>CM034151.1:247627915-248067915 GCA_019776745.2 Taxus chinensis | reverse complement strand
GGGCCCACCTAATTTAGAAGTGGTAATAAGTATGATGCACATCATGTAGTATGCACATTTATGTACCATGGGTGAAATCGTTCAAGATGCAACCCTACTTCACTGATCGAAGAGCTTATACAGTATGTTAGTTTAAGGTTTCAATAGTTAAATCATCTTCTAGGTGTTAGTTTATATTAACCTGACAAAATGAATATATTATTTCTATCGATTTCTATGCACTAAGTCTGATGTTCAATTATTGGTGGGGTGCATGGATTAAATACATTGGTGTTTGCACTCAAAAGAAGGCCTGCAATAATCTATGGTTCTATAATTGCCAAATGTAATTTGTAAGGCATATCGGGTAAATCCATTAATACTATTATTCAGGCTCTTGGAGATTTGGCTTCACGCTAGGAGGATGGTGGACAAAATACTAGTGGAGTCTGATCTTTACAGCTACCAATTGCATTCGCTTAAAAGTTTCGGAACGCCTCTCCTACAAAACTTTATTTTGTGCACTTACTATAAGGGCATCACATATTTATGTTGGCCACATTTCTTTGGGGCATTCCTTCGAAAAATTAGTGGATTTTCACCAACACTCATGGACTAAGTCACTCATTCTTGGTAATGGGGATGCTCCTACATGTCATTGACAGTGCATGAAAAACACATATGTTTGGTGACCATGAAGTCGGGGATTTTATCATGAACACTCCACTAGTGCATATGGTATATTGCTTGCACATTTTATATGCGTATTTAGGGAGGTTATTTTCTTAACTGATAGACATCTAGAGGGGAGTAAGAATTTAGGGATTTCCAGGGTATAACTTTGTTGTACATGTCCATATCCTGCTCTAAAACTCCCATTTTGGCACAGCATTAGCCAAGAGTAAATCTAGCACTCAAGGTTAGTGGAGTATGGCCTTGTTACACCTTCCAATTACATTTACTTTACAAATTTCCATAGGCCTTTTCAAAAGACCCTTTTATATGCATACCCTACCACTATGGTCCGTGAAAGACATCGACACCTTCTTTAGGCATTTTACTAAAATCATCATGTTCACAAAGCTTGAACATGTATGCTTCCATATCTTATATACATATCTACAGAGGTATTTCCAACTACAACATCCACTGAAAATCTCTTTCTTATACTCCCACATCTTGCATACAGTTATCTACCAAGGTATTCCCAACCAAAAATCCCTTGATATCCATAAGCCACTTTGATGAATATCCACATCTACATTTCAAAGCTCCTATTTTAGCTACGAGCTCAGAGGACTGCTAGCAAATATCCTCTTATCACTTGTGACCTTAAATAGCCCCATTTTGTGAATATCCTAAAATCGATTGCATTCCACCATGAAAGGCGGTTGTGCCTTAACTCAATGCTAAAGTTTGTGCTATGCAAAGTCACTACAACCTCAATACCAGATAAAATAGTTGTATTTTACCTTATCAAAAACCCCAGAATATAGGTACACATGACCATTGAGATATCAACCCCCTAAGGAAGCAGATGCCATATGTTCATGGCTTGGTTTGATGATGGAGGATTTCACTAATGGGAGCCGCACAGCTGGTTTATTTATAATCAACATGTCTTCGTTGATCCTCCACAACCTTGAAGACATGTTCTGTGTTCCTTTCAAGAAGTACATGCTGCAAAAGAATTTGCATAACAACAATTAGTCACTTTCGCGGTCTCTGAATTGTGTCATGTGATTCCTGTTATGTTTGTGGAGCCCGTAATTTCATGTGTGAGAGTGTGGTACACCTTCTATGTGTTACACTCAGAGTATTTTTACGACGGTTCCACAGCTCTGGTGAACGGGTCAAGGGGGTTCGGGGGTGAAGTTGGGCCCCGAAGCAAATTTTCATGGGTGGTTTATTAACCCATGGTAGTAATGGGTAATCGTTATGGGCTGTTTTTGCAGCCCATGGAATTTTTCGGTACCCATTAGTTTTGTAACATACCGTGCTCTTCGATATACCGGGAAACGTGCTTTTCTCATATGGGTGGGATTTTTGACCCATAGGTTTATGGAATGGTTTTTGCCCATGGTTTTGTAAAATTGCTTAAGTAGTTGTCTACTTATGTGGTTTTGTGCATATGGTAGGTATTATGTAACATTGCAGATGTGTGTGAATTTAGGTGTGAATTATGTAGAGTTTGTTGAGCATAGCTCCAAACAGATCTGGGTATTGTATTGAGAGAGCGGATGGCTTGTAATAAAATTTGAGCAAGTGATTCTTGGTGGATGTAGCCCAAATTGGGTGAACCACATTAAATATTGTCTCTTTGTGTTGTGTTATTTTATTCTGCACTTTTATTTGAGATCTGTAATATTTTCTGCATATTAGTTTCTACTGTTGCGATTCTGTAAGGGATTTTTCCGCATATTTTATCCCTTATTTCCTAACAATTGGTATCAAATCCTGGTTTGGTTTGCTAAAGTGTTGAATTGTAGGGAAAGTTTTAGCTTGAGTGGGAGCTATGGCAGATGATGGAAGATCAAGGGTTGATAAATTCAACAGGCAGAATTTCAGTCTTTGGAAGATGCAGATGGAAGATTACCTTTATCAGAAGGATCTTTATATTCCGTTGTCTGAGAAGGTGAACAAACCCTTGAGCATGACAGATGCGGAATGGGATTTGCTGGATAGGAAGGCACTTGGGACAATCTGGTTGTGTCTTGCATCTTTGGTATTATTTAATGTTTCAAAGGAAAAGACTACAAAAGAACTGATGGATGCATTAGGGAAGTTGTATGAAAAACCCTCTGCCTCTAATAAGATATTTTTAATGAAAAAATTGTTTAATATGAAGATGTCTGAGAATGGTTCAGTAGTAGATCATTTAAATGATTTTAATACAGTTGTAAATATGCTAGCTTTGGTTACAATAGAATTTGATGAAGAAGTTAGGGATTTATTAATTATGTGCTCTTTACCTAAGAGTTGGAATAGCCTAGTAATGGCAGTAAGCAACTCGGTTCCAGATAACTCAAAGTTGAAGTTTGAGGATGTTGTAGGGGTGATTCTAAGCGAGGAAATGTGAAGAAAAAGCTCTGGGGAATCTTCTACTTCAGGGAATTCTTTGATAGTGGAAACTAGAGGGAGACAGAAGAATAGAGGAAGCCGTGGAAAATCGAAAGATCAGGCAAGGTCAAAATCCAAAAGTAAGATAGTATGTTGGCACTGTGGAAAGTTTGGGCATGCAAATAAGAATTGTTGGGAGCTTCGGGACAAGAAGAAACAACAGGAAGAAAACAAGGAGGAAAATGTGGCAACAAGTAATGTATGTCAGGATTCTTTGATTCTTTCTTTGCACAATATTACTGAATCTTGGGTTTTAGATTCAGGGGCTTCTTTCCATGCTACTCCACATAGGCATTATTTTGTTGATTATGTTCAAGGAGATTTTGGGCATGTTTTTCTTGGTGATGATGAGCCTTGCAGTATAGTTGGAAAAGGTTCTGTTTAGGTTAAGATGCAGAATGGGAATACATGGCTATTGAAGGATGTCAGACATGTGCCTACATTAAGGATGAAATTTGATATCGACAAGGCAGTTGGGAAGTGATGGTTGTACTATGATATTTACAACAGACTCTTAGAAGGTTACCAAGGGTGCTCTTGTGGTGGCAAGAGGTAAGAAGGTTGGAACCTTGTATTTAACCACTTATAGCACTAATGTTTGTAATCTTGTGGCTTCAGAAGTAGATACAACATTGTGGCACTATAGGCTCATTCATATGAGCCATAAGGGCATGGAGATCATAAAGAAGGATTTTCTCTGGATATACAAAAACAGGTTTGGAGTTCTGTGAGGACTGCATATATGGGAAATAGAAGCAAGTAAGGTTTCTCAAGGTTGGACCTACAAAGAAAGAGAGTAAGTTAGAGCTGGTGCATTCTGATGTGTGGGGGCTGGCTCAGGTATCATCTCTTGGGGGTTCAAGTTATTATGTTACTTTTATTGATGATGCAACAAGGAAAGTTTGGGTTTATTGTATTAGAAACAAATATGATGTATTTGACACTTTTGTTAAATGGAAAGCCTTGGTAGAGAATGAAACAGGTCTTAAGCTAAAATGTCTCAGGTCAGATAATGGAGGGGAGTATTACAGCAATGAATTTGATGATTATTGTTCTAAGAATGGAATCCACAGGCAAAAGATGGTTCCAGGAACTCCATAGTAGAATGGGGTGTCAGAAAGGATGAACAGAACAATAATGGAACGTGCTAGGAGCATGAGGTTACATGCAGGACTGCCTCTTTCTTTTTGGGCAGAAGTGGTGAGCACAACTGTGTACTTGATAAATAGAGGACCCTCAAGTGCCTTGGATGGAGGCATACCTGAGGAGGCTTGGTATGGTAAGAAAGTTGATTATTCATTTCTTAGAGTCTTTGGATGTGAGGTGTTTTTCCATATAGACAAGGATGATAGGACCAAGCTAGAGGCTAAATCAGAAAAATGTACTTTCATTGGTTATGGTGGTGATGACTTTGGATATAAATGTTGGAGTATTAAGGAAAAGAAAATCATTCGATCTAGGGATGTGGTATTTAATGAGAAAGTCATGTATAAGCATCAGTTGTAGGAAAACAGGGAAGAATCCAAGAAAGAATATGTAGCGGTAGAGGATCTTCCGGATGGGAAAGTGACACATGAATCAGTTCAGGAACCTCCTCAACAGGAACCCCAAACTCCTATATTGAGGAGGTCTTCTAGGGTAAGAAGAGAACCTGAACATTTTTCTCCTTCTCTTTATTATTTATTACTCACTGATAGTGGAGAGCCAAAGAGCTTTGATGAAGCAATGCAGGTAGATGCCAGGAAGAAGTGGGAGCAAGCCATGGATGAGGAGCATCAGGCTCTCATGGAGAACCAGACATGGGATTTGGTGAAGCTACCTGAAGGAAAAAGAGCATTACAAAACAAGTGGGTGTTCAGAGTCAAAGAGGAAGGAGGAGGTAAGAAAAGATACAAGGCCCGGTTGGTGGTTAAGGGGTTTGCACAGAAAAAAGGTATAGATTTTGATGAGATTTTTTCTCATGTAGTAAAAATGACTTCTATTAGAACTGTTCTTGGAATAGTTGCAGCAGAAGACTTTCACTTAGAGAAGCTTGATGTAAAGACTACATTTCTCCATGGTGATTTGGAGGAGGAACTATATATGCAGCAACCAGAGGGCTATGAGGTCAAAGGTAAAGAGGAGATGGTGTGCAAACTGAAGAAGAGCTTGTATGGCTTGAAACAAGCTCCACATCAATGGTATAAGAAATTTGATAGCTTCATGATGGAGCAAGGTTATATTAGATGTCATTCTGACCATTGTGTGTATACAAATAAATTTGAGGATGGAAGTTATATTATCATGTGTTTGTATGTGGATGACATGTTGGTTGCAGGTAAAAACATGCAGGAAATAAAAGTACTCAAGAAGTTAACTAAGTGAATCCTTTGCTATGAAGGATTTGTGGGAATCCAAACAAATCCTTAGTATGAGGATATCTCGGGATAGGAAGGAATGGAAAGCTAACTTTATCTTAGGAAGAGTACATTAAGAAGGTCTTGGAGAGGTTTAATATGCAAGATGCTAAACCGGTTGGGACTCCTTTGGTAGGCCATTTCAAGTTATCAAAGGAGCAGTGTCCCAAGACAGAGCAGGAGAGAAACCAGATGTCCAAGGTACCTTACTCATCAGCAGTTGGTAGTTTGATGTATGCCATGGTGTGCACCAGGCCTGATATTTCCCATGCAGTGGGAGTAGTGAGTAGATTTATGAGTGATCCAGGTAGAGATCACTGGCAGGCAGTAAAGTGGATCCTTCGGTATTTGAGAGGGACCATGGGGACAGTTTTGTGCTACAGTGGATCAGACACCACTTTGTGTGGTTATGTAGATTTAGATATGGTTGGAGATGTAGATAACAGGAGGAGCATGACAGGTTATGTTTACACTGTAGGTGGGACAGCAAGTGAGCTAGATTTCATGACTACAGAAGTTAGTGGCTTTGTCAACCACAGAGGATGAGTATGTTGCTTGCCACAGAGGCAAGTAAAGAAATGATTTGGTTACAACAATTTCTTGAGGAGTTGGGGCATAAGCAGGAGGAAGGAAAGTTGCATAGTGATAGTCAGAGTGTTATACACCTAGCTAAGAACTCTACTTTCCACTCTAGGACGAAGCATATACAGTTAAGGTACCATTTCATCAGGATAACTTTGGAGGAAGAGAAGTTGAAGCTAGAGAAGATTCATACCAGTCAGAATCCTGTAGACATGATGACCAAGGTGGTCACAAGGGAAAAATTGAAGCTGTGTTCAACTTTGGTTGGTCTTCATGGAAAATAGTGAAGGTTTGAGAAGCTTGATTAGAGGAAAACTAGTCTCCAAGTGGGAGATTGTTAGGTTGTGGATCCTATTTTTATGTGTGAAAGTGTTGAATACTATACACTAAGAGTATTGTACACTTTCCACAGTTGTCTCACCCGGGTAGTAACAGTTTGGGGGTGCAGCCCATGAGAAAAAAAATTGGCCTCAAAACGTGCCCGATATACCGGGAAACATGCTTTTCTCATATGGGAGGGATTTTGACCCATAGGTTTATGGGACAGTTTTTGGCACCATGGGTTTGATACCCACAGTTTTGTAAAACTGCTTAAGAAGTTGTCTACTTATGTGGTTTTGTGCATATGGTAGGTATTATGTAACATTGTAGATGTGTTTGAATTTGGGTGTGAATTCTGTAGAGTTTGTTGAGCATAGCTCCAAACATATCTGGGTATTGTATTGAGAGAGCGGTGGCTTGTAATAAAATTTGAGCAAGTGATTCTTGGTGGACATAGCCCAAATTGGGTGAACCACGTTAAATATTGTCTCTTTGTGTTGTGTTATTTTATTCTGCACTTTTATTTGAGATCTGTAATATTTTCTACATATTAGTTTCTACTGTTGCGATTCTGTGAGGGATTATTCTACATATTTTATCCCTTATTTCCTAATAGGCATGTGGGGTAGTATGGTTTTCACCCATGAAGAAAGGGATACTTTTGAGTGTAGACACTAGTATATCATGTTGTGCATTTGAGAGCTAGTTGACTACAACTATCGAAGGTGAAAAAAGGTAAATTCCTTTGTTATGCCATGAATTAAATGGGTCTTAAAACTCTAGAGGACAATAAAAAGGGCCTACTAGGAGGAGTAGAGAGGACCTCCTGCCTCTTGGTGGTGATGGTGAATCCTCTGAATGGTAATCAGAATATCTTCTTCTTCTGGATTAGCGACAACTGCAAGTAATCAAAAGATCCTTCTTCCACTGTTCCATACCTTGTCTGAATCCTTCTCATGAAAATGACCACTTTAATTGCTGAAAACAGTACATATAATGATTACAGTTGTCAGATGTGTTATTGTAAAGACTTCAAAAGGCTTAAATTAACCAAGAAACACACTAAAACTTGGAAAAATGGGAAGATTAACTTCTAAACCCATCCCATATAAAAGACATGCTAGATTACTCATTGTCTACTACCAATAGAACAACATTTTCCCTTTGAGCCTTTTCATGAATGAATGAATGAAAAATCATTGTTTTTGGGAAACATGGGATTATATCCAAGTTGTGGGACTTGCTGCTTGAGACAAACTTCTAGAGAATATTGGTTCCTCTACCTATTCCTATTGCTAAACTACTCTTAGGGAAGGAAAGGAAATTTTCTAATCCTTATCTAAACAATCCAAGGGACCAGGAGAAGAGAGAGATACATGAAAAGGGGAAATCCTAATCTAACAAAGGTGATAATACCAATATGAGGGGGAAATGGAAATCTCACTACGAGTCCCTTAATGGGAGGAAACATAAAGGATTGAGATTTCTAGACATGAGTACTCTAACAGTCCCAAACAACATCCAAACTCTCATTTCCATGGAGCATAATAGAACTGAACCATACAAAAGAAAATAAACATGCACAATATACCTGTAAGTAGATGAAGAGGAAAGAAAATGCAATAACGTACAAGCGGGTGCATAATATAGTCACAAAAAATGAATTTTATTTCCTTACAAATATGTACAGATTATTACAATAGTGGAAGAAGGCATCATAATCCACAATTGTCAATACATTACAAATATGAGGTCTTGAATTACTCAAGAACACTTATGCAACACTTTAGAAGGATGGAAGACCTTTCATTACTAACTAGTATCCAATCTTTACAGAATGAGCATCATATTACTGATACTCCTAGTTAAGATGACTCCAAGAGAGACTGAGGGAAAATAACTGGGACATAATTGAGATTTCCACCTTCAACACTTGAACTAGTACATGCATTGAATGTGTACAGAACTAGGACACCTGAGCAACCCTAACCCAAAAAGTGTAGGGCTTCCCCCAGTGCTAAGAATTATCCTAGTAAATAGATAGGAATGGACACCATACCTCATCAAATCTAGTAATTGAGATACTTATAACTACATATTTAATGTTGGGATAGTATGTCCTATTTTCAACCCACCCACCAAATTTAAGAAATTTGATTTCCATGGTGTAGTACATGATGAGACCTTTACAAAATTCCAATTTTGTGAAATTAGGAGTTACAAGGTGAATTTTGTGGCCTCATTTCAAGTTTTCATGCAGCCTTGGGATAGTCGTGAAAGTTTGGTGTTGGTGCTTATTGCACTGTTCTGGTCTCACTCCCAATCAATTTTTGGATCCAAGGGAAATGTGGATGTTGTCTTGGCTGATTAGAGAATAAGAGGAACTATGGAACTGTTTTGTTTGTGCTCACGGGGCTCGTCATAACCACTTTTTCAACAGATCTTGTGCTTTGTGGAGAATCAATATTTGGGTAGAATTGTGGAACAATTCCATATGTTCCATCGAAGGCATGTCAATATCTGCTTTCACAAGCTATTCTACCGGATCTTACCTATGGCTTTAGTTCATCTGACTTGAGTCTCATTTGACGAAATGCTTCAGAACATGTTCTTCTGTCCATGTCACTTCCTCTTCGAGACCTCCCTTGAGTTATCTGTAGCTTGAAGTCTCTTCTTGGATGCCATTCAAGGATGAAATATGATGATGCCTATCTAGAGAGACATAAGAGACCATCGAGCTGGATGATCTAAATTCCATTGGTTCCTAACAGACCCAATTTATCCGCTTCTAAGTCCCCAAACACCTTCATGCGGATGATGAGACAATGCAGGGAATATGAGGAACAAAGGAACAATTGCTCATGTTCCTTCTAGGCCCAATTTTGCCTCAAATGACAGTTTTTTTCTGATTTTTTGGTCTAAAAATATGGATCCATCATCTCCAGGGGGCTTGGGAAGGAGGGAATAGATGTCTAAATACTAATTTCTTCCAATTTTGATCATTTTTCCCTGTCCAAGTTCACGATGGAGTTATAAGTTATAAAAATATCTTGGCCCAATAGTACTCAATTGGATAGCACTACCCTGCAGTCTAGGGATGAAGATGCAAGTTAACAGGATTTCATTTCAAAAAAGAAATCGGTTAACTAAATGTAAATAGGAATAGATGTTGTGTACAAGAAAAGGATTGTTAAAATCTGTGATGCTTCTATAAGTTCACTTTTACGTGAATAGATCCCTAAAAATATTGGTGGTGGTTTGACAAAAAGGTGGTGGGTTATGTATACTTGACAATTGCTTATGAACATTAGCAGATGGTATCAACATATTGTCAAGGACAAAACCCAACATGATTGTCACTATGAGTGACTGGTGTTGGAAGCCTACAAGGGAACCCTAAAATCAAAGCCTGAAAAAACTTATGTGAGATGAAAGATGAGAACTGAGTTGGATAGAGGATCCCATGATGAAGGTCTAGGGTGATCAAAAGTAAATACTAATGAGCATGCAATAAACTTAGCTCAAGTAGACATGATGCATTTTAGAATTGTGAATAAGTGGAAGACACAAGTGAAAGGATCAGGGTAACCTATGACATAATAGATGAATACTCTCTTTGTGCATGATTTGTGGGTCTTTTCTCTACATGACCAAGCCATAATCTGGGAGACCCCAATTCGTGTATCAGTTAGCCCCTTGAAAGGTACCCCCCTCAGGAGGAAGATGCATCAACAACCACTGCATAAAAAGTCATAGTGATTAGTTTGTGGTAGAAGGAAAATGGAGCAACTCCTGACACAATTTTCTTCATTTAATTAAGTTTTTCCCCAATCCACTACCGAGAGTTCCCTATCATGTGAGCAATTAATAAATTTAAATAATAAGAATGCATCCAGTCACGTGAATATCTTAAATTATAATAGAAGTTTTCCCATTACTATGACTAAATTCATGATAGAGAAGAATGTAAGTAACCTATACATAAAATTCACTTCATGACCGAGGGTTTAGGCACACGAGAAGATTTAATTTCCTATCTGAGCCATGATTTGAGTTTGAGGCCTTGCAAGTATGAGTCTTGATTTTCTATTTTTTTTAGTGCAAATTCTTTGGTAAGGATGACCATACTACCGTTGGTTGAAATTTGCAAACAATGAGAGATACCATTAGGAGTGAGGACTATTAATATTAAATTATCATCTACACGCACTATTCTAGAATAAGATTCATAGTGTTATGCATGTGTTAAGACCAACTCAGTGCTTTGAATGGATAATGGATGACCCCCTGCTGAGAGTAATCCACTCAAAAAGAGTTTCTCTTCCACTGACTCCCTAGGTCCTCCAAACATCCTATTTTTTTAGGTCCTTGAGATCCATTGAGTGACTTCACTGTCTCCCGCGCCTAGATACTCTATGATTAGGGTTAAAATAGGCTCAATACCTAAGTATTTTAACTTTATTTTGCTAAAAAGAACCAAGATAAGCAAAAATGGATTCACCATAAACTTTCTTCACTCAAATTTGGAACTTTTAACTATTAGTAGGTAGGATCCATAATTGTTATTTTTAGCAAGTTACCACTATTTTTGCTCTCTAATGTTCCCATATCATTTGGATTATTACATTTGATGAAGGTTTACTATTTTTAGAAACTTTCTATTTTTATATTCCCATTTTCCTTAATATTGTTTGTAGACACCAAATTTGGGTCACACTCCCCTTAGTACCCTTTAATTAATTAACGTAATGTCTTCACCAAACCATGACCCCTTACCCCGCATTCATATTAATTTAATTACTTACACTTGAAGTAATGTTCATCCTCACATTATTAATTAACTTAATTACTATAATTAAGTTAATTTATACCTCACCTAGCCACATCACTTAGACACCTCACCATGTACCTATTTCTAGCCTATTAATTAACTAAGATTGAGCCTCTACTTATCTTAAACAATTGGGACTCTTTCAAACCCTAAAATTAAATTCCTATTCCTTCTCCAACAACACTCCCACTTATCTAAGATTCAACCCTCACTTGAGACCCGAATTAGCAAGCAGATCACACCAAACATAGTAAAGATCAGTCTATTTTTGGTAACTATGACTAATTCACCCTAACTGACACCAGTTTATCCTCAGCCGACATCATTCACCTAAACTGCCATCGGTTCCTTTATATACAATTTTACAACTCTTTACAGGGGTTGGTCATTCAGTTATTGGATCCTTATTACATTCAAGCTCAAATCTTCAAATCCCTCTAGCATCCAAATGACGAGCACACATAACCACAGTGCAAGATAAACAATCGGTTCTCCTTCCAGAGCGTTGGAATACTCACAGGAGTATGCAATTTGTACTACCGTGACACTGGACTTGAGCATATCTTCTCCGATCAACCATCAACCATCTTAACTCACATGATCTACAAAATACCAAGTAAGTAATGTGATTTTAATTTTTTTGTTCTTATCCCATTATAGATCTCTTGCTTCTTTCAGTATTTTATTTCTTTTGTTACCCACTATTCAACCACCCCAAGCCTTTTCACCCTTCTAAACCTCCTTCTTAGTATTCCTGAGTCTTCTCAATCGTATTACGGCCCAAACCACACTACCCTCACTCTTTTTGCAATCACAGAGAGCCTAAAAACTTATTTTTAATAGTTTACTACCTATTACCTCTACTGAAATCGGTTCCCTGACCACCGTCAGTTTTGTCCCCACACTGGCATCGGTCACCCGACTGATATTGATCTCTGTGTCATTTCATATGCTCATAACAACAAGCTTACCACTCACCAAAAACCAGCCTATACCTCAACCAATCAGCCCCAAACCCTTACCAGATCTTTGACAGACCTACTTAACCTGAACAAACCCCAGTTCTAATTTGATTTAGTGTTATTTTGATATCTAGCATAAAATACATTGTATTGTTTATATGAGAAACCTAAATCATTACATTATAATAAGACCTATTTATTTCAGTTTCTTATTCACATTAAATTTTTATTAAACAATAGATTGACAACCTCTTTAGGAAGCACCACGCTTCCTAGATCTAGCATACGCTAGGCAATCCACTAGTATATGTTATTTAATACTCTTTTGTGGTCTTGCTTTACATCTATAGGTAGTCCTTGCCAGAAAAAAAGGTGTTTTCTACAATCATCTTGGATAATGTCAACAATGCATGTATTCTACCTTCCACCTTCGCCTCACAGGTATTCCTCCTTAACCATTTACCTTCTATCTGTTTCATCTTATAAAGCGTAAAACTTATTGATGAAACAATGTTAATTTTATAACTTTAAAAAACATCGTCCAAGAAATGTTAGATATTGGAGATCTCGTCTTGGATAGCCCTAATGTACTAGCAAATCAAAATCTTCACATCTTCAAGAATCTATTCCTGAATCACACCCCGTCGTCTAACCAGATCAAAGAAACTTTAACCAGTGACAGTAACGTTTGTGAAGTTCATGCCATTTTCGACATCATACCAGCTCCTTCTGCTCAATTTCCTCCCATTCCATATATCGAGGATATTATTGCACGATATCCTTCATCAATGGAGGGACCTATTTCATCTTTTCCTCTAGCCATGGATGAGTCCCCCTTATTTTATCCTCCACCCACAGAGGAGTACACCATATCTTTTGATGCAGTTTCTGCACTTACCTCTTAACATGAAAAATAACCTACAGTAATTACTCTTCTACCCACGAGATAGTCATGTTTACCTTCTTCTTCACCAAAATAAGAACCTAACTCATCCAACCTACCTTCTCCCCTACTTACAGGGGGTCCATTAGTAGTGTTCCTTCCTATTATTGAAAATTTTACATTGGATTTCAATGATCATGTTGACCTGCTCTTGTCTCTTCTACCCACATATTCAGAAGCCAACCATTTCCCTGTCTCATAGAAATTATTTATAGGGATCAATACCAAATCAAAATCATTCCCCCTACATTAGTGTCATTCTCATGTTTTCCTGACCGCTTGGATTATGTTGACAATTCCATTCTTTAAGGACACTTTCGACTACCCGTCTCAACTCAAATACATATGTTGTCTGCCAACACTTCCACAATATATCCAAAGGTGTTTCAGACAATCAAACCTAGCATGCCAATACTAGTTGTAGCTACCCATTTTTCATCACCATCACCCACACCTAAACCTTTACCATCAAATGAAATTTTTACTATGCCTAAAACCTTACCTGCACTTATATCTTCCTCCATCCAGACCCATTACCACATTAGGAGTCATGCCAACATCAAGCCTAGTCCATCCTCTTATCAAACTAGATTTAGCCATGTCCTCACAAGCCGCTGCAAAGACTATTCTCCCACCTAAGAGGAAAACCCAACCTCTTAGGCCGCATACACTGGTGTCACCCATTACCCCTCTATCACCTTCACCACTTCCATCTATCCTAGGTCCCCACTCATTAACCTTGGAAAAGTAGCCTCCTACCCAAGGTAAACCAAAAACATAACATCCCACCTCCTCATCATGATCCTCTATTACACCCAAATTACCTACATAGCTTATGCCTTCGCTATCACCTACATCCTTTCTACATCCTATACCTACACCACTTCTTGTATCCTCATCATTACCCATGCCATTCCCTTCTCCTCAACTAGTCCCTTCCACATTGCCTCTTACCATAGCCTTCACTTCACCTCCATTATCACCTTGGGTAATCCTTCCCCTTCCGCCATCTACCTTCCCTTCTACATCAAGCACTCTTTCTTCACCTTTACCCAAGAAGGTGTATCCGAATCCCAAAACCCCACTACCATCCAAAGAGGCAGTGAAACCTACACCACCTTCAAAAACTAGTTCACCTGCTACACCTTTACCCAAGAAGGTGCAAACCAAACCTAAAACTATATTATCTACCAAACAAGTTGTCAAAATCACTCAACCTCTTATTCTACCTCCAGTGACGCATCTCTCACCAAATTCACCCACACTTCCATCCAGACCCACACTTACTTCACATTGTGATCCATTGGTAGGGTCTTATGCCAACATCTTAGCTAACCTTTTGGAAACCTTGTGTCATCACATTGCCACTACTTAGACCTTACGACCCACTCAAACCTAAACCAGAAGGGTTTGATGATACCAAAATTTGTGCTTACCATCATGTGTCAGGGCATGATGTGGAAAACTATAAGGCTCTTAAGACTATTCTTCTCCAACTATGTCCTCTTGAAGAAAAATTTGACGACGATGATCTTTTAGTTGTGGACCCTATTCCACCTATACCTATCACCACACAACCTCATCCCTTACCTATCAATGACCTCCATCTCCACCTCCATAACCCTTTTATCCTCCTCCAAAATTTGAGATCAATATGGTCCACATCAGAGAGCTAGCCAAACCTCCACCAAAATGCCAATGCACCGCATTTATTTCACAAAACCATTATATTCCCTCACCATATTTTTTCCCATCCTGTCGTTACACATTTCACAACTCACCTTCTCCTTCACCAGATTTCAATATGGTTCAAGTTGACACTCGATCCCAAGAAGGAAAAAGGAAAGGAGAAAAAATCAGCTCATCCACTACTCCTTTACCCAACATTCCATCTAAACCTGCACCCAAAATCACCATCTGTGGAACCGCATACCTTATCTCTAACATGGTTTCCCAACATACAATGCTTAAACAATTGCACCAGTCTCCTCTCAAAATGTCTTTGTACAACCTCGTCCAAACCTCTGAATCTCATCACCAAGCCCGCATTAAGGTCTTACAATCTATTTAGGTTCTACCTATTGACCTACGCCTATTACATCTATTACCACTTCTCACCACATTGCCTCTCTCACCACTTCGCACCCTTCCTTTTCTCCCACTACCACTCATCAAGTAGCCACTCTTAGTTTCTCTAATGATGAGATTATACTTCTCTAATCAGATGATCCTGACCCCGCCCTATTTATTTCCATCTATGTTGATAATATACACATTCGACATGTTATGATCAATGGAGGTGTCAAGTATCAACATCATTTCCTACCATCTGTAACAAAAAATGTGCATCCCTACCAATTACATGCATAATAACCTAGTTATGCTTGCATTCATTTAATGATGCCATGACTTCCACCCTCGACACCATCATTCTCCACATTCATGGGGCCCCTCGTGCCATTCCTGAATTATTCTATGTCTTAGAGGGGGAATTCTAGTAGAACCTAATGCTTAGCCAACCCTGGATTCTCACCATGGGTTATGCTCCTTTAACCTTACACTAATGTTTAAAGTTTGAACATGAAGGGCACAACTATACCATTCTAGCCAAACCTTCACCATTTAAGACCTGTAACATGTTGTATCGACCCAATGACGTCCTTATACCAGTTAAGGCATACACCACCACTACCACTTATTCTTCAATGTTGCCTCATCCACCACTTTTGTCACTACATATTCAACAACTAACTCCTCTATTCCCACTGCTGCACACTTCTGTAACTAACCCATCAGCCAACCCATCTACTTCTCAAACATCCAATGCTTCTTCTTCCCAGTTGTCTTGTGATTCATCCATTCCCGCTACCCACATACTAACTATTGATCCTTTAGAAGGTATTTCAATGCCTCACTCTGGGGGAGTACCACCTTTATAACATTGACACATTCCTTACTCTTTAAGAGTATGGTAACCTTCACCAACATCCCCGCTATGATAACCACGTAGGAAATGTTTTCCCCTATAGTCCTCCCCACCTTCACACCAACTTAACATATGGGGGACTTTATGCTTCTACCTACTCACCTGAGCCACCTTCCCAAACTCAACCATTTTCCTCTGACCTTCAATCTCTCACCAACTGCCACTTCACCCACACCTTCCTCCATCATTGTTCTTGGAAGGGATTTGGCTTTGGTTTCTATGAACAAGGTCGCCATATTGTCATTCCTTGCACCACTTGTAAGCATAAAGACCGCAGTGGTATTGGATTTTCTGAACCACCTTCTAAGAAGGCCCGAGTAGAACTCATTGAGCATGATAAAAATTCCCCACCCCATTCACCTACCTCGCCACCTTCACCTATAGAGTTTATGGATCCATAATCCATTCCTCCTAACTTTTTTTTTCATGAACATCATTTCCCTGGGACCTCTGACTTATCATCGTGATGACGAGGCTCCCTCTTCTCTTCCCTTCTTGTATCCTGACATGATCGATGATGATACACCTTATATTAACATCATTTCAATGTTAGGACGATGAGTCTATTCTCACCTACCTTGGTGCGGAAGATTCTTATATTCACCAGTCATTACCTTCTAAGCAAACCATGTTGAATGAATTGACCATCGAAATCAACATTCACACTCAGGATGACCCGCACATTCTAAAAATAGGCCAATCTTTAGATGTTGCTAAACAAGAAGCTTTCACTTCTTTCCTATGGGATCATAGCAATGATTTTGCTTGGTCCTACATTGATATGCCTGGTATTGACCCAAACATTGTGGTCCACAATATCGTAACCATTCCTGATGCCAAACCCGTGAAACAGAAGCTGCAAAAAATGCATCCTCACATTTCCCTTCTTGTCAAAGAAGAAATCCAGTGCCTCCTTTCGGTTTCCTTCATTCTACCCATTGATTATCCCCAATAGATCTCTAACATTGTTCCTATCACAAAAGTGATAGGGGGACTCTGCATTTGCATGGATTTCCATGACCTTAACTTAGCTTGCCCCAAAGATGACTTTCCTCTACCTAGTATTGACCAACTAGTTGATCTCACCACCACCATGAGATGCTATCACTCATGGATGGTTTCTCGGGTTATAACCAAATATTACTCACCCCAGAAGATCAACACAAAACTTCCTTCATCACTCCTTGGGGGACCTTCTGCTATCGTGTCATGCCCTTTGGCCTTAAAAATGTTGGTGCTACATATCAACAGGCTATGACTTATATCTTTCATGACATCATACATAGCATATTGGAATATTACGTCGATGATCTTCTTGCCAAATAAAAACATCAGGCCGAACACCTTACAGTCCTTAAGGTTGTCTTTGACCATCTCATCAAATATTATGTTCTCCTTCAACCTAAGAAGTGTGTCTTCATTGTTCTCTTAGGCAAGATCCTTGGTTTTATCATTTCTTTGCATGGCATTGAAGTTGATCCCACTAAAATCAAGGCTATTCTCGAGATGCCTCCACCTACTAACCTTCATCAAATTTGTAGTTTGTAAGGTAAGTTGCAATCTATTCGTCACTTTATTTCTCAGCTTTCCGACCGTTGCCATCCATTTCATCATCTTCTCAAAAAGGATGTCTCCTTTCAAATGGGATGATGAATGCCACAAATCCTTTGATGCCTTAAAATAATACCTCCTCCAACCACCTATGCTCATTCCACCTAAGGATGACCAACCATTTTACCTTTACATTTCTACCACTGATCATTCCCTGGGTGCCATGCTTGCTCATCGCAATGAGCAACACAGGGAGCAAGTGGTTTATTATATAAGCCATACACTTTTAGACTACAAGAACTAGATATACTCACAGCTGAAAAAATTTTTCCTAGACTTAGTCTTTGTCTCCACTAAACTTCTCCATTACCTACTCAACCGCAAAACCTTTGTTATCACCAATACTGACCCCTTACATTATATGTACACTAAGCCTTACCAACATCAACGTGTTACACGTTGGCTCATGCTTCTTGCAGACCTAGATCTTGAATTCATCCATCAAAATTTTGTCAAAGGACAAACCATTGCTGACCAACTCGCAGATGCACCTCTCTCTAGAAACCAATCTTCTAACTTCGACTTCCCTGATGAATCCATTGCTACCCTCTCCCTGGATGATACCATTTACCAGATGACCTTATTCTTTGATGGTTCCAAATGTCAGCATGGGGGTGGTGCAAGAGTTATCCTCATTCCTCTTGATGGTGAGCCTATGCCATTATCTTTCAAACTAGATTTTGATTGTACTAACAATATCATCTGAATATGAAGCACTCGTGTTAGGTCTTCAAACCACCATAGCCTTAGATGTTAAATCAATTAATATCTTTGGTGACTCTCAACTGGTTATGAACCAAGTTAATGGTATATACTAGTGTCATAACAAGATACTTCAAAAGTATAAACATCATGTTGACATGCTTTTGACTACCTTTGACCATTATGAACTTCAAACCACCCCGCGTTCCACTAATAAATTTGTAGACACCATGGCCTGTCTCGCTTCTCAAATACCCACTTCGCCCTCTGACTCAAAAATATTTGTCATAGTACAAAGGTTGCAATCACCTTCTTATCTATTCTGAGACATTAACTTTGTAGGAAACATTGAAACTGACCCACGTGACCTTTGGTATAAGTAGTTTGTTGACTACCTTTCCCTTTCAGTTCTACCTCCAAATCTTACTCACAATGGACAATGAGCCTTCCTCAAAAGTGTCTCTCGCTATGTCATCATGGGTGGTCTTCTCTATAAACGTGGCTTTGACGGTATCCTCTTACGATGCCTTACAAGTTTTGAAATCCCATACACCATCAAGGAAGTTCACGATGGGATTTGTGGAGGTCATTTCAGTGGCTTCGTTATCACTAAGCACATCCTTCACCTCAGCTATTACTGGCCAACCCTAAACCAAGACTGTTGTGACTATGTCAAACATTGTGTGAAATTTCAGCAACATGCTAATCTTCATCACACCCCTAGTCATGCCTTATAGGTCACACGAGACCTTTGGCCTTTCTCTCAATGGGGTTTGGATCTTGTCAGAGAGATTAACCCTCATTCTTCCCAACGTCATCAATGGATTATTACCGCTACGAATATTACACTAAATGGGTGGAAGCCATACCTCTCATTTCTACAAAAGCTCAGAAAATATGTGAATTCATCAACCATCACATCATTTTTCACTTTGGTGTTCCTCACCGACTCATCACTGATAATGGAAAACAATTCAAAAACAAAACCCTATGCAAACTCTGTGACACCTTTGACATTCAACTCAATTTTTCTTCACCTTATTATCCTCAAACAAATGGCCAAGCTGAATCAACTAACAAAACCCTAAACAAAATTCTTATGAAAGTGGTTGACGATACTGGTAAGGATTGGCACACACACATTCCTTTCACCTTATGGGCTTATCACACTAGTATTCACACCTCAACTACTACCACACCTTTCTCTTTGGTCTACAGTACAGAGGTTGTCTTGCCTCTCGAAGTCCAAATTCCATCTCTTCATATCTCACTCAAAGATATGCTCAACGATGATGATTTTTGATAGGACCATTTGGCACAGCTTGAGTTATTAGACGAACATCATCTAAATGCTCTCGATCACCTTCAAATCTACCAAAAATGTATCAAACGTGCCTACAATAAACATGTCCAAGAACGAACCTTCAAGGTCGGCGACCTCTTCCTAAAGGAAAATCAACATGTAACAAAAGCGGAGAAAAGTAAATGGGGCAAGTTTTCTCCTAATTGGCTTGGACCCTACATTGTCACTCATACCTATGGATCAGGTGCTTATCGTTTATCCTCTCTTGATGGTAAACCTGAACCTGAGCCCCTCAATGCCTTGCATCTTCGACCATTCTACTATTGAATCAAGTACTATATCACCTTTTTTCTATTACACACTCATCCCTTGAGTACCCATTCCTTTCATCTACCTCTTTTAAGGACCAATGACTAAACAAGAATCCTATGATTATCCATCACCTTTTGGCCTTATCTTCAATATGAGTATCACGACTCTACTCATGGCATGATTCTCATGGATACTTTTCATTCTTTTCAGGATGGAATCCCATGGTCATTCATCACTTAAACCCTCTCTTTCATAGTTAACCTTTGTGTGCTATGGGTTTTCCTTCATAAAAGAAGCCTATACTCCTTTATAGTCTTGTCCATGACCTAAAAGTCCAAAAAGGTTCAAAAGTAATATATGGGATTTTCAAATTCAATTCCTTGAGTCAAACTTCTAGAAAATAGATGACTCCCTCAAAAAGGACATCTATCTTTCTATCTTACTGCTATAAATAGACTGCTCCCTCGAAGGACAACTATAAAAAGCTAGCCATATTGTACATAGTCTATCAAAAAAGAAGACTATTTCTGCAACATAAAAATAAAATATTTTGAAGCTTCCCACATCGATCAACTTCACGAAGACCTCAAGGATTCATTCTATTCATCCCACATAGACTTCCCACATCAATCAGTCTATCCAAAAAAAAGTAAAAAGAAAATACAAAAAATCAAGAGAAGTATAACTTTTTCATCATGGACTTTCCTATTTCAGTTTTGGGTATCTTACAGAAGAGGCATGTTGTCTCACAACAAGGTTATGCTAAATATCCCATTTCACCTCATCTTCCTTTCTTTCTTATCTTCTACCTACTCAAGGGACATGCCAAAAATGTGACATTTCATGATCATGTAACTTCTTTCACCCTTGGAACAGTCAATCATGCACTACCTTTAGGGGTTTAAGTTCATCAACCCATCCTCGGTATGCTCATTATGGTCTTTTCCACTTCTAGAGCATTCCACCTCTTTTACCGATCATCTCTTTTCTTACTTATTGATTCTGCTACGTAGGACTAGACCTTCAACACCTACATTCTGGGATTTCTTCTCCTTCAACCATTTCTATTCAACCGAAAACCCAACCATGCTTAAGTAACCTAGACTCAATCATGGACCTAAAAATGCCTAAAACCTACCAACCCATTCATCTACCTCATCATATTCTTCCCTAGCTTATGGGAGAACTACATCAGCCTAAGGCCCCTTTTTCATTGGGGCTATGTAGGTAGCACTCCTAGGGCATGGGGCCCTTGGAGGTTAGCTCAGCCACTTTTACCCCTAACCAATTTTCCCCCTTTACATTCACATTCAAACCCAGTTAGTTTCCATTTATACAATAACTTGGAAATTAATATATCACAAAAACATACATTGTTTCATCATACCTACCATTTTATAACCTCAACCATATCACACCTACATCATTTAACATTTCCATGATATCAATTACTTGGAAATTTAAACATAACATACATCCAACACATCATTTCATTAAAACTAGTAACTTGGAAATGTTACTTTGGAAATGTTACCTGACTGACTCAAATCATTTGACTCGATCATGCCTATACCTAACTCAATCATGCCTATACCTGACTCAACCATGCTTACACCTAACTCCATCATGCCTATACTTATCAACCATTCCTACACCTCACTCAACCATGCCTACATGACCTAGACTCAACCATGCCTGACTCACCTAGTTTCCATAATAAGAAAAAATAATGGAAATGAAAACCAATACATCATCAGTCCAATAATCATCATAGACTATATAAAAGAGAATGTTTGTACATATGTACACATGGATAAATCATCAAAGTGTCTCAAAAAATCATATACAATCTCACAATCTTTGGTATGCAGGCCGGTATATATATCAAAATCAAAATCATAATACAATCTCATAAATATCTCATCCCCATCTGAGGCCCTCCTCTCCACTCTCACATGTCTCCTCCTCTCACCCTGTCAACCACCCTACCAGCATCTCTCCACCCTCTACTAGTCCCTATCTACCCACCATCTCCTCCTCCTTTCCCTCAGCTGGGCCCGGTCTGCGAGAGTTGGTAACCTCACCTTGACCCTGTCTCTGGGGCCGATGACCCCTTGTGCTACCTAAGTTGTGAGTCCTGGATATGGTCCTCTCACTGGCTGCCTACTGGGCCCTGTGCTTAGCATATGATGGAACATCAATACCTATCATGGTCAGATGATCCTAGTAATAACGAGCCTCATTTAGGGCATCCCTGAACCTAGCCATAGATACAGTCTGGGGTGGCACCATCAACCTAGCTGTAACCTGTGAACTCTTCCCCAACAATAGAGGCCCTGTCCTCCTTCCTTTACTATGGGACCTTGTCTCGGTGCCTATGTTGGTACCTGTGTAGCTACCTGGGCCTGTAGGGCTGTAACCTGTGCCTGAGTGGTTGTCAGCTGACCCTGTAAACCAGTGACATGTGCCTGTAGCATTGCTACCTGTGCACCATCCCCTGTGGGTGCTATATGCAGGATCATGTGCCTGGGATGTTGCTAGCTGACCCTATAATGTTGTCACTTGTCTTGTCAGGGTGGCTACCTGTGCCTGTGCTTTTGTCAACTACACCCCTAAAGTAGTCACCTGCCCCTGTAATGCATCTCTCTAAACTATAACTGTAGCCAAGTCTAGATGACCTAGATGCGGTGGTAATGCCTGTAGCTGGGCTACCCACCAACGTCTATACCCATTTGTCACACCGACATCATCTATCCTCCTCTCTGCCACCTACTCCTCCTTGTCCTAGCAGGATCTGTTGGATGTGGCGGAGATAGCGGTCACTCAACATCATCTCTCCGGTACTGAGGGAATGGTGGAGGCACATCCTGTTGTAGTCTGAACTGGCATCAGAATCTATCCACCGGAATCATCTCGTGCTCACTGGCATGCCTCCCCTGTATCCATCTGATCAACTATATGCCCTATAACTCCTGTGTCATGCCTCTGTAAGTAGGAAAACCAACATAGGGTTATCATACTATATCCATCACATATAGACCCTCCAACTATCATTTGTAGTAATCCACATCATGTTGTGCCTCCTCCACTCATGGATGTCCACCTACTACCACCCATCTCCTGTAGCCTGCTCTCATCCCACCCTGATACCACTCTACTATCAGCAGTCCCTGTGGGTGCACAATCACTATGTGCTCATATGCCCAGTAGTGCAGTAGGAATGTACAACAGATGTCATACCATCGCATCCTCTGATAAGCCCACAACTCCCTATATAGTTGCACTAGATATGTAGGCGCCCATGTAAAATAAACTCACTCCTCAACCATATCCTACAAAACCCCCATCAGTGCTCAGGGAAATTGGCCACCCTCTTAGTCAGGAAGTGCATAGCATCCAATGACCTCCATCATCAGTACTACCAAACAAGTCTCCTGCTGATGCACAACATACATAACTCCATACACAAGGTTGACACTATACTTAGTCAAGTCACCTACTGCCTCCCGAAACACTACAACCATCGAATCAATCCCTACATCCGACACAATCTGATATACATGCTCTCCCATAATCGGTAGATGCAGAATCTTGTACACATCCTCTAATGCGATATTCATCTCCGGTGGGTAGATGGAAGGTATTGGTCACTGCATCCCATCTATCGATGAGAGTGACCATAAGACTATGATCTCACCTGATACGCCTATATCACCTGATGTCGATCAATCAATCAAAAATCTCGCATATGAGTCCACTTATCCTCCATGATGTTGGGTCACATCCACACCAATAATGGTGGTACCCTATCCCGCATCATCAACTGGTGACGTGCCTACATCCATACCACTCAACAATGTCAAGTACTTACCTACTTTACTCATTTCATCACCCCTACCTACCCCCATCCCACACCCACATTGCTCTACCTACCTATTCATTTACTAACTATTTCACTAACCTATCATCCATTTTATCTAGCCTAAACAATTCCCCATGTTCTATTTCATCACCATCCTTCCTTTACTATTTGACCTAATTTTCACCTAAACACACACCTATCCTTGCCTACATCAACCCCCTACCTCTCTTCTATCTTTGTTTACCCCATTACCTACTTACCTACCCTACCGTTTCATCTTCCCACCTTACCTAACTCTTTCTCCTAATTTTTGCCTTTTTTTGGGCCTGGTCACTTTTCACAATGACCGACATCGGTCACCCTGACCGTTACCAGTTACCCATTCTACCTAACGATGCTAGCCTCATTGATCGACGTCGGCCTCTGGATGATCGGCTTCGGTTATTGGTTCATCTCCAAAGTCAAACCCCCATGCCCCAAATTTTCAAAAAACTTAAAATACACCCTATAATCTACCCAAATCCTACCCCAACCCTACCCATATTCATTTTCCAGCCTAGTTACTCTACATTGCTCCCTCCTAGTACCCAATTTTATCCATTTTTACCCAAAATTCAAATTTCAAATTAAAACCCCATTTCTTCATTTTTACCTTACATTTTACACAAAAACAAACAATATGGATTGAATCCTACCTCAACATGGTGCCACCTCCTCGGTGGTACCTCTAGTCTCTAAACTAGTGGCCCTCTAGCCCCTTCTCCTGCCTCCACCATGCCTGAATCAAACTGTCAGCCCTCCAGCCAATTACAACAATCCAATTAATCTCGTGGGTCCACTCACAAACACTCCAACTCTTCCTGGATTGTAACTCTGCCAATTTCACCACGTCAAACTACCAAACTCCTCTTTGATTGTCATTTTCCACAAATAGAAAAAGCACAAATGCATCCGTAAAATGCAGATTTTACCTTTTTTATCCCAAATACGACTTGACCGACATCATTTTATCTTGACCGGTATCAGTCACATGCCCTAGTGCACCATGGTCGGTTTACCTTGACCATGGTTGGTTCCCCTCAACTGGTATTGGTTAGCCTGTTTGAACCTAATATACCCCTTATCATGACATTTGATTTCCTGAAACCCTTTTCATCTTACCCAAGTCCACACCTAGCCTTACAACTCAACCTAATGGCCTTATTACCTACAACCCAACCTCCCAATTAGTGTAGGCATGTGGTTTCCCCTAACATGGCCTTACCTATGCCCACACCTAAATTACCCAACCCAACCCCAACCATTGTGACACTTAAATTCACTTACTTGTTATATCTTGTAATGACATTACTCTTGTTGTTCAGCCTAATGACCTTACCTTGCCTAATGTCGTGTTGTTTATCCTGACCATACCTTTGGTGACTTGGAACAAACCTATTTCTCATTCCTGCACCTTTCCTGGTTGTGTTTTAGGACCGTATCCTATACCTTGGATACCTAAACCACTTCAACCTTGTTTGGATAAACCTATCGACCTTTTGATGAAGTGGAGTTTGCAAGCTCTTCACCCTGGTACCATATCACATTCTATACATGTGTGTGCATTAGAATTCCCTTACCTATTACTCGAACCAAACTCACCCTTACCTAAAACCCACCTACCCTTGTTTTCATCACTTACACATTTATCAAACCACTCACTGACTCCCTCTATTACCTCATTAGATACTAGTTTGACGAGGATCACCTCCACCCATACTTGGGGCAACCTAACCAGATACAACGAATTCCTATTTGTGTCAGCGTCGCTTATCAATACAAGCTACATGAAAAAAGGGGAAAATGTAGACACCAAATTTGGGTCACACTCCCCTTAGTCCCCTTTAATTAATTAACGTAACGTATTCACCTAACCATGACCCCTTACCCGCATTCATATTAATTTAATTACTTATAATTGAATTAATGTTCATCCTCACATTATTAATTAACTTAATTACTTTAATTAAGTTAATTTACACCTCACCTAGCCACATCACTTAGACACCTCACCATGGACCTATTCCTAGCCTATTAATTAACTAAGATTGAGTCTCTACTTATCTTAAACAATTGGGACTCTTTCAAACCCTAAAATTAAATTCCTATTCCTTCTCCAACAACACTCCCACTTATCTAAACGCCAACCCTCACTTGAGACCCGAATTAGCAATCAGATCACGCCAAACATAGTAAAGATCAGTCTATTTTTGGTAACTATGACTAATTCACCCTAACCGACATTGGTTTATCCTCGACTAACGCAGGTCACCTAAACCGCCATTGGTTCCTTTATATACAATTTTACAACTCTTTACATGGGTTGGTCATTTAGTTATTGGATCCTTATTACATTCAAGCTCAAATCTTCAAATCCCTCCTACATCCAGACGATGAACACACACAACCACAGTGCAAGACAAATAGTCGGTTCTCCTTCCAGAGCATTGGAATACTCACAGGAGCACACATTTTGTACTACCATGACACTAGACTCAAACATCTCTTCTCTGATCAACCAACAACAATCTCAACTCACAAGATCTACAAAATACCAAGTACTGTGATTTTAATTTTTTTGTGCTTATCCCATTATAGATATCTTGCTTCTTTCAGTATTTTATTTCTTCTGTTATCCTACATTACCTTCTTCCCACCAACTCACTATTCAACCACCCCAAGCCTTTTCACCCTTCTAAACCTCCTTCTTAGTATTCTTGAGTCTTCTCAGCCATATTACGACCCAAACCACACTACCCTCACTCTCTGTGTAATCACAAAGAGCCTAAAAACTTATTTTTAATAGTTTAATACCTATTTCCTCTACTAATGTCGGTTCCCTGATCACCGTTGGTTTCATCCCCATAACAACATCGGTCACCCGAACAATATTGGTCTCTGTGTCATTTTATATGCTCAGACCAACAAGCTTCCCACTCACCCAAAACCAACCCATACCTCAACCAATCAGCCCTAGACCCTTACCAGAACTTTGACAGACCTACTTGACCTAAACAAACCCTGGTTCTAATTAGATTTAGTGTTATTTTGATATCTAGCATAAAATCTAGTGTATTGTGTGTATGAGAAACCTAAATCATTACATTGCAATAGGACCTATTTATTTCAGTTTCTTATTCACATTAAATTGTTATTAAATAGTGGATTGACAGCCTCTCTAGGAAGCACCACGCTTCCTAGATCTAGCATACGCTAGGTAGTCCACTGTCATATGCTATTTAATACTCTTTTGTGGTCTTGCATTTGCATCTACAGGTAGTCCTTCCTAGACAAAAGGAGTTCTCTACAATCAGCTTGGATAACATCAACAACACGTGCATTCTACCTTCCACCTTCGCCTCATAAGTATTCCTCCTTAACCATTTACCTTCTATCTGTTTCTTCCTAGAAAACGTAAAACTTATTGGTGAAACATTGTTATTATTTAGAAAGTTCCCTGAATTACCCTTTTTTTATGTTTCTTACTTTTTTTTAATTATTAGTAAAAGGTTTTGGAGGGACCTTACCCAAGTTTACAACAAAAGGCTAAACAACCAAGATAAGAAAAGTAAAACAGTGTGGGTTTTGTATCCGTGGGGTCCACACCCCAAACAAAAGAGGAAAAAATAGTAAAAAATCAAAGGCAAGGTCCAACTACCTACAAAGAGCCCAGAAACAACAAAAAAGTAGTTTTACAACAACACAAAAACTGCTACACTGAGATCAAGGAACCAATAACATTAACCAACATACTTGCTATAAACTTTGACAGCCACCCTGAAATCCTGGTAGAGTTTGAGGGCAATGGCGATGGTGGAATCCCATTTCGAAGCTTTGAAATTTCTTGTAATCTTTCCATTCTTCCAAGCAGTATCCAGGATGTCACTGTAGTCACAGATTTTCTAGATGTGTACCTACATAAGCTCCATATAATACTATGCATAGCCAAGCAATTTTTGTATCTATCCTCAAGAGTCTTAAACTTGGTTTCAAAAGTAGAAATTTCATCTTTGAGGTCTGCATTGGGGTTTGAGGCTTGCTCTTTAATAATAGACTTAAGCAGGAAATATACATTTTCTTCAAGGGTTTTAACCACATTAGCCTGCATGTTAAATTTATTTTCCAAACTAGTTCCAACATCAATATTAGGGAAGACATAGGGGGGATATCATCTACCATAATTTCTTCACCCTTCATGCTAGAGCCCATAAATTCCTTGCCTTTACTGTTGTTACGGAGAACCATTTTTAGGGGTGGCTCTGAGACAGAGTCTCTGTACATTGGATTTTAAGACCAAATATGGGTTTGCTTAGGGAGGGGAGAAACCACAACAGGGTATGGGTCATTGTAGCAGTAAATTCATCATAAATGCTAATAAATCATCACTTTGGGAAACTTATTATTTTTATCATCCCACTATTCTGAATACCTGTTATTTTTAGAAATTTCACTTACTCATGTCAGGTTGTAGAGAAACCACTGTCAAAATTTTCTGTTTTGCAACGGGACATTTTTCTTTGAGTTTCATCGTTTTCCATATACTATATCTTCATGAAACTAAAAACATAGTTTTTAGGGTTTGATATTTCAGTTTTCTCCTATAAAAATCTAGGGCATCAATTAGTTTTATGTTACAGTCTTCCCAAAGACGATTTAGACAGGGAGATTCTAGCAAATTTTTAAGGTAATCAAACTTTTAGTTTAAGAGTTATGATCAAATTATTTTTTTGGTAGCTATGGATGTCTGGAAGAATTTTTATAGCATTTCCAGAGTAAAATGGAGTTTTAAGGGTGTTATATAAGTAACATGTCATGAAAAATGGATAACTGTGTGATGAGTGATGAGTTAATGAATTGTTATTATGTTTTTAACTCACCGTGCTAACTACACACTTAATTTGGGTTAGAATGAAGTGACCGAGGGTTAAAAAATGGTGCAAGAGGGAAAGAGGGGACACCAAAGTGCAAATTTCACAATATGGTGACAATTTACATCTTACGGTGTGTGGTGGATGAGATTGAGGGGGCTAGGAAATTGCATTGATGAAGCTGTGTGTGGTCGCATGGGGGTCTAGAGGCTACAAGAATGCATGGGTCACACTTTTGTCTTCCCCTTGTCCCCTTGAGGACAAAGGGGATAGAGGGGACAATAGGGACACCAAATTTCAACCTGGGAGGAGGGAGGTCACATTTTGGTTACCCCCTTGCACCACTGGTACATAGGGTTGCCACATTGGTACATAGGGGACAATGGGGAAACTTGGGACACTTGGGTGTCCAAAGTGCGAATTGGGGAGGAATATGAGGTATATATATTATGTACCTCATTTCCAATTTGTCTCCATGGGGAAAAATGGGACACAAGAGAGTCAAAAGTGTGATTGGGCCAAAAATGGAAAGTATATTTTGCACTAGGTGTCCAATTTTGGACACAAAAGTTGCTTTTTTCACCTCATATGATTAGAATAGTGTTTTGGGGTAAAACATTAAATTATTTTGACTCCAAAACACAATATAATATTAATAGAACCATTACCAATACTTAAATATTCCTTAAACTCTCAAATTTTAGGTTCTTTTTTTCTAGAACTAAGAGGGGCAACTGCATTGTTTTGAAATGTTTGAGAAAACCCTTAATCATTTGATAAAAATTGATTCTTACACCTTGTAGAGAATTTACATATATTTTTAATTCCTAATTATTTTCTCCCTAAATCCTTACAAAAATCTTGGAATCATCTAGAGAAGTCAGGTTTCACCATTAGGATATTCATTCCCTGCAACTAGAAAATTCAATGTTGAACAGATTGTTCCTAAATGAGATATTATTTCCTAATTTTTCCTAAATTTCCTCAAACACCTTCAATAATATTTGAATCCACCTTCAAATTCTTTATATATATCCTTAACTCTTCTGGAGGATGCATACTAGATTCATAATGACCAAAATTGGCCTTTTTAGGCCTACAAGAGGACTTGTCTTTCATAGAACTTCACTAAATTCATCCATCAAATTCATCACCCTTATTTTCATACTAAGGCATGCTTGAAAAATTCATTAGTACCTTCCTTGGGGCTAGGATGATGGTTCCATTGGAGACAGGTTAGCCAGGAGGAGGGTTTAGTGTGACTGGGAAGTAAAAGTTTGTACTGCGGGCTTAGTTGTCATGCTTTAAAATTTGATTTTTTAGGTTATTAATTTTTCATGGCAACAAGAAAATATATATAATTGTTTGAAAATACCTTAGATTTTTTTTCCATCACATTGAGGTACCTAAAAACCTATTTTTTAAAATCCTAATTTACCATAAAATTTAACAATAGTTATTTTATTAATTTGAAATATACATATTTTTCTCATAAATGTTTTTGGGCCTACTTGTCTTTTTAACTTCCGGATTACTCTTCTACATCTTCAAGTCTCCCATGTTTGGATATATAATCTATGGTATATTAAATTTCATCCTTACACTATATTCTGTATGTCTACATCATCTTTGAGTCAATTCATATTGAATACAATCTTAAAGACCCTTTTAGGTAGTCTTGTATGCATCCTTCATCAATAAAGAGTCATGTAAATTACATATCTTATAAGACTATCTTATAATCGATTCAAACATTACAACATGATAAAAAACATATTCAAGTAATGAATATTGAGATCCAATCACTCAAGAATTAAATTATACATATAAGGAATCCATAATATGCCCATGTCAACCATATCTTTATGTACATTATTGGGCCTCAACAAGGTTAACCTCAACTATGGTTTCATAAGTAAGATCAATCCAGTAGTAAGCATAAAACACATCTCTATTTAAAAAAAATCAATGATAGACCACATGGCATCCTGTAAACATTATGGGACAAGTGGTTGATCAAGTTGCTACCTAATTATCATCATACCCTTCATAGGCTTGATAAGATCAAAGGGAAACCATTTTTTAATTATCATGACATTAAAATACATCATGATAATGATTGTTATGATTTACGAAAAGATAAAATAGATTGATCAGAAGGGTTTGTTTTAATAGTTCATCTCCTCCTCTAATGCATCACTCTATAGAGGCCAGTATATCCCATGATACCCCTTTAGGGGAGCCATTGGTTTCTCATCATCCTACGAGTGATGCTCCTTGAAGAGGATTATATATTATTCATTCCTCTCAATATTCTAGAGCTATATGGGTGCTCAAACTTGATACATTTATATCAAATGACCATAATAGACTAATACATTATATAATTACGTCTATAATATAAATATAATACTCCCAAAGAGGACATGAAAGCAATACATCATTCAAAATATTATAATTCAATGCAAGAACCACCTCATACCATTGTGTAACAAGAAAAATAATAAAAAAGGAAAGATCACAAAGGGAGCAAGCCAGAAAAAAAGGGCTAGAACAAGGAGAATTACACAAGGATTCATATAAATTAGAGCATACACAAGCAAAAATAAGGTGAAACACAAAGATGAATTATAAGTTCCTCTTTAATTCACCATTACTAGTCAATTCAAAGCAAGAAGATACTATGGTAACTAATTGGCATGAAATGACAATAAGAGAAATAATATATAAGACGAAAATTTGTAAAATTAAAATATCAATCCCATTGATAATAAATATTTCATGTTTATCGCTGTGGGTACTGGAACATACTGAATTAAATTTTATAAGGTCAAGATTATAAAATCCTCTTTCATTAAGGAAATTAGTAAGAAATACAAAATCCCAGTGTTGGACCAAAAAAACACTATTTTTAAGAGATGGTTTCTCAACAAGGAAGCACCACAACAAGATATACTTGTAGAGGATTTTATTTGGATAGATAGATTACTCATTTCTCAATGCTTGGATGATGCACATCGATCCACATAAAAAGTAAAATATTACATGTAACCATTTAATAAAAATGATGCCTACTATGAATTGCAAATATAATGAGAAATATTTATAACCTACTTCTCAAGATACTTATGGCATTATTGTATGTATAACATCACCCCTTTAAATGAGGGACACTATTTTAACTACACCTTATTTAATTATTCACTGTATCATCACCACCACCACATATCACGCTTAAATAGTTTCTTGAGTGTAAGTTTATACCTTTCTCTCTCACGATAGAGGTTGATACAAGAAAACCTAAGGAAAATATTTTAATTTTAATGTTTATTATGATCACCATAGATGTTTTGGGCACTAAACTAAAAAATTGTTACAAACTTTGAAATGTTATCCAAGATACAATACTACATATAATGCAAATAATGTCAATTTCACATCTTTTTTTGGTGTTTGATAGTTGATTTCTGATGCAAAAATGATGCCAATGTGTGGTGCACATGTGGCTCAAAGTTTGCCCCACATACGCAAAAAAAAATGCACCTTGTATTTCCTATTTCCATTTAATACTAAATTATGTCATATTTTCTTTTTCCCCTCATTGTAAAATTCTTTCAATAAGAAATTAAAGTGTCTTCAAGCACATAATAATAAATCAGGGTTTGTAGCAATCCATTTTGTTCTTGAATCACACTTTGTATTTTTATGGAGGAAATATACTGCTAAAATATAGATTTGAAAATGGAGGGATATTTTTTTGACAAGAAGGTGAGGAATTTATTGTTATAACATGATTTCTTAGAGAAAATATTCTTCCAAAGATTACAAATTTGTTCTTCCAAGAGTTTATCCTAGAATGTGGATGAAATACTAAGGTTATTAGATTCTTTATATACAAAATGAGTTCCTTAGGTTCATAACGTATGAAATTGGTGGTATTTTGGAAAAATATGTAAATAATAGAAAATTTTAAGCACATAGGCTTGCATACATATCCCATTGTAACTAAACAATACTTGTAAATCATGAAGATATGGTTGGTGCTCTCCCTTGGCATCCATTTTTACAAATTTCTCTTAATTTCACATTTGCCTATAATATTAAGTTATGAAACATCCATTTTTTGTCATAATAAAATTGCACAATACAAAATTAAATCATATTTAACTACATAATTAGAAATAAGGGTTTGCAGAAAACTCAATTTTACTCTTGTATTACACTTTGCATTTTTTCCTAAACCTACAATTGTTTAAACAAGTGGTTTACTATTTTGTAGATACTATGTCGTCATCCAGTAGGTATACATCATCACGTATACAAATGTCTACTTCGACAGATCTGAGTTCTTCATCTATATTGAGATATATTGTCCTAAAACATAGTTCTTTATCAACAAGTATATATGTTATGTATGAGTTGGTAAGTAATTGTATTTCTTATATAATTTTTGTGTGTGTTAAGTTATGCTATTTTCATTTATTGTTATTTTAATTTTATGTTAATATATAAGTTATTTTATTTTTATTTTATGTATAGGGAGAGCCATTAAACTCTTATGATTAAGGTAGGGGGTCAAAATAGAATATGTGGAAGAGAAGGGGACATCTTGGATAAGTGATTATGGAGCCATACAATTATTTATTTGAGGTAAATTTAGTTTTTGATATGTTGAATTTAAATGAAATCATCATAATAATAATGAATTTTATATGAATATTACACTAATATTAAGTTAATATGCATACATATGAGACTGAAAATTTAGTTAGTCACTTTGTTATTGAACGAGTTTGACCAAAGACAAAGAAAAAGTATAGCTTCACATTATGTCATACTGATGATGAAATGCATCCTAACAACATCACAAAGGCTCCTAATGTTAGTCTAAAAATACTTTACTCAAAGGAAATGATGATGTACTGGAAAAAAAACACCTTTTCATGGGACTTCTGATGAAGAATTTGGTCCAATGGAAGAGGCCATTGGGATTCAAAACATAGTTCACCATTTATTTGATCGGGATCACGAGGATGATGAGGAATAACGTGATGATGCTGGTGAAGATCAAGATAAAAAAAAAGAGAGGATGACTTTGAAATATTTTCAAATTCCTTTATTTTCAAGTAAGGAGAGTCCAAACATCATTGATGAGTGATATATTGGTGTTGATGGACTTGAAAGAAAGGTTTGGCTAGTCAAATATTAGTATGAATGCTTGATTGAGGTTAGATAACAATTTCATAACTATATTTACATTTGATTTATATATCATATGTTTTACATTAGTTTCTTTCCTTTTCTTTTTTTATTACCTCTTGTTAAAAAGTAGTTTGTTGCCTTAAAATGAAACACTTCCCTCATCATACAGAGAGGCACACAAAATACCATCAAATCTAGGGTTTTTTTATGTCAACTATTCAATGCATACACAAATGATTGAAATTTATTTAGGAAGGAATATGAGAATTATGTCAGCTGTCCCAATTACAAGGTGCCATGATTTCATCAAGGAGTGAGAGGACTCACCATTACAAATAAGGTATTGATACATTTTCCAATAATTCCTAGGCTTAAGCTTATTTTCCATTGCAATTCACTTCAAGAGTTAATGTCATAACATCATACGAATATAAATAGTAATGAATTTTAGTGCATTCCTTTTGATTCAAATGTATTGAGACACATTGAGAAATTGTGGCTTGAAAAAACTCAAAGAGAGTTCAAGAAATGTATAGTTTGGTTCGACAATGGATGGTGTTAACCACTTTTCTTGTATGTCAACTAGCTGCTCTATGTGGTCAATACTATTGATAAACTATAATATTCCTCAATGATTGAATAGTTGTAAGAAGCATTTAATGTTATCATTATGGGTACCTGGTAAGCACCAAGTAAAAAATATGTATGTGTACCTAGATCCCTTAATTGACGAGTTACAAGAATTATGGGATGGCATTCTAATGTATGACCTTTCAAAAACCATTGGTTAGAGGAATTTAACCTGTTATGGTATTGTATGTTAGACTATCCATGATTTGTATAGATGACTGTTGGTTCAAGTATTTATCATATGTTAAAATTCAGAAATAAATGAACATATGTATATTTGTGTGTGTGTATTTTTTCATTTTACAACGAGTTTTTTTATCACTTCTATATGTAGGTGTCTCATCATACGGAAAATATGCTTATCCAAGGTGCAATGATCAAATATGTGGAAGGTCATCCAAAGAGCTCAAAAAATGTGTATATGAAGGCCATTGAAGGTTCTTGTCGATGGAGCATGAGTACCATATAAAAAAGAAAAATAAGTTTGATGAAAAACCTGATATTAGAGAAAATCTAAAAATTATGTCACCTGGGGATTGGTATTAATCCTTCACACAAGTATGGATAATATCAAATGTGGATATTCCTCCATATTGGTGGAGATATTAGGTATGGTTGTATGAAATTAGCTACAGAGTTGAAATGTCTGTGGTAATGAAGAAACTATCTATATTCTATAGTCTCATGTATTGGAAAATTTATTACTTGGGCATCTTTTGGATCCAATGACTATATTTATAAATGTATTGGTTTCTATATGGAATCACATCTCTCGAAAAAAAGAAAGAAACTCCAAGTTCTGGAGATGATTTGAAAGTCACTAGGATAAAAAAGCACCTAAAAAGGAAGAACGAGCTCCATGGATATTATATAAAGATCAAGTCACTTTGGTGAATCAAATAATGTGAGATATTCACACATCAAATGATTATGGGTCCTCCATGAAATTTGCATTTATTGCTGATAGGCGTATCAAAAGCCTAAAAATACATGATTGACATAAAATTTTGAAGGTAATTCATGTATTTTTGTCTTAAATTATGCAACATATTCTTCTCTTTATATTTAACCTTCATAACTTATTTATGCAACATATATTTTCGTTGGCTTTAAGGGGGTCATTTTGTAGTATTCCACCTGACCTACTAAATGTAATATATCGAATTTCATTTTTTTGAGGTAATATGATTTTTGTTTTCAACTACAACTCATCCATTTGTATGAAAATATTATCATATCGACAAGTGTTACTACCATTGTTTGTAAAATAAGTGGTTGTCTTCAAAAGAGATATCAGAAGCAAGGATTGAGCAGGAGAAATAAAATATTACAAATATTATTTACAAATTGGAAAAGAAACTTCCCACCTATTTCATAGATTATCAAACTCATCTATTAGTGTATTTTTTTGATGATATTAAAATGGAAGGTGTAGCTAATCCATGATGGATGTTTTGGCCAGAGAGGTACATGAAGACCTTAAAGGGATTTGTAAAATAATTAGTGTTGGCATGTTGATTTATAGGTGTTGCCATTGATGTAAAATATCATTAATAAAAAAGAGGTTGATGGAGTAGTGTCATAGAATTCTTAGTAGGTTGATGACATGGAGATTCAAATTGTTTCATGATGGCATGAGGTGATTCAGTGAGATTGGCTTGGTATAGTAAGCCTAGTCAGGTGGCCTAGCTAGCCTAGGTAATGATGCATGATGGTTTGAGCTACATGGTGAATTGAGGGTCATGGTAGAAGCATGTAGAGCATGGTTGGAGATTTTTTAGGCACTCACATGAGTTTTAGGTTGTAGGTACATGTTGAAGACCCAGTTCCAGGAAGGTAAAAAAAACCTATTTTAAGCGTTATGGAGGCCAAGATGAGGCATGAGGATTGATATGTATCCAGCCTATTTAAAAATCATGTTCCAATGCAGAGGTGTCAAACTAACCTTGAATCAAGTACATGTTAGGGCATATTACAGAGGTTTCGTGATGTATTCTAATAAGGTTTCTAATATAATGACCCTCCCTTAAACCACTAGATCAAAAGTTCTAAGGACTATTCATCAAAATGAGATGGGTCATGATTAATTCCATACATATTTGAACTCATGACCATGATTTGAGATGTTATTAGGGTGTTACTGTTAACGTGTGGGAAAAATCACAGCACCCCCAGGATGAAAATTATGCAAGATCTGGAGTTTCTAAGTGAAACAGGGTCATTTGAGAGTGAAAATGCAGCTCAACATTGTGAACTTCTGATTCCCACGAACTGTGGTGACTTGTAAATGGGACATGTTATCCTCCAGGGAAGGATGGTTCCTCTTCCTAGAAATCCTAGTCACTACAAGCCTTACTTCATAAGGAAGGAACATGCAGCTATCTGACTCCTAGATCTAACAATTCTAAAGGACCAAAGACCAGAGAGAGAGAGAGCATGAAAATAAAGACATCCTACAAAGTCTAGAGGTCGACCTAACACAAGAAGAAATAGGGAAGCTACGGTTCTCCCTACCTGTAGTAGGCTTCCATGTCTTAGCATATCCTTCTAAAAACTTTGGAATTATAGTTTCAAAGAAGTAGGGGCAGTAGCCACTTTAGAGGCTAGCAGCAAGAAAGTGAAAAACTTAAAGCATCCAAGGTCTGCATGTCTCAAAACCGTTTGAGGCATGTATCCAGATTTGACTAAGTATGGATATAGCCAGTAGAGGGATTCACATTTCTCTAGAGGATGCTACAAGGCCGAAGGCTGAATCCCTATTTATAAGCTCAGACAAGATGCCGCATCTTTATGTGTGCTTAGGATGAAACAGAGGCAGGGGAAAATGGTCCAAAAAAGATTCAAAATGGCAGAGCTAACTAAATCGTCGGGGGTTTTCAAAACAATCCATTTCGTGAAAAGGGACAAAGATGAATTGCAGTCCCTGCGAACGTTAAAATTGCTCTAATTTGGCTACTACGTGTCCCATCTCAGAAGGGGGATTCCATTTCCAAGACTTTTTTCCTTATGAATTCTTACGGATTTGAGTGCAGACTCAGAAGGGGCAGAAAAAACGATTTAGGGCTCGAAATATTGCATACAGTCTAGGCTCGCAGTGGCTTAGGGATCTCAGACCTCACTACGCCATGGAGGTTTAGATCAGCTTTCATGTTTATCAAGCATGACTCCATGCCCAATGGATGCTTTAAGGCCACTGGTCTTCGGGTCATTCTAGCAGGCAGGATGTCCTCGTGAGTCGTCAATAACTAGATTGGATCTCAATCTATTTCCTCTTCTTTTAAGTTTGCGTCAGAACCAAGGATCCTTACACATAAATATGGACATCGAAGGGAAACTATTCATACCCACAAGCTCGAGTTCCAACAACCAGTGAAAAGTTGAAAACAGAGGCCCGAGAAAGTCAAACTTCTCTCTCTCTGTCTTCTTTCAAGAAGAATATAGAAGATACAGGGTCAGGATTCATTCTTTGTTGTTGTTCATTCTTCTTCCCTGTCCCCCCTCTAAATCTATTCTTCCCCAGGGTCGAATGACGGAGTTTAAGCCTCCTTTCACTTGGCTTTGTAATGGCATTTTCTTGCCTCTTTCCTGTTAACGGTGTACTGTGTGAACTTCTTGGAGCAATAAAATCTATGTTTCGTGATGTGTTTTGTCCATCCGTTATGCTCATTTTTTGTGTCTCTTCTCACCTCTCACCATTGCAAGGCTATATTGTGCATATTCTAATGTTTATTGTAGGTCCTACGAGTTGTGTTTAATGGGTTTTGAAGTGGCGTTCTATGTGAAATCTATCTCTGGTCTGTGGTGCATCTTGTCCACCCCTCTCCTCTGCTCACCTCTCTCCACTTCAGGCAGCTAAGATTGTGACCAGCACTTCCCTTTTCTCAGTGCTATCACCTCTTTAGTGTAGGATTTCTTTATTCTCTCTCTCTCTCTCTCTCTCTCTCTCTCTCTCTCTCTCTCTCTCTCTCTCATTGGTCCCTTGTAATTGTTAGGATTATGTAGTAGATAGTCATCATTTCCTGCACTTAGAAGTAGTTTAGCATTAGGATCAGGAAGAAGAAGCTGGATTTCTCCGAAGGGCCATCTCAACTCTGCAAGTCCCACAACTTGAGAGATGGTCCAATGTTATGCAAATCACACCAAATGAGTCTGCCTTAGAAAAGCATATTTTTAGATCTCATTTAGGGGTGCTGTGATTTTCTGTTAACAAGACCTTGTGGATTTTAATAATTATTTTCCATTGAGTTAATAATATTTTACAAAAATAATGGAGTAGTTTCATCGTCACATTTTTATGAGTGAGTGTTAAGAAAGTAAACAATGTTTTATGAGTTCAAAACCATAACTCAAAAGTGGTAGGAGATATTTTCTTGGTGAGTGACCATAATTGATTAGGTTTTATATTATGATTATTGGATGTTGTATAGGAATCCTCTAGGTTTCTAGAAAGGTAAGATAGAGCATGTGGTGATCAGTGGACCTCAGTCAAACAAGCTAGTTTCTGAAGAAGTTTAGTTTGGGACAAAGTTGTCTAAAAGAGGTATGAAATAAATTGACATAGTTTTTACCCTAGGATTTTTAATTTATATCCATGATGGTTTCATATCATGGTTGAGTTTCTGAAGGGAAATGTGTGCCCTATTTATGAAGATTGGTCTTAAGGCAGTTTTAGAGATGGACCTGGTTGAAGGCCTTCCACTTGGAGTTGGAAGGAAATGTAAGATTTTAAAGAAAGAGGATAAATAGGGATTTACAATGGTATTTGGGTTGTCTCATGATGATGATATTTTATAGGTCATCGAACTCAATTTTTGAAGAAAAAGGTTGGTTTTTTTTCATAACAGGATTGCTTTGGCTAGAATATTGAGGTAAATGATGCATGATATGGATTAGTTGATGCTTTCTATTAGTTTGAGAGTGAAGATATATGAATTTTGTTCCTATTTAATTCCTTTGGAATTATTTAAAGTGGAATGAAAGGGTTAACACTAATTGAGTTTCCAAAACGTCTTTCTGGGAAGCTCAGTTTGGTGAAGAGGAAAGATTTTGTGGTTTGCAGGTTTGGATGTTTTATGATCTAAAGCAAGAATGGATGTGATATACAGGTCAATTTTAATCCAATGAGTTGTTACATGCCAGAGTCGATGTGTTCTTGGGTGATCTTAAGGCCCAAAGGTGAAGACTGGTTCCTGGAAACAATTCTTTCGAGAAGGATATGAGCCTTTTTGAGTGAGTTATGATAAATTTGATTAGTGCAAGATAATTTACAACCATGGATGGTTTTTTATGTCATATTTGACATGTGTGAGGAGTTTGGGAAATCTAATAATCATGGTGATGATGTTTGTTTGTTTGGTGATCTAGGTGATGGGGTTTTGAGCTTATTTTGAGCGTTTTTGGTGCATTTGAGCATGGCCGACTTATATGGGTCCATTATGAACGTGTTGGTATTTTTTAAATATGTATTGGTATATATAAATGAGTAGGACTAGCTTGTTTCATGTTTTTGAGTTGAGAAGGGTATAAAGTAATTGTTTGATTTCAAATTTTAACTAGCTAAGAGAGAGGGAAAAAGTGTGGCCCGTGTGTGTGTGTGTGTGTGAAATATGTATGAAGGAATTAATTCAGAGATGAGGAAGTGTGTGAAAGGAATAGGAATCATAGAGAGTTTTTGTGCAAGGGTTTGAGATCAAATCAAGTCAAGTTTTTCCATGTTTGAGTGATTATAAGGAATGAGGGTTTGAAGTGTGTTTGAAGGAATTTGGAGCTGAATCTTGTGATCACCATCAGCTGAGTTGTTGTAGCATATATTCAATGATCTTATTATAAAAATATTATGTGATGAGTCATATTCATGCAAGTCTATTGTTGTGAGTAATATCAACAAGGGTTTAGGGGTTGGTGCTCCTCGTGGGGTTAGTGACTCACTAAAGAAATCTCTTGTGATGTGTAATATTTACTTGAGTCTTTGTTGTGTGTAGTATAAAAAAAAATTAGTGGGTTTTCTTCCCTTTGATGGTTTCTCACTTACATCTTGTATTCTTGTGTACTACTTCATGTTCATGTTCTTGTGGATGGTTGTTGCTTATTGTTGAGATCTCATTAATGCACAATTGAATGCTAATGGTGTATAAAAGTTAATTAGATTTTTTTTTTTTAAGGACTGATTCATCCCCCTCTCAGTCCATTGTGCTTCCAAAAATTAGAACTTTTAGAGGAATCTATGGCTGAAGGATATATTATTCAAGAAACATTTTTCTACATGTCAGAATATCTTGGGGAGGAATTTCCACAAATACCACACATTTGGGAGGCTGGACATGGAAATTATAAATTGGAGGAGAACCTTCTTGGAGAGATAATTTTTTTGAAACTTGGTATGTATTGAATTTCATATCAAACATATATGATGTATTATTAGTGTGTGTGTGTGTGTGTGTGTGTGTGTGTAGCCATTAATTATTTATTTACATGTTTAATTTTTAGGGCCTATTGAAAAAGATGCCTTTGATAATTTTATGTTATTGAATACTTCAAAGATGGCTGTGTGGATTCAAAAATATAAAGAATAAAATACTATCCATGAGAGTTGAAGGATTGATTGGAGATGGAAAAATTCATGCAAACCACTCCCAACACATTTTCAGATACCATTACCAAAACAACCTACTTTTGAATGGATGAGTTTATATTTAGAAAATATTCATGCCATAAATCAAAGAACAATGGCACAAGAAACATTGGACATAATGTGAGGATGTGAATAATTAGTTAGTTGTTGCAACATTTTTTTTCATACATACGTGTTTTATATATTTTTTAGAAATCTATTAGTACTATCTTATATGATTTGACATAATGAAGATGAGTAATCATTCATAAATGTGTTTTAAAGGAAAATATTTATGTGTGGAAAATATTGATAAGAGAAGGGTCACTTGTTGCAGAGTTGTTGTTCCTTTTGAGCAGGCAAACTGATCTAGTGCCAATGACAAGAATTTGGTCGAAGGGCAATTGGATTATGTTGGAAAGATAGAAGAAATAATAAAAATTGATTATATAAGTTTTGTAGTTATCATATTTAGTTGTACTTGGTACCCTTCTATTGATAATGTTTTTTTCAGAGTGGGAAATGAAAGTGGCTTCTACTCAGTTGAACTTTCTAGAATATTACATAAGGGGAAAGAGCCATATGGGTTACCTCAACATTGTGATCATGTATTAATTTGTATAATTTTTTTATGCATGTGTTATCATTTTTCATGCACACAATTTCTATATATAGGTCTCCTTTTTTTCATGAGTTAATTTTTTACTATATTTGTATAGGTATTCTTCTATCCTAATATATAACACAAGCATCATGGGGAATAATTGATGTTGTTAATAGAGATCACGAACATGACTCAAGTGATGATGATGACCCTTCCAATAATGAATAAGATCATCATATTTTTTAAGATGATGATCAAGGTGAAGCTGATTTTGAAGAAGATGATGATGATGAAAATGATGGTGACAAACTTTATGAAATTTCAAATAATGAAGTTGATGATTAAATGAATATCCCAATAGGTATTTATTTGGACATTGAATGGAATATTCCCATAGTAACATATATAGAGAGGAAGAAGAAGGGAACATTAGAATGATTACTAGAAATCCAAGTCATGTAACCAACGAGGAGTTGGCTAAAATACAATAAGATGAAAATGAATAGTTGAAATATTCAAAAGCCTATTTCTTGTGATATTTCATTAATTCTAAATTTTGTCTTATGTTATCGAGATATAATTACATATTTTGTCATTTGATTTTTTGAAATAGAATATATTTTTCCATTTATGGAATTTGAATTCAACTCAATTAATTTGTAAATGTGATTGAATTTTTAAAGTCTACCCCAATATGGCATATTACTAATTTGGTATATATAAAGTGAGATGTGGACTATTTATTAATTTTGTCAACATCAAATAGGTAATAATTTGATATATGAAACTTTCCCTATTTTCATATTTAAGTGACATAAATCATGGTTTTCTTGTCATACATACATGCCTGTCTTAGAGATGTTAGAAAATAGAACATTGAGAGGTGGTTGAATCAGTGTTCAATTCAACTTTTAAGCCAAATGATTATTCAATTAGTCAATAAAGAAAATTAACAAAGAAAATGAACTCACACATACACACAAAAGACAAGCATTTTTAAGTGGGAAACCCAATTGGGGAGAAAACCCACTGAACCAAATCACTATAAAGTTCTTGGTTACAAATTGTTGAGCTACAACTCAACTGATGAAGCACCAAATTCAGTGCAAGTAGCCACTTGAACAATTTGCAAGATGTAACTTGCTAGAAAGCACCAAATTTCTGATTAGACTGAGCTACAAATTACTAGTTACAATTAAAGTCTTATCATACTTTAATTTGATGTTGAATACATCTAATAATGATCCTAGATTAGCCCTCTTCCTTTCAAGAAACATCCTCTACTATCTTGACCTCTTTAACATGCATGATTGATCCTCAAATCAACTTTGTGATATTGTCTAATCCTAATTTCATCTTGTTTTGCTTCTACATATTCATCTCCATATCCTCTTGTCTGAGTTCATACTTTTCTCACAAATGTATTTTCATAATCAACACAAACTCTATATTGATTCACTTTCCTCTATAAGCCTTCTAAAATTTTCAAACTCTATTCTTCAAGAGGCCATCTCCCCTATTCTCATGAATTATGTATCATTGTTCCTTGATTGACTCGGAATATTTTCATGTGTTTTCATTCCACTTTATTCTTCAAATACTGTACCACTTTGTTATAGGTTTCTTTTCTTGATTTTTCCTTCACAAGCCGTCTCTCTCAGTCATCAAAAAACAAACATTTTAACCATTGTTTTCACTCTAATTTTCCTATTCATACACAATCTATCAAAAGATTCAAGATACTCAAGCTAATGACTCTTCAACTCCTTAGTTTCCAACTATAACTCTTGACCACATAATGAATTCCCTGTCTTTTTGTCTACTAAACACTTGTCTTCATTCACTCTACATTCTTTTAAAGACTGTTACAATTCCCTTGAATCTTCATATTTCTTTAGTGAGATCACAAGATCAATGAGTGGATCTTGCATTTCTTCCACGATATGAGAAATATTTTCATTCCTTTGACTTGAGAGTGATTCCATATCTTCTACACAAGCTACTTAAGTTGATGAGAAAATTAGTCAACTGCACAATGAGTCTAATCTTAGTATTCAACAAACCTTGCTCACTTACATTCTGACCGTGGTGGGTTTTAGAGCATGTTTTTGACTTCATTTATCTTTATTTGAAATGCACTAATGTGTGATATTTCTTACAAGTTGCTTACTCACATTCAACTTAGAAAGTTTATTTCCAGTCTTCAATGAAGTCTCTGTATAGGCATACAAACCTCTATAGGTTAGATTCTAGCATTTCATGAAGGAAGAATTTTGTTCAAACTTAAATGATGGTATCCATAGAATTTTTAAATCTTCAACAGAACCATACAACTACTAACCATCTTCAAGTTGTAAAAATCGATGAAACATACTTATGTAACACCATTTTGTGGTCTGTGCATGGCTTTGGAGAACTATGAAACAAAATTATCTTCGCATGGTGGATGAAATTCAAAAATTCTATTTGTATTGAAGGCATAAATGACCCAACAATCTTCATACAAAATTTCAAGAAGAATTATCAGTTGAACCTTTCTAATCGATCAAGTAATGTCTTCAAAAACCCTAGTTCTGGGTAATGGGATTGTACAAGCACGAGTAGAGAAAAAACTTGATAATTCATTCGATATTTAATGAAATTCAAAAATTTAAGTGTATGTGGATTTATGGATTTATTATCTACCTTATCCACACAACATTCATCCTTGAAAGACTTTTATATGCTCTCAAAAATTGACATTAGCAGGAGATAATATTGATTTGCAGAAAACAATATTGAGGTTGACCTTCATTTTACTTGATGTAGGTGAATGATTTCAATGAATTTGATTTGAGAATAGATAAATATTTCCAAGAATTTTCATTCATTTGAGAATATTACTCCTTCTCCCTTGATATTGAGAATCCATTTGAAACACCTGTGACTGGACAAAGTGAGCCTCCAAGACTTTATTTTTAAGAAAGTGTGCCAACAAACCAATTATTTTTCTCATGTCCTCCAATTTTGGATAAACGAGTTTCTTTAAAATATGTATAAAGTGTCAATGAGTATAAAAAACCCCTAACATGAAGAGAAAACTATCAATACATTAGATTCATGAGGTGTTGAAGCAAAGCTCCTTGGTTTACTCCCTACGACATTATGGAGAAAACTGAGCTTGCACATTTATCTTCACTAAGTAGACATATAAGTTGATCAAATTTTTTGAAAAAGGATCGTGGAGAGTGTTTGGGATCTTTTTTGAGAAATTTCAATACTGTTTTAATCTTGAGCAAGTCTATACCAGAAGTGTCACTTAAACAAGATCAAGGACTTGAATTGTTATCTACAACTTCATGAGAATTTACCATCAAACTCCCTATGAGCCTTGAGGCCATCAAAGACACCATAAAAGAACTTACAGGTGCTTTATAAGTGGCAAAATAATGCATTTGTGATCAAAATCATCTTCTGGCCCTTATTGTTCAAAACATAGTCTAGGAGAGAGAAGAACTGCTCCACTAAAATGATGAGAAATTTTCAAATACACCTCCTTTTGAGAAAATTATTTTTGCATTGGAATTATAGGACATTTATCTAAAAAAATGTATCTTATGAATTATTTTAGAACTCATGTATATTTATGTTTGACACCTAAGAATCCAGACATCTCCAAATGCACTTTTCAAAAATGCAATTTTGGAGAAACTCGAATAACTCAAAATACCCATTACAAAATCTGATGAAATTTGACTTGGAGCTTTGAAAGATATAAATATATATGTACCAAGTGTTGGTTAGCCATAGGTTTGTCTCTAGAGCTCTGAACAATCTCATTTTCATGTAAGAACACTGTAATTTCTCAAGACCAACTTCTGTGCAATATAGAAATATGACTCCTGGGACTGAGATGAGCCTAAAATATTCTCACACATGTTATAGAAACTATCAAAAAGCTTGTCCCATGCTCCTATGATGTGTAATTTGACTTGATAGACCAACCACCTGCCAAAATGAGCTTGTAGTACTTGAAACCAATCAGGAACCTTCCTGAAGCTGCTTGAAACCACCTGAAACCTCTAAACATCATTGAATACCACCTGATATGCATGTTCTTTCACTCTACATTTTACATAAATGTCATTTACATCAATGACAAGCAACACCAATGCAACAGGGTGCAACATGAGAAGTATAAGGAATGTTGGTTTCAAGAGTTAAATTTGACGGTTAACCTTTTCGATTAAAGAATTTTTATATAACTATCATCCTATTAACATTGTTATTCAAAAGAAATTTAATGTTCTTGGTAAAAATAATAGCATTTTAATGTTTTTCATAGGCATTTTACCGTTCTTAGTTTAAAAAGAAGATTTTAAAAGTAACAATATCAAAAAATGTATGAAATAATTTAAAATGATAGAGTACATCCACTCTTAAGTCCCTAAGTCTCCCAAAATATTTGAGACATCTGTCACATCACCCAAATCTAGGAGACATTTTCCCAAATAATAGTCTACCATACATAATATAATATATAATACATTATATTTATATAATACAATATAATGTAAATATAATATATACACATATATAATATTATATATACATATATAATACTTATATAAGTAATATAAATAATAGCTATATATATATAAAATTCATATATAATAAGTATTATATATAATATACGTATATATATAGTTATATATACTTATATAGTATTAAAAAAAACATGGGTGTTGTAGACAAAAAATCACGCACTTTAGGTATTATTTAGTCCCGGTCTCATGCTACTATTCATAAGATTTTTTAGTGAAGAAAGTACTAATTAACCCCCGTCTTTCGGCCTTTTTTTTTCTTTATGTCGTCACTGCCAACCTCCTATATATACATGCCCAATCTATTTTTGTCATTTTATGTTATTTTACCCCTGACTAGGGCGCTGAGGCTAGTACTGGGGTGCCCCTAGTTCCCTGGTCCCATTCGGGGTGCCCAGATCCTTTTCCCACTTTAACTCCATCTTTTGGGCACTTTCTAGTTGTTTGAGATTTCTATCTTTTTGGTGGTCGACCTGTTCAGGGTTAATTACAAAATTAGATCAAGAGAACCATATAAATATAAAGTTATGAGACCATAATGAGGGACTAAGCACTATGCACTACTATCATCAGCTAAGGTTGTATTCCATCTAAGGCATATAGAACTCATTTGTATCCATCTAGCTTCATCACAATGGACAAGACTGGTTCATCTGCATCACACTGCATAAGACAAAAGTTTATCTATTCCATCCACAATTTATTACATTTCTACATCTAGTTATAGCTTGCTACTTTACAAAGTGCAACTGACAAAAGAAAAAGTACGGTACAAATTTCACACACACACCTATAAATAAACTTGGGTCTAGAATGTAGTACAATGCTCAGTTAGTAGGTCCACCATTATGGTCGTTGAGGACAGTCCGACCCCTTCATTTGCATATTTCTTTTTTTAGGGTTTTGATGCTTGGTTTGGGGTTTTGTAGGTATCTAATTTATCATTGATTTCTAGTGACATCTGGTGTAGTGTAATGAAACAAACGTGATAGGACAAGAAGGCATCAAACCATTTAACAACCCTGCAAATCTAGTTTTTGGACCTCTTGTATAGACCAGGGCACCCCAGGAATCCCCATCCTTCCCCAGGTGCCCCAGTCTACTTGGATAACTCAGATCTACACTTTTTTGGACCTCGGCACAATCTTTCTTGCATTCTATTCATCTAGTATTTTGTGTGACATAGTCCCGAGCAACCATCAAATCAACTAAAATCTTTCTAAACCTTCTTTGCACATTAGGGTTTCATATTTTATCTACTTAGTTATTTTGGTCATTTACTTTATTTATTTAGCCGTTATTTACTGCTTTGCATATCATCCGATCAAACTACAATAGATTACCATTTTCCATTTTAGTTTAGTCATTTTGGTGAACCTAAATCGATCTTCATGATTATAGGATCTTCATTTATTGTTTATCACCCTAGGGTTTAGTTATCATGAGTATCTCAATCAATGATTATTTGCTTGCAAATCTTGATCTAAGGCATAGAGTCCAACATCTTCTTGCTACTACTCGCATTCGTGTTGATATGTATTTTGAATCTGTCTATAAAAAAAATTGATGCATTTTCTCAACACATAACATTCAAGTCTACTCCTCTCATTGATGTTCATATTTTTGATAATGACCTAACTTTTCATATCACGTGTCACATTAAAAATTTGGGTATCAATCACACTTAAATTGACAATGGATTTAAGCTCAACTTGTGTCCCATGTCATTCCTGTAAGTCCTAGGTATTTCTACTTATGATGTTAGTCCATCTTGTCTTTCACTATGTGCTTATGATGGTTTTGTTTGTCCATGTGTTGGTCACATTACACTGCCTATCACTGTAAGGCCAAAAATTGTTAACACTATGTGTTTCTTCATTGATTTTTTAGTCTCCTACAACTATTTGATGGGTAGGCCATACATGTCATTGCCTCCACTATACATCATTGTATTAAATTCCTCCATGAAGGCATCGAATATACTATTTATTGTGACCACGATCCATTCCAATATTGTGACCAAGCTCCTAATACTAGTCTGCCTATTCCACACACTAATACTACAGATGATCTTCAATCTATGAAAGAACCACCTCACTTGCCACCACTTTAAGGTGTCATTTGTGTGATAGATGTAGTTTATTATATGCCACATGCTAATACTACTACTATGATTCCTTATCAAGAGCTTATCTAATTTATGGACGTTGCTCTATCACCTACACCTTCACATGTAGCACCTACATTAGCATGTCCACCATTTACTTGCATGCTCTTCATGAATGATTCATATTGGGAACATATTCCATTTGATCCTACCTGTGATGACACTATATGTACACATAAGGGTTTGGCTCGACTAGGATTATTATGGGTTTATTTGTATCACTGCCACTTATGGCCTGCATGTCTTTTACCTTACAATATTTCTTGCACATTTTCCTCAATCGACACCAATTACATTAGAGAAATCATGGCTTGATTAAATTTGGGGAAATCTTGACCCTGATCATATAGAAATCTCATTCCCCATGCCTGTTAGTCATGTCTTTATTTGTAATAGTTCCTTTCTTAGTTATACACAAAATCTCACTCGTTGGTATGCACACAATTGTCCACTCCCTCCATTTACTAATGAGGAATATGCCATGGGTATGTACAACTTATGCCTCAATGGCACATTGGGTGATCAACCAAACACTATTTCCTATCAAGTAACTAATGCCTACCCATTCGATTATGACACTGAAAGGGATGATCTTCTAGATGACATTACATAATTAAATTCTTCATCTTGCACATTTGCGGGGCATAACATCCAACACATCCCCCTCCTCATATTAGTGTCAGTACATCTCTCTTGCTTACATAGTCATACATCAATACCCTTGCATAGGCATATTCATCACATGTTTTAGCGTTGTCATTACCCGATGACACACTCTTGTGCTTCATTTCACACTTAACTGTTGAGGGCATACTACACATGAACCCCACACACTGCATAATAGATACTACACATTATTTCTCTTCACACATCTCACATTCTACATTCTATATTCTAAATTCTACATTCCATGTTCTACGTTCTACGTTCTACATTCTACATTCTACATTCTACATTCTACATTCTACATTCTACATTCTACATTCTACATTCTACATTCTATGTTCTAAGTTATGTGTTCTACATTCTACATTCTACATTCGACTATGACACTGAATGGGATGATCTTCTAGATGACATTACATAGTTGCATTCTTCATCTTGCACATTTGGGGGGCATAACATCCAACACATCCCCCTCCTCATATTAGCGTCAGTACATCTCTCTTACTTACATAGTCATACATCAATACCCTTGCATAGGCATATTCATCACATGTTTTAGCGTTGTCATTACCTGATGACACACTCTTGTGCTTCAGTTCACACTTAACTGTTGAGGGCATACTACACATGAACCCCACACACTGCACAATAGATACTACACATTACGTCTCTTCACACATCTCACATTCTACATTCTACATTCTACATTCTATGTTCTACGTTCTACGTTCTACATTCTACATTCTAGGTTCTAAGTTCTATGTTCTACGTTCTACATTCTACATTCGACTATGACACTGGATGGGATGATCTTCTACATGACATTACATACTTACATTCTTCATCTTGCACATTTGGGGGGCATAACATCCAACACATCCCCCTCCTCATATTAGCGTCAGTACATCTCTCTTACTTACATAGTCATACATCAATACCCTTGCATAGGCATATTCATCACATGTTTTAGCGTTGTCATTACCCAATGACACACTCTTGTGCTTCAGTTCACACTTAATTGTTGAGGGCATACTACACATGAACCCCACACACTGCACAATAGATACTACACATTACGTCTCTTCACGCATCTCACATTCTATTCTACATTCTACGTTCTAAATTCTATGTTCTACGTTCTACATTCTAAGTTCTACATTCTACGTTATAAGTTCTACGACATATATGCATCTATATATTGTACATCATATTATTCTTCATCATACATATGTCACACTTCTATTGTCTACGAGTCTTGCATTACATACTACTCATCATGCATATCATATAGCGCGTATCTTCACATTATTAGACTATCTACACATCTAGTATTGCATTATATACACTGCATATCACACACTTTAGACATCACATGGTTGTCTATCATTTTCACATCTACTACGTCTCCTCACATGAGTTGCACTCACTACCCTATGACGCACTCTAGTCTCCTCAGTTTATTCTAGACTTGTTGAGGGTATACATCATCAAATGGAACTCATATCATACTCACTATGATCATTATTCATCCTTCTATCATGTGACATTTCTAGGTTAGCTGACATACTGATATAGGCTAAATGGTCACCTATTCCATCATCTTGTAGTGGTATACGCTTTAGGCTACATCACCTACTCCCTCTATTCATCTTGTAGTGATTTATGACTATATGTTAAATCATCAATCCTTTTATAATATTGTCATTATATATGCTTCATCTATAGTGTCACGTACACACTTCATCGCTAGGTTGCATATCATCAACACACATACGCATTCACCACATCATCGTTAAACATAGCACACACTTCGACCATTTCACAATGACACATTCTCGTTTTCAGTTCATTCTTGACTGTTTAGGGGGAAAAATAAATAAACCCCATTACATACAACTCCATTAATTTAGGGGGTACATGGCTCTTATCATCTATCTTGCATTCCATTTCATCCATCCACAATATATTTCATATCTTGGTCGCATTTACTCTTTCTTGCATTTGCTTGTTTATGGTCATCTTGTTACTCATGCTAGATAGATTTATTGTATGTCATTGTCTCTACCATACAAACATGTGTCTTCATGTCCTTTCTCTATTTGTGATTGTACATATACAAATATCTTACATGTAGCATGGATTCTTGACTTCTACTAATCCCACAACAATTGTTACTAGGGTCATCCACATTCGTACACTACATGATGTTATTATTTCATTTTTTTCATAGAACACTCTATTACTTTGGTTATAAACATTATTTGACATATGGGTTATCTTTTTAATATGCTAATGAGTGTTTCATGTTGCAACATTTGTTATTGCAGGATTACTTGTTGCTACCGTGGTTATCTATTGTTTTGTACTACTATTGCTTGTCTATTGTTTACTATTATATGTGGGCACTTTCCCTTTGTTTGGTGTGCACACTTTTTTTTTCTGTATGTAGCCATTATGGTCCTTGAGTTTCTTGCTACATCATGAGTGGTTTCCCATGTTTACAACCCGCTTTGGCAAGGTCTAGGATTAGTCTTCTTGTGTGTTTACTTGCATTTCTAGCTTACTACATTGTCTGTGTACCATTTACACTTATCTTTCTACATACATGCTTGTTTGTATTAACCCTTATTCTCTAGCCACTTATTTGTGTGCACCTTAGTTCCTACCAAGCACATTCCCTTCCCATGTTTACAACCCAATTTTCATGGTCTATGATTATCTTCTTGTGTGTTTACTTACATTTTCGCTTACACATTGTTAGGGATGTTTACACTTATTTTCTACATACATGTTTGTTCATACTAACCCTTGTTTCTAGCCACTTATTTGAGTGCACCTTAGTTCCTACCAAGCACATGTCCCTTCCCCTACAAGGCATAGTTTACATGGTCGGTTCTAATTTGGGGCCGCATCCTCCTATCTCTGAAATTGCATCCACACCTAAAGAGGGGGGGCACAACGCTTTGAGTTTACAAACTACACCAGTATAGTTTAGTTTCAGTTTTTTCCATCCTTGATACAGTGGGTTATATAGCAAGTGGGTTTAGATCAGTCTACAGAACCCCTGATACATAGTGGATTTTACAAGACAGGGTTGGCCTTAGAATGTTTAGAGGAGCAGTTAAAAGATGGAGGATACAACGAACTTTCCTCCCTACACTACTTCATCCAGTAGCATCAGATCACCCAAAAAACCATACAATACAGATATCTCTTCATATTCTTAAGGAAGCAGTTATAGTTTAGAGAATAACACACCTTTCTCCCTACACTTCTTTGGCCATAGTGGTGTGAGATTTTCCAAAAAAATCACACTTCACCGATAGTTACAGAATATCATTTCTACACCCTTCCTCTCATCATGGATTAGGTGCACATGTTCCTTTTGCATTTTCATACTTCCTTTACATGCATGTTTTACACATATACATGCATATTTGACTACTTAATCATCTTCTCCTTTACAGGTTCATTCATATGGGAAGCAAGCAGTCAACAACAAATACAACAACAACAACAATAACAACATTTTGTGGCATTACACACCTCATACTAACATACAGGTACATCACACACATTAGTAGCTACACACGTGCTTCCGCCCTAGCTTCAATCTCATCACTTTTTACACTTTTGCATCTTTAGTCTCCATGCTCCACTTTTTTCTAATTCCACACTTTGTCCAGTCCCTCGGCACATTTTTCTACATCACTCTACATGGATATCAAGTATGCATCTCTATATACTTTATGTTATCAAGAATTCTTCTCACCAACATAAATTGGGGGAAAATGTTGTCACTAAATCATGCACTTTGGGTATTATTTAGTCCAGGTATCATAATACTATTCATATGGTTATTGAGTGAAGAAATTACTAATCAACCATGTCCTTTAGCCATTTTTACTTTACATTTTGTGGTCATTTTTTATCCTTCGACCATACTTTCCCAATCAGTTTTGTCATTCTGCATTGTTCTTATTCCTGACTAGGGCACCTAGCAAGGACTGGGACACCCTAGGTGCCTTTGTCCCCTCTGGGGTGCCCTAATCCTCTTTGCACTTTACTCTCACTTTTTGGGCACTTTCTAGCCATTTGATCTTTCCATATTTGTTTAGTGGTCGACCTTTTCAAGGTTAATTACGAAATTAGAACAAGAGAACCATATAAATATAAATTTATGAGACCATAATGAGGGACCAAGCACTAACCACTAGTATCTCGACCTAAGGTTATATCCATCAAAAGGCATCTAAGGCTCCATTTGCATCCATCTAGCTCCATCACAAGGGACAAGGTTGGTTCATCTACATCACACTTCATAGGACGGGAGTTCATTATATTCTATGCACCATTTAATTACATTCTACATCTAGTTATTTCTCGCTACTTCACAAATTGCAACTGGCACAAGATCACCTAGGGCACGATTTACAAACACGCATACACACCTAGAACTACATTAGGTCTGAGATGTAGTGCAGTGTTAAGTGATAATTCCATCCATTTGGCAGATAAGGATAGTCTGAACCCTTCATATGCATCTTTATTTTTTAGTGTTTTGATGCTTTGTTTGGGGTTTTGCAAGTGTTTCCTCTATCTCTTATTTATAGCGACATTCAACGACATTCACGTGATAGAAAGTGAAGACAGGAAGTCACTCAAGGACACCTTGGAGGATGTTATCTGGTCATTTCCATAGACCAGGGAACCCCAAGTGCTCCCATCCCTTTCTAGGCACCCCATTCTACTCACATATCTTGAATTACACTTTATAGAGCTCATGTGCAGTCATTTCTTCATTCTGTTTATCTAGTATTCACTACGACATAGTCCCGATAGTGTCTGTGAATCAGATAAGGCCTTTATAACCCTCTTTTCTCATTAGGGTTTCACATTTCCATTTACTTAGTTTCTTGGGTCATTTCCTCTATTTATTTATCTTTCATTTACTGCTTTGCATAGCATTAGATTAAATTAATATAGATCTATATTTTCCATTTTATTTTAATCCCCTTTGGCCTTGATTTGACTTTTCCTAATCTTTTATATTCACATGGTAATCTACCATTGTATATTCTAACCTCTAGTTGGGGGCATCTCACCGTGTTGTTATTTCGTACATAACATTCGTAAAATTTGGAAAATCTAAAAAACATCACAAAATTATCATTAATTTCCAAAAACATATATAAAATATAAAAAACTAGAAAAATCATAAAACAATATATATATATATATATATATATATATATAGTATATATAATACTTAATCATGTGGTTACAAATAGGTAAAACAATGTCCAAAATTTCAACATCATTGACATCATTCTCCATCCAAGTCTCCTCAACATTTATCATTTTTGGGGGCAATGGCTCTTTTTTCATCTCTTGGGGCATATCGGTCCCCCATCCATCTCCCTTATATGAATCCTCACTTGGGGAAAAATCATTTCCCTTTTCATAAAATTACATCACTTGGGTATTAAACAGGACAAAAATAAAAATCAAACAGATTCTTTAAACTATTGATTATTTGATTATGTTTTTGTGTACTCATTTGTTTTCTTGTTTATTTGTTTAATTGAATTGTATTTTTCTTTTCTTTTGATTCGGTCTTATAACATCTTATAAACATTGGTATTATGATTTTTCATATCATAGTACTTATTATTGTATGGTAATATTAAATAAAGTCCATTTATAATTGTATCGGTGTGCAGGTCAAACAACATTTTCCCCTTGTCTCATTTTTCCCATCCCCCTTTTTCTATGTCCCCTTTCCCTCTAGCTTCTATCTAACATTCAAATCTTCTCCATATATTCTACCCTATCAACCATATATCCTATTGACATATATTTTTGAGATATTCATTTAGCTTGGTAAATTATCCCATTGACCCCTTCAACTGTCTATTGCAATTTTCAAATACCACAATGAACTCCTTTTATTGTGATCTTTTCTTCTCTTTTCGAGAGTCCAGACCCTTCTTCTATCACCACATGATCTCTCATGGGGGGTCATCTTATCAATCTCATTATTTCTCCTATTATCCAATTGTGTGTACTAATTCTATTTGAAAGGGCGTACAACCAACGCATACACCCTCCTAAAGAGGGGAAAATGTAGATCACCGTAACCAGCTACCACATTAGACTTTATAGTCTAAAGGAGCTCAAATCACCCATTAACATGAGATCTTATTTTATTAATTAATGACCATACATTAATTACTTATATCTCCTCCTTACAGATATTACATTAATATACATTTTGTTAACCTATAGAAAATACTAGGGTGATTTCACATGTTTTCAATCCCCACTCCATTGCCATCCAATTAACTATTCAATATCCCCAACAAAGGGTGGGTGGTTAGGGGTAATGACCCTTCATTAATTAAAGTCCCACAGTCAAATCAGGTCTCTAAATCTTGTTTGACCCAAATCTGACCTAAAATTGTCTCAAATTTGAGATTCTAATGGTACTAATTCAAGTTGATTTCCCTAATTTCATTAACTTGAGCCCCATTTATCCTACACAAACCAAATTTAGACTATTAAACATTAATTTGACACATTTAAGTTACTCTAAATCCTGACTGTAATCAAATTAATCACTACTTAAAGTTCCCTAAGTCTGAATTGGTACATTCCCATTATCTCCGTACATTTGACTTGAGAATGAAACATTTATCAAAGCCTTAAGAATTGGCTTGAGGTGAAAAGCAAACCCTCTAGACCCCGCCATCTTAAATCCACACCTACTCCTGGCTTTCTAATACTAAGCTATAACAAAAGAACCTCTAATCATAAAAGTGAGACCAAACCCTTGCTTGATTAAAACCATTCAAGTAATTGTAGTAAGAATCAAACATGGCATTCTAAGCCATTTTGAGGTACATCTATTTATTCACCAAGATCTCTCTAATTGATCTAAATACTCACGGCTTACACTATGGTTCCTAAGGATATCCACATCTCCAAAAAATCCATGAAATCTTATAAGGGAGGTATTAGAAGTTTCTATGTTATGTTTATGAAATTTCATGTTTTCTTCCTTTTCTTTCTTTATCTTGCATGTATTTGAATTAGTATTATAATATGATTTATAGTTACGGGTCGTTAGATCCTGATATATATTCAATATGCTCCTCTTAGTAATCTAATTCACATACCATCTTCAAAATCCTAGTACACTACTTGTAGGAGGATTTCCAAACAAGGAGGAACACCACCAAACAGTTTGGTCCAAAAATGGTACGTCCATCGACCTCCGAACGCACCCACCACAGAGGTATTGGTTGTACAATTTGATATCTTGTATGAAAGAGTTGTTACTTTCCTAATAGGTCAGCGTTGAATATGAAATTAATGCATACAAAACCCTATATAAGCAATTCAAATAACTCATTTACTCACTTGGCACTGTTCAAGAATGTCTCCATAGTAGTGTTCATACCTTGATCTCTAAGACCAAATACAGAGGTACGATTTAATAGTTTTTCAAAAAAACATTTCATTTGATTTATTAAATTTTCTATATTTGTAACTATTTATCGTCATTCAAAAATAATAACACTTCATCATGACATGTCTACTTCCTTTATCGTCTTAGAGTGATCATGAAATTTCCAATAGCTAGTTACATGCCCCTATAAATATCACATTAGAGTGGCTACCACCTACGATGTAATTTGAGGCCCCTTTGGATTATGTTATCAAGATAGGTGGTGTAGGTATTACACTTCAACCTAACCACTAACTTATAATTGTATTGCATATCCTATTTGTGAGTGTAAGGACCCTCTGATGCCTATTTTGCGATTATTCAGAAAATGAATATGATTTTGCATGTGTGACACCTAGGTTTAACATAGTGGAGAAACTCTCTAATTCACTAAGGGAGTATGATGGTACATGAAGTTACGTGCCGAACTCTAAAATATTCATAATGATGAGAGACTGGAAAATATGCCTATGAGACCAATAGATAGGTATCCATAGCTAAATAATTTTTTTTCCTAGATTAGGCCATACAAATCACAATGTATCTACATAACATTGGTGACATACTAGAAGATTCATTACACAAATGTATTATAATATGGTCATTTTAACCCTAATTACACTCTTACTTGGTTATTGTCGATACTTGTGGATGTAGACTCTAGTTTCTGTTAATGTCTATACATAAAATGTGTATTATATAATTATTTCAATTATTCTTATAACAATATAATCCTAAATTAATAATAAAACTTATTATTAATTTTTGGGTTTCAGGTATTTCAAAATAAGAATTATTGATAAAGTGCACAATATATTAAAAACATAATATCATAGAGAGTGGAATGAAATCCCATTATAAAATCACAAGAGGCTAATTGAGTTAACTCAATGAGATTTTGGACTTTACACTATAAAATAGGGTTAATCTAAAATATTACAGCACTAGGGTTTAGGATATTTGATAGGCATACCAAGGTGATTATATTGTGGAAATAAAACATTTTTACGAAAAAATATTCATACACTTTTATTAACTATTTTTATCTATACTATGCAACTAAAATATGAAGGAAACACTGACGTAGAGAGGAGACTCCTTCGATTGCCCAATATAGACCTGAAATCTTGGAATGGCCTCTGCAACAAATGGCTATGAGACGAGAATAATAAGGTCACATGTTAGTTAACAAAATATTTTTATTAATGGTAAAATGTTTTTTTGACTAGGGTCCTACTCGGGTACAAAAGGCTAAAGCCAGAATATAACAAGAAATCAAAAAAGAAAAAAGATCAAAATAGGATCATAATGAAGGAACAATAGAATAATAGCTCAACCAAAGCACAACCACAACAAAACTGCAGCAAAACCTCGATAAAACTACAACAACCCAAAAAGAAACCAATGAGATCACCACAAAGAAGAAACCCCGAGTGAACCTACTTCACGACCTTAAAGAAGGTATTCTTGATATTATCCAAGCTAATTTTTATTTCTTTAATGGTATTATCCTTCTTAGAATTTTATTTTCCCTTGACCTCCTCCAAAAAGTGGGTAATGATAGTGAGAAGATCAATGTTGTTTTTAAGGATATATAGGATATCACATTGCTTTCTCATGATATTTTCTTGTTCTTTTTCGATGCTAGAAATCCTATTGTTGAGTTCCTTGAGCATATTTTCATCCTTTTTACCATTCTCAATAGAAATTTTGCACCCTCTAATTTTATATTTTAGCTCTCAAGTCTCCTTTCTGAGCCAGTTTAACATGTCAGTATGCAATTCTAATTCAGTCCTCAAGTTCATAGTAGTGGATTTGGGGGGACCCGATTTGTTTTTTCCAATGTCCAGAAGACTTAAAGCAGTCTCCCCTTCACCCAGGGGAGAAGGAGAGGAGGGGGGTCAATGCAAAGGTTATCTTTGATTTTTTGCTTCAAAGGGATTTGTCAGAGGAAGGGGAAATAACCTCCTTAGAGGATGAAGGAGTAGAGGGGGGAGGGGAATAACGGTAGAAGAACTAAGAACAAGGGGCATAGTTAAGGATAAACAGGTCTAGGTGTTTGTAAATCAATAGGATAAGCACATGGTGAAGGGGTTGAGATCTCTTTCCCTAGATAACTAGGTTTATTGAGTGCTCCAAGGAATGCAATATGTAAAAAGGAAATATAACTGAAGCACTTTTGTGAAAATGATTAAGGAGCATGAGATGGAAGTTGGGAGTTACCTTAAAACATCCCTCTATTGTGATAAACTTCATCAACAAGAGACTAACCCTGCCAAAAGTATGAGGTAGAGATTCTCTTTGAAAAATTCTCTTAACATGTACAAGATTTTTTCCAGGCTCGAGAAATTTCATTTCCTCCATAAAATTGTCATAATTTCTCTTGAAGAATTTGGTTCCTTTCATGTGCAGGCCCATAATGCTAACGATGAGATCCTCAGTAGTATCAAAGTCCTTCTCCTTGTATTTGATTTTCATATCATTCCAGTTCTTCACAAACTCAATTTATGATATCAGAAATTTTTAATTTTTATAATCATTAAATATCTAACAGATATTATAATTAACACAGGGAAGAAAAGTAACCAACTATTGGGTTATGAAGCATGGGTAAGAAAAGGAGGATAGGTGACCCATCAATTGGGAGAACATGGTTTAGTGGAGTTAGTAAACAATTTTTTAAGTTCAATACAAGTTATTCTAGAATTTTATTTCATTATAAAAATTATCTGACATAAATTATTAATACTCATATTTTTTCTTTTCACTATTTTTATAGGAAACCCACTATAATAGACTTGTAATAAAAGAGGTGCAAGAAACATTAAAATCAACGGGTTTGGAGTCAATTGAATTCATCAATAGGGTCAATGAGAATGGATATGTGCTGGTAATACATGTTTAATTAGTGATGAGTTATATAAATATGAGATTCAATCAGTTGTAATTTGTTTATCATTATGTACTTGCAAATAGGGAATTGGTCTCCTTTAGTAATTACCAAATGTAATATATTATATGTTATTTTATAAACAAAATTTCAATATAAATATTGTGTTTTCTTATTATGTGTAACATGTGTTAATTGTAATTTTTATATGTAAACCATATTATGATATTTTACTAAGTTTTTAATAAACTCATTTTGTTTTATGTAGGAATCTTCAATACAATATACAATATTAAGAATCTTCAATATAATATACAATATTAGGAATCTTCAATTTAATTTCAAATAATAAATTCACATAAAAACAAATAAAAATCTATAAAAAAACAATACTATATAAATATTTGTAAAATAATTATTTAAAAAATGTCGGCCGATGTTTGCATCATATTTGTGACACATAGTAGGTGGCACAAATGTGGCATAAAATAGACACTATCATGGTGCAAAATTAGTGAAAATTTGACACATTTAAAAATTTCTACTAATTCCAATATTGTGTCACATTTGTGCCACAATAATCAGTGCAAATTCTCAGCACAATCATATCCAAAAATTTCCTTAAAATGTCAATTTTCAACACAAATTTGATCCAAACGACGCTATGTGCACATTGTGTAGTAGTTATATAATCGATGCTAATGCTATTAATTTTAACTCTCCTCCTAGGAAAGATAGATCTCCCATTAATGAAAATTCTAAGATTAATATCTTTCATGACTTGTTTCTTAATCATCACTCTTTTGAATCTAAGAGTAATTCTGAGGCGCATCACACATACAAGGCACAACCTTCTCCTACTACACATGGTCATCTAATTGACTCCTCCATTGGTATATTACTTCTTCTATGCCTCATGAGCCTAGTATTACATTTAATGATTTCAATTTACCTAATAATGATGTTATTATTTTATGCTTTATATTCACACTTTTGTTGATAATTATCCTAGCGTCTTGGTTAATAGCGGTAGTAAACACTATAGATGAATTTTCATATTTCCTTGCGCCTTTAGGATTTACTAAGCAACATATTTCACATTGATACCATAAGTTATTTTGCGTGCCTTGTTCTTCCTCTTATTATTGAATTTGCTACTATGGATATAAATTTCATGGTTATTGCTTCTGTTTTCTCACGTGACATGCTTCTAATATGCCCCTAGCTTTATCGGATAAGGATGTCAAGTTTTTACTATATCAATGTGCTAAGAATATCTATGAAAATCAATTTGTTATGGTTGAGGATATCCCATACAAGACTCCTTTTCCTAATCTATTTATTAAGAAAGAATCAATTTCTACACCCATGCATATACAAATTTATGCTACATCTAGAGAATCTATCCCTTGTAGGCTTCCTCCTACATCTCCCATTGTAAGTAACAAATCCCCTAAGCATGTCATGTAGCTCTAACTTAACATGATACATCCCACTCCTAGTGTGCACAATGCAAATTTGAGGTGCAAATGTCCCAAACATAATTTTATATTCTCACCTTCTTTATAGTATCTTCGAGTAACACTTGATTTATACCTATAAAAAATATTTTTAAAATAAAAAAACATTCAACTAATATAATAAGAAAAAATACATTAAAACTATCAAAATGTAAGATCAAAAATTACATATGACTTCATTAGTTAGTTCTTTACTTTGCATATGTTATCTGTCACATGGTTTGATAAATAGTATATTCTATATATTCCTTACACACATGATTTTAGAGGCATATGAGCATTATGTGGGACATACACATGACTCTAAACAATTGCATATGCTAGATATATCCTCTTACTAAGTGGCTAGGAAACATTCGGGGGCATCTATCACACTATTAGGTGTTATTGTTTCAATACATGGTTTTATTTCACATTCTAATTATGCTCATTTTCTATATTATGTTGTATGTTATTTTTTTAGATTAAAATGACTAAGACATGTTCCTTGTGTAAAACTGGTATTTCTTGATCTATGTGCCCCATGGTATTGTCTATTATTGTTTTCACTTTCTTTCTTGTATATTTTTTTTCATGTATATGGTTTATGGTATTTACTACGTGTGTGTGATACTTCTATGTCCCTTGTTTGCGACCTCTATTACCTTATCTGAATGCTTTCTCATGTTTATGCCACTTTTATGACTCTTGTATGTGGCTCTTTGCATTTGTTATGACTAAAATATGTGACATTGCTTATTGTACTTGTATGCTTATATGATTTTATATATGTATACATCTATGCTTCCATGATTGTTTACTTGTATACTTTTTCCCTATCTCTTCATGTCATGGTTTCTTCCATAATCTCTTTTGTAAAAACATGATATCTAAGGAGGCCACCTACACTAACCTTAAATTTGATCAACCACTAATGATATGACACATCTATCATGGATACACACCATTTTTTTAGTTGAGCGATGTAATAAACCTCTCACTCACCTCAAGAGGGGGCATTTAGTGGGGTTTTCACATAGATATCTATGCAATTCAAGCACACAAATAGAATATAGAAATTATAATAGTATGGATTAGAATATAGATACACATGAACATTAACAAATATTGATCAAGATCATAATTTACATAGGAAAAAAATGACCAACGAGGGAAAAAACCTTTGAATGTTACTATCAAAGACAAAAAGATTTGTCTAAGGAAGTATCTCAATAGGAAATTTAAATTTTTCTTGAACATAAATATTTTAACATGTTTCTCATACATGTTTATGGGTATTTGGAACATTTCAAGGTAGAGTTTACTATATTTTGATATAAAATGTGGGGGGTGGGGCATGCATACTTAATTCCTTTTTTGCTTTTACATCTTGAACACCTTTGCAATACATGGTATGGGGGCATGGGCCTCCTAGTTCTTATATAGTTGACATTCCATACTTGATACATGGGGACATCGTGCGTTGTAGGCATGATTATACTTCATTCCCTTTAGACTTTATACTATTTTATATATTTGGGACCCATATTTGTTTGTAATTGTGTGTTTTTATGGGTATGTGATTTTTGGGGTAGCTAGAAATACCTATGATACTCTTGTTATCACTATTTTTCTAGGTTTTAAGGATTTCTATACATCTTGTGACACCATTCCTATTTTTAAAAGGTTCCTTGAGGTAAATGTAATTCCTTGGGAAACCGTTTTTTGGTGTGGGGTCAAGTGAAACCCATTTTTCTTTTGGTTCCAAATGATCCATCAACAAAATTAGGGATTGATCACCCCTGATCATCTAGTGGTTCAGTTCTAATCCATATCTTTAAGAAATTTATCAAGGAGATTCTCCTTTGACAAGATAAACATATGTATCCCTTCCTTTATTTTGTTCACTTTTCAAATTTACAAGTTACAATTTGAATTTAAAAGTTTCAAATAAATTTTCAAATTAGAGTTAAGTTTTAATTCTTTTTATAGACATTAACTACAGTGTATGTTGCAGACTTCATTATGGAGATTGTGTCAACACAAAATCAAATTAAGCACCTTGATAAAAGATAAAGCGTGTGTACATACTCATGTATTTTTTCATTTAAGAAATAAAATTTCATTTCCTAGCTTAAAGGGGTGGGAATCGGGATGGGGGGGATATACACACCTAAATTTAGTAAATAGTTGCTTGAATATTTTAGTATATGCTTAATCCCTAAATTATGACTTGTGCACACATTTTGATCTAAATTACCTATCCTAATTCCTATTACATGAATTACTCTCCTCATTTTTAATACTCAATTTATCATAAAATTCCTTCCATCTATCCATAGAAATATATTGATTGCAATTGTCATGCCAAAAATTTTCCAACACCTCAATCCTTCCCTCATATGAGATTGCCAAACAAATACCAAACTGGCTAACTGTTTGGTCCGAAACCGACAGTTTCATCCCAAGTCGCCTAATTATCATTTAATGAGTTTTATATATAATTTTTTATGTGTCGGTAATCTCCTTGTGGGTAGGCCTTAATGAAAAACTATACATGCAAAAAATTATATAAGAAAGTCAATTGTACTCATTTACGCATCTGGAACTTTCTAGAGAACCTTAAGATATATCTCAAACTACTTTAAAGTAGCATCAAACATTAAGAGTAACCCTTATATAGATTTTAAGAACTCCCAACCGGGTTTAAGAGTCTAGCTTCCTAAGTTGTAAGACCTCCAAGCCAAGCCAAGTCAAGCATAAGCACACCAAACTATTGTAAAGCATTATCAAGTGTACCTTGCTAAGAATAGTTGCGCCCATATAGATATCACATCTCTAGGTGGATAACTGCATGTAGTTTGAGGCCTCTTCAAAGGGATGCCAATGTAGGTGATGTACATATAGCACTTTAACTCAATGACTAAATTTTTTTTAGGGTCTCCTACTGTAGTCACCAAATCACACACTTTGGGTAAATATTTAGTCTTGGTCTCATACTACTATTCATATGGTTTTTGAGTGAAGAAAGTACTAATCAACCCATATCCTTTGGCCATTTTACTTTGCTTTTTGTCGTTGATTTTGACCTCCTGCATATAATTTTCCATTTTTTTTAATAATTTTGCGTTCATCCTATTTCTGAATGGGATTCCCAGCTAGAACTAGGTGCCCTAGGCACCCTTATCCCCTTTGGGCGCCCTGATCCTCTTTACACTTTACTCTCATATTTTGGGCACATTCTATCCGTTTGAGCTTTTCATATTTTTGGTGGTCAACCTTTTTGGGGTTAATTACAAAATTAGAACAAGAGAACCATATAAATATAAATTTATGAGACCATAATGAAGGACCAAACACTAAGCACTAGTATCTCCACCTAAGGTTGCATCCATCAAAGGATTTTATTGATCTATTTGTTTCCATCTAGCTCCATCACAAGGGACACAAGGATGGTTTTCTACATGACACTTCATAGGAGGGGAGTTAATTATATTCCATGTACTATCTATTTACATTCTATATCTAGTTATTGCTCGCTACTCACACAGTGCGACTAACACAAGAGTACCTAGGGCACGATTTACACACACATACCTAGAACTACATTGGGTCTGAGATGTAGTGCATTTCTTAGTTATAAGTCCATCCATTTGGAAGCTGAGGACAGTCTGAATCCTTCATATGCATCTTTCTTTTTTAGGGGTTTGATGCTTTTCTTGGGGTTTTTCAGGTGCTTTCTCCACCCCTGATTTACAACGACATCCATCGCAGTCCAACGAAATACATGTGATAGGAAGTGAAGGCAGGAAGTCACTTAGTGACACCTCAGAGGAGGCTCTTTGGTCATTTTCGTAGATTAGGGTTCCCAGATCTGAGACCAGGGAGCCCCAGGCATCCCAGTCTACTCAAAAAGCTTGGATCTACAATTTATGGAGTTCGTGTGTGGTTGTTTCCTTGTTATATGGAATAACAAAACAAGAAAAAAAGTGCAACAATTCCATACATATCACATAAATAATTAATAATTAAATAACACAACAACTCGTTATATGGAATAACCAAACAAGAAGAAAGTGCAACAATTTCATACATATCTAATGGTTTCATCTCAGTCCATTTTACACTCCCATATCCAGAAATGAAGCAACTATAGATCATTTCCAACTTTTTTATCCATCTTCCACTGCCATATTAGCTTCAAGAAAAATAAAATTTCTAAGTGCATCTCTCTTCTTGTGCTTTATTTCATTTAGCACTTGTTTAGACCATATTATCTTAAAAATTACTAATATAGGTATATTCTAGTCTAGAAATTGATATTATATTAATTAATCTGAATATATCTCATGTTTCTAGCTATAATCAAAAGTTTAATAAGTAATGCACACACTTATTCATTTTTAGGTGAAATCAGTACTTCTCTTCTTTTTGTGACATCATTCATGGTATCCTCCTCCTCTTCTATGGTAAGGTAATAGTTTGTGTTCGTGACATCCTCACCTTTGTCTATATTATAATAATATTTTTCCACATGATTACATTTTAATTTTGTGGTATCATATTTTTCTTCTTCTACTACTACAACATGAATGTTGTATTCAATGACCTTATTCCCTTTCCTTCCTTTCTCGTTCTCATTGCTTTATTTTGTAGAAGTATTCCCTTTTATTTGTACTATGAAATCATCACTTTATTTCACGAAATTATACCTTGTTTTAGGTGTGATTTCTTTGTTTTATGTCATCACCTATTTTGTTTGTGGTATTTACCATAGTTGCTTCCTCTACCACATAGTAATAATCTATGCTCGCGGTATCAAGATATTCCTCCATAAAATATTTTTCTTCTTCTTTTATGTCTTCCGTAACAACCTCTCTCTAATCTTTGGCATTATTTATATTATAAGAGACATCATTTTCATTATCATCACTATTTTATTTCATTGAGTTGAATTTTTCACTTGCAGATTCCAAATTATCCTCTATATAAAAATAATCTTCTTCCAAAATATCAATTATTGTTTTTGTAGTAAAGAAGTCTTCATTTTTTGTATTTTTTTCACGTGTAAGGGATTGTGCACCCTTTTCTCAGGATCCTTATTTCCAATTATTCTATATATTTTCCTAAATTTGAATCCAACTCATCTATCTTTGATCTAGTTTACGCCTCCTTATTTGGTTTATACTCTTTGTTTAGCTTCATAGTTTTTAAATCTATTTTTTTAGTGCAACTCTTATTATGCTTGCTTTCAAATTTTTCATTTTGTTTTGGTCCATACAACTTCCATACCCTCTTTTAATGGTAGGTGGAGTATTACTCCATTACCTTCCATCATTATCTGTACATTTATAGAACCCCATATCCCTTTATAATCAACAAACCATTCTAATTCCAAAATTAATGGGTATGACAATTGTTTTTTTTTATGTTTCTATGACTTCAAAGTCTACTATTTTAGTGAGGACCATAAAATCAAATTCTACTCCTTTCTATAACCTTGTGGGTTCCTACGATGTTCCTCATACCATTTTAACATCATACTCTACTGCAATCAATCACATATTTTCTAATGCCCCGCATGTAGTTTGCAGCCTCATATTTTCCTCCATAATGTTTCAAGATATAACAACTCACGACAAATTTCATCACCATTATCATTAACATATAATTTAAGATTACTAATTTTTTTCACTTTCTCCCAATTGCAAAAAACATTTTCTTCTCAATTTTCATTTAATTAATGACGGCAAGAGGGCCTCTACCGGGTACTCTCCGAGCCTTCTATTTCCAGAGTAAACACAACACTTAGGAACTATTTATGTTCCTTAGAGTTACATAATAGGATGCGACCTGGTGTAGCCTTACTTTAATGTTAAAAATATCCATACAACATCTAAAATGTCTTCCCTCAATGGGTTTTTACGCTTTCTAATGCCTCCTAGGGCTTAACCAGACTTCTATGACTCTCATTCGACTCTAAAGACGATCCCAACTCTTCCTCTCTCGGACCCTCTATTTGGTTGATCTTACAATCTTTGGCCCATAATGGCCTCCTGCATAACTTATTTTTCAATGACCTCCTCAACAAGCTTATCTAGTTGGATCTTTCTCTTTTATAGCCACGTGATTGAATTTTGCCGCTTCTTTCTCCTTTGAGTTGGCTCCTCCATTTCTCTCGCTTATAATTCAAATTTGAATCAAACCTTTTAATGTTATTATCCATGTGATCTATCCTAGGCTAATCCTATACGCCACGTCATCTGGTAGTTGGATTATCCTTATCTGCTTAATTTTTTAGTCACTATCATCCACATGACCATGCAGAAACGTTTCTGTCCATCCTTTTCTATCAATTGTCGTCGCATCTTATCACCTCGAGCCTCGTTATATGTGATTTTTTCACGCCCTTACCACTTTCTTCGTCATCCATTTCAGAATTTCACGCACTTCTCTTTATCTTCCCCACACTCCTTTATTTTTCTCCTCAACACTTTCTCCTTTCCTCACCTCGCTCAGTTGCTATTCTGAGCATCATATACTTTACACGTCACTTCCTTTCTCGACACACTCTATTTCCCAGTGCAGCTTCCACCCCACCTTCTTCTCTAACATATTTCTTGCTTGCACTTCCTTCTGTTCCTTTTCATTCTTTCTCCTTTTCGCATGCCCCAAATTCTTATATTTTTGGAATTCCTCTTCTCTGCGCACCTTGATTATCTTCTGCGTGCTTTTTCCATTTATTTCTCGTGCACATTTCTCTCTATCAATGTCACTTTGTTCCTTGTCCTATTTCTCATGTCTCATTCCTTCCCCTATCGCACCCATTCGTATGTGCCGCTTCTCATATCATGTGCACTTACTCTGTGTATGCTTCTTTTATTGTGGCTTCAAGCCACTCTTCCTTCTCTCTCTTCCCTCGTCGTTTTATCTCGCAACCGTTTGTCTTCTTTTGGTAGATCCTCATTATAGCGTGCATGTATCTCCTTACACTCTCCTTTTCTCGTCTCCCTGCTTCTTCACTTCTCGATCCGTTTGCCTTTCTACGCTCTCTTAGATTGTTCCCATTCCTTGGGCTACCCTTATCTTGTTGCTCTCATCCTTTTGCAATGCTTCTCCTTTCCCACACACCTAATTTTGCACGCCTTATCCTTTAGTGCGCGGGTTTGCATTCATTCCCAAGATGTACCCCTATATAAATTAATCCTTCTTGTATTGTGTGATTCCTATTGTTTACTACAAAATTTCTCCATTTTTTATATTATTCCCTTAGACTTTGTTAATCATGTTATGTTTTATACTTCTAGTATTTTGGCTTACTCAAAAAATATTTCATTCTCTTTCTCCATTTCTTGGTTTTATTTTATAGTTTTTTTTCTCTCCATATATCACTATTTGATCATACATTTTGGTATCTACATAGTCCATATCACTATCTTCCTCATCTAAACCATATTCCTCCCTTCCTTTGTTCCCTTTTTCATCTCTAGTAATTTCCATAAATTCTGGTTCTTATTTATGGAATGATAAATTATTACAAGTCTTATCTTCTCACACTCCCTCTTTTTAATTTTTTTTCTTCAATTTCTCATAGTTGACCCAACTTAGATTCTCTACTTTTGGATCATTATGCTCCTTCTATAGTTTCATTTATGTTATGCATCTCGTGGAATGTTATCTCTAGTTTAGAGATATTAATTTCCTTCTACACATTAGATACACCTCTAGATGGTCATCTTAACTCATTTATTTTTCATCCTCCATTCTTATAAATTTGGGTTGAACTAAGATAGTTAAAATATTCAGGGGACCATTTTTTGTTAAAAACACACATCAAGTATTTGTCTCGTCTTCATAGTTCCACATTATATGTCCTCCTTTTCCAAACCTACAACATATAATTGTAATCCTCTCCTGGTCATATGCTCTATCTTCTTGATAATACCCCTAATTGCCTATATGATACCCTCGGTGGTATCCTTTTATATCATAATTATCTTTATGTATGTAACGTGGTATATACTTCTTCTATACCTTGGAAAACCTCCCATGTTTTATAGCCTCCCAAAAATCCATCTCCACTATTTTCTTGATATCCTCTTCCATAGTTTTCTTTAGAATCGGGGCCCTTGATTATTCTAATATCCTCACATGTTATTGAATTTATCCTTTATTTTTACATCCATATCCACTATTCATTTAATAATCTTCTTCATAGTTGTAACTCTTTATATTCGTTAAATTTTGGTGTAACTGATATTTGAGGTGACATATTTTGTGGTCTTATTGACACTTGATAGTTAGTTTGACATTGAATAATAGGTTATAGGGGTGACATATCTACTTCTTATAATCCGGTGGCTGCCACTCTTCCCGATCCTTCTAGCTATGGACACTTTGTTTGACTATGTTCTGTTTCACAAAAAATGATAGACCATATTTTCTTTTGTTCTACTTCCTTAGGTGGTGAATCATTCCTTCCACCATCTTCCATCAATATCTTGGGTTGAATTCTTAGTTACACTAATTCTATAATTTCTCTAGTTTAGATTTTACCATGGTATAACCTTCTCTTCTCCATGTTTGTGCTTCCAACTGTAAAGTCATCTCTAATGTTTCTATAAAAGTCCTAAATTTTCCCCATTAATTGATGTCCTAAAATAAAAGTAGCAGCCTTGAAATAAACCATTCCACCCTTTTATTTTCAATTAAAGGCTCATCCACTATTTTTACCACATTATTAAACCTATCATCAAACTCTTTAACGATTTAACCTACTTTTAAAATAAATATCTCATTTTACCAACGTGCTCTCTATTGAAATATATGGGAAATGGAAACCAATCTTAAATTCCTTCTTCTCTTCAAGCGATTATTTCATATACTTTGGATTGATCCTCATATACTATTTTAAAGGCTCCTCTCTTGGAGTTCCAACAAAATCAAACAATTTTACTTTTTTCATCCATTATATTATTACTCTATCAATAAGAAAATAATTTGAATAAGTATTTCTCTACATCTTTCATATATTTTCTAAAACATTGACATCTTTATCATATGTGTTATTGTTTTTTCCTTTGTTCCTTAGTAATTTTTACTTTCCCTCCATTTACTTATCTATTGCGTCACTACCTAACTACTTTTTCACAACTCATTTCTTCCTCTATCTCTTTTTAACTATTTATTAATATAACCTAACATCTCACTTAATTCTCTTATAGTTTCCATTTTCCTTCTACTCTCTTCTTTTTACTTTCTAGAGCTATTTCTTTACTCTTCACTTTACTTCCTAGTTTTTTAGCAATGACATGTGGGTGAAATTTGGTCCAAGGGATTCATTTCCTAAAATGTTATCTTTCCGTTGGGGAGATGAGACATCACTTCCTATCTCACTACTATTTCCACTACTAAATTTTTCTTCCTTATTATCTTTTTTATCATAATCATTTTCTCTAATATCTTCCTCTACATAAAAAACACCTTCCTTTTCTTTTTATTCTTTGTCTCATCCTTTCCATCTTCTCTTCCTAGAATCTATTTATCCATATTTCTCTTAACTAATTATGTTGATCTAATTCTCTCTTCCAATATTCATTATTGTCTTTACTCTTTTCTTAGTTCTTCCTTTGTTTGCAGTTTGTAGTATACTACTAACCCCTACTCTTAATTGCTCTCTACTTATAAACTATAATTCTTCTCCTTTAATTATCTGTTATCCTCTTAATTATAAAATTATTACTAATATTTATAGTCTCCTATAATTTTTTTTGTTATTTTTTTCATTCATCTTGCCCCATTTATTTCCCCCAACTATCATAGTAAAATATTTAAACATTACACCCCTTTCAATTTGCCCTTTTCTACTTGAGATCCTTATATGCCTAATCCACTTTATAATAGGGTAGCACACATATCTCTATTAATCTTGTTTTTTCTCAACATATGCATTTTCTTCATAAAAATTGAGTGATATCTCCTCTTCCCTCTTACTCTCATCTAGACATTAGTTAGTCAAGACCTAAGCTCAAACATCAAATGTTGACATAAAATAGGCAACATGCTAATTTATTAAGTTTATTTTCTCCTGACTAAATATGAAACTACGTAGAAGAGAATATATTTCTAATTAGTAAAAACATAAATGAAGTGGGTCTATAATTCCAACCTAACATATTATAAAATAGAGAACACAAATATTTCCCTAATATAACTTCTCTTTATTCATATATAATTTAACAAATATATTACAATTATCTATTATACTTTATCTTATACCACTGAATACATATATTATGCCACATACATCTCTAGACCCATGTTCTCTCTTATTCACCTCATAGTCATTAACATATACACTTCTCTTATGATATATCTTCTTTCCCATGAATATGTTTTCTCTTTTATGGATATAACTCTTCTTATATGGAATATATCAGCTCACCTTCATTCTACATTATTATATAGCATTTACAGTCTAAGGTTACACCTTTTCACACCTTATTACCTTTCATAACTATTAATTTAGAGTTATTTACACTCTTAACTACAAATTAGTAGATATTTACAAATATACCATAGTATATATGTATTTTCCGTATATAAACTATAGTTTGTGTATATTATGACATTACATGTTACCAAAACATTCAATATTCCAAAATATGGAGATATATGTCCCTTGAACATGTATGTTCATTAAACATGTGCTTATAATATGTTGCCAAGGTTTTCTTAGCTCTACACAAGTCTTAGAAAAATTTCTTCTTATTTGATACAAGAAATCCTTATCTGGAGCAGATCATTTTATCAATTCTAATATAACCATTTTGGCATGTATATTATTGACTTGGTCAGGGATATCATTATCACATCATAATTCCTTTTTATGATATAAAATCACTAGGTGGGGAAGGAACTACTAGGTTGGAATTTCGAATGATTCATGTGGTGTGAAGAGGATTAAGTGGAGGTGTACCACATCATATCATGATTACATATACCTCTTAGATATGAGTGTGTTTAATAATAAATGTAGAATGGATAGGATATGTAATATTAAAAGGATATATAAAATGAAATGAATAAAGGATGTTCTAATAGCTTGGTTTCGATGAGTAGTAATAAGGGGTATTTTGGTTACCATGGATAATGTTGGATTTTTGAGATGTACACTTGTGATAATATCTATAAAGTTTAATAAATTTTTTATATCAAAAAAACATGGTAATGCCTACATGGTGTGGGATTCTTGTCTCTTAGAGGCAAACCTTTGGAAAAGGACAACTTCCTATCCTAACCATCGTAATGCTAACACTACTCTAGTCTATTGAATACAAGAGAAAAGGGATGAGAGAAACATGAAATGAAAACTTGGTGATGCACCAAAGTGAAAGGGGGTCACCCTCTCTGTATGAGTTCAAAAGGAGAGAAGACAAAATTTTTATCTAGAGGGTAGATATTACACATAACCAAAACTTACATCTAAATCAAATCCTCATTCTAAACCTTAAGACATAGTGAATCAAAGCCCTACACATGCCACACACAATTAAACATGGGGATTGCTAGGAAATTAAAGGGACGAAAAATGTTTTTTTATTAGATACGACAAAAAGATGGGATTATGGCTCCTAGGGGCCTTACAACAAAGGATACATCATGAGAGCACCCAACAACAGTCAAAAAGGAGAAACATGAACACAAAGAGAGTTAAACATAATTAACTCCAAAAAGGACCATGCCCTCAAAAGACAACCAAGGAAGAAACAATTCTTCCTCCAAACTGGAAGCAGTCTACGAAAAGCCACCTCTTAACCCTTTTGGGTAGCACCGTGTGCCACCCTCATCTTGATTGCTAATAAACCCAAAAGTATCCTTGATGTAATATTTGTATTTCTCTCCCTCCTAGAAACCAAAAATTTGAGGGAAACTAGATTTATTTGGGCCTTAGAATTTTGGGTCTTCAAATTAAATTCCTTTTTAAACTCTAGAACCACCTCTAACTTACCCAACGAGGTATCCAGTATAGCCATTTTTTAAGAAACAAATTTGGTATTATCCTATTTGATCTAAGTCTTCAAGGCTCTATTATGCCTTGCGTAATACACCCATCACTCCTCTTTAAATGAAACATCTCTATCTAACATTATCTTAGTTGAGATAGGAGACAACACTGGAGGAAGCTCTGTAGAATCCTTCAACTCATAGCTATACCTATTCTCATCTTCTGATCTTTTAGATGCCACGTCCTCCTTGTTACTGTCTTCCAACTTTGAGGGCTCAGAAAGGGAGACCATATTGTTTGTTATTTGACCCTTTGAATGATATGGGGAAGCAGGAGAAGAAGCTACAACGGCCCCAACCACCACCCACATAACATTTTCAAGGCCCAAATCTCCATATTTCAAATCGTTGCCCAAAGGGGGCAGGGAAACAATGATATTGTTTGATCTAGGCTCCACATCCACATATGGGAAGACTAACAACCCCGCCTTGAAACCTGAATATGGCTCCAAGGAGATCCCCATATCAGCCACGTGGATAGTCTTCTTGTTATAACCCATAGTGCCAGACAAAAGACCCAATCCAGGGGACATTGAAGAAAATGCGGGCCCACCCACCTCAAACCCAACCTTAGCGTGTCCCGTCTCACCAGTTTGCAATGCATCACCATTTAGAGAATCATATTTCATGCAGGCCTCACTAACCCTAGAATTAACAAGATCTTTAAATCTCCATTGTGAAGCCAATCCAGAGCAAGAGCCAGCCCTATGACCAAAAAATCTACATTTACCACAAAAATGGGGGAGTGTTCATATAGAATGTCCTCTTCCACCATCCCATGGCCAGGGTAGAGGCATATGAGGGCAGGAATATATTTTTTTGGTTGGACATTCATGTACATTCTCGTAGAGACCATACTTGTCCTGCGAGAGTTGTAGAATCGATGACCAGTAGATCCCCAATAGCTCTAGCAATCCTTTTCAACACTTCAACTTCCCAAAACTTGAGGTCCAAATCAGGGAGCTTCACCCAAATAGGGTAAGCAATGGGGACAAAAAGTTTCATGTTTAACCACGGTCTCCATTTTTCCAGATGCAACATGGTCTTCCCATATAGCTAGGGTCCACCATTAATTTGGCGTTGAGATATTATTCCTCCCCATCAAACTGGAACAATAAGTATTGATTTGAAATGGATACCACCAATATACCCCCTCTAGGAGCCCATTTTCTTCTGGTCCAAGCTCTGATAAGATCCACATTTGGCCTTATGCCAGTAAACCACCCAAAGAGAGAAAGCCCAAGTCTGTTATTGACACATTTAATCAGGTCTCTAGGCACAAAGAGAGATGTTTCATCCTATTTCCAGGTCGGATTCGGAGGAGGGAGGGAGGGGGAAAATTCATGCTTACCAGTTACTCGCTCCGCCCAAGATTTTTTCCCCTCAATCTTTCCAAGCCCGCCTCTTGGAACCTCCGCTGAAATTTAAAAACAATGGCCCCGCTCATTCTCATTCCCGTCCATTTTTTCTAATTCATTCTCATTCCCGTCTCTTGTAACCTCCAATGAATAATGTTAAAAATTATAAATCCACAATATAAATTGCCGAAGATTATAGTTTATGAAGTGAAATAATTAAAAACATAGATTAAGATGTTTATAGTGCGAATTACATAATGTAAACACATAAACATAAAGTAAATGAACATAGTGAAACAATATATAAGTGGGAAAACGTTGGAAGGTAAAAATCCACTGAAAATCACTTATCTTTATTAAGAATAAACTTTCACCCAACATTCCTAGTATTTCCAAATATACACTTTTAGTTATACCTTCAAGAAGGGATTACAAACCACCTCATACATTTGATCATGAGTTTTACATTGAAGTCACTTCATATATCTATGGTCAACTCACACATATTGCTCACATTCATATGTTACACTTGATATTTCTCATATCTATATTTTAATAGTTCTCTAATGAGATCACCTTGTTTTATACAAGGTGGTTGACCTATTCTGGGTCACTCTTATATTTTAAAACACTATTGATTGTAGTAGTGGATCTTCCATGTTTATATTTTAATTATAAGCTATAATCCAAAAACATATTATCTTTGGAGGGTTTCTAAATAAGCAATTTCCCGCTTAATATTATAAACCCAACACTCCCCCTTAATGTTAGGTAGGGAAACATGAAAAATTACTTTCACATGTCAAATATTGTTCCAAATAAAAAATGTAGAGTCACCTTTTGGTACACAAGGAATTACACTCCATAAATAAACAAGTGATTTAGGTTAAGATGCAAAAAACTTATGCTGCAGGATTTACAGTTCCGCAGTGCACTACAACAATGTCCCATGGGGTTTTCAACTCCGTGATACACTATCGTAGTGTCACACAGACTTATATAAGCTGAAAAAAACTATACACACATTAAGGGTTTTAGAGAAGTTGTCAAACACTATTTTGTAACAGTTCAAAGCAATTTTCCATGGATTCTATAAAAAACCACATTACAAAGGAAGATTACAAAATATTATTATAAAGTGATTAAGGATGAAGTATTACATAAGCTATGGAGTTAATAAACTCTTCATATCAAATGATTTGTTGGGGATTATAAGTAAACTTCACATCTATGACACTTTACTTAAACAACATAGAAATAGTCTCAGGAGTATCCTCTTTTGACACAATCAAGCCGTTAAGAGATGACGTTATACAAGAAAAAACATGCAACATGATCATTTCTCATTTCCACCTCAAGGGTAGCTCTAAAAGGCCAAAAATCATATGATTCAAAGGTGAAGATCAATGTCATTCACATGATCATAAGAGTTACACAACATATTCTTAGATGATTCATAGGTGGAAGTCAATGTCATCCACATGATCATAAGAGCCAATATCTAAAATTCCCAACATAACACACAATTTTTAGAACTTTTTAACACCCAATGGCTTAGTAAAAATGTCTGCAACCTTCTCTTCATGGAGAAAAACTTGATATCTATATCACAATTGATAACGTTTTCCTAGATGAAGTGCATATGGATCTCAATATGCTTGGTTCATTGATGCTGGACTGGATTATTTGTAATAAAAATACAAATTTAGTTGTGACATAGAAGTATAGTTCTTACTTTAATTCCCATATGAAGTTCTTGCAACAATATTTTGAGCCACATGGCTTCCTTTGTTGCTTTCATAACACTTTTATACTATGCTTCAATAGAAGAGATAAATATTGTTGGTTGATTCTTACTGCTCCAAGTTATTGCACCTATACCCAACTTGAAAACATATGCAAAAATAGATTTTCTATCCATAATATCATCAGCATGGGCAGAACCATGATAACCAAATAGAATTACATTATCACAAGAAGAATAACACAAACCATAATTGATTGAACTTTTGATATACCTTAAAATCTTTTTTTCCATTTTCCAATGGTCCTCATAAGGATCCCACATGAATCTAGAAACAATTCCAACTGCATAGGATATATCAGGCCTAATGATATTTAAATAAATAAAATTACCAACCAAATTTCTATATAAAGTGTATACACCTAATTTTTCATCTTTCATACCCATTACTAACCATTTCCTTTATGCAGATAAGGGTCACTGATGCATCTATTTCTTGAGTAGGTGCCTTAAGGGTCCTTCCAGGATTGAGGAATGGTTATTCATGTAACCATTATGGGTTAGAGATAATACACAGAGAGAGTGTCGCTATTTGGTCTTATCCTTAGTTGTCCCAACACTATTTATCCTTTTCCCCTTAGGTCTCACACACATTGCACTCTTATCTTCTTGCTTGTTTCTTACCACTTTGCACTTTGTTAATCCATTCTCATGATCTACAACACTTTATTTTAACTTTTCATGACACATTATTTCATTTTATCACCCTTGGACAATGCCGTCACCTATGGGCGATGGTATTGGTGTTATGTTTCTCTTGGTCGACACCATCATCCATGGGTGATTGCGTACTATATACACACACCTCAGTTTGAAATTCAAAAGGGAGGAAGCTCAAACCTTAGGAACTAATATTTTCTATGATATTTTGTGCCATATTTGCATCTGCTCGCTTAGATCTTGGTTCATCTTGCACTTTTCTTATATTATATTAGATAATATTCTTCTTGGTTGGTTTTCTTTCACATTGGGTCATCTATAGTGATTTTAAGATAGGAATGGTGTTCCCCTCATGCACATAATAATGATTATCTCTTGATGTGTTGCTTCTATGGAGAGATAGATGCATCAATGACCACCCTGCAGGTACAAGGTGAGTTCTCTAACCATATTTTGTCATTTTACATAGATTAGTTCATTTCCATTCCCTCATTATGTTATGTTAGCTTGGGGTTACATATGTTTGGATGTTACTTAACATATTACTCTTATTCACGATCAAATCCTTAGCTATACATTACTTTCATTTTAGTTATATTGTGCATGCTTGTCTTATCTAACATTGATTCATACCTCTCATCACCAAACTACTGATATCTTAGTAGGGTACTCTCCTCTATCTTGATTGCGGGAATTGGAAACCCTAGGATGACCTAGTGTAGGGATTACTTCCCTCTAGATATGTGACCATAACAATCAATGTGGTGATTTTAAATTTATCTATTGTATATTGGTTCAGGTGTGTTTCTTACTCGTTTCCTAGATACCCTTGTAAAATGGATGATTTAGGACTGCAAGTTATTGAGACATATTGTCACCATGTCATACATCTTTGGTGAACCTAATGTGAAACCAAAAATTCTTCTGATCAAGTAAAAGTCATTAAAATATCCATATTAAATTTTGAATTCATCTAAGCATCCAAAAGCCCACAAAATCTCAAAAACCTGTCATCATAGACACCATTGGCTAGGGACGATCCCGTCTGTTCCAGTTTAATCATTTATGAATACCTTCGGCCCCTATGCATAACTATTTACATGACTGATTCTGTCTATATTTTCAGATTTACCTCCATTTATGGTTTCTCATGGATGCACTCTTCTTCAAAAAGTGATAAAGGTGAAATATTACCTTCACGTTCATGTTCATTTGTCAAGGCTTTGAAAAGAACATTAAGCTCATCTATTTATTCTGCCTCATTATCAAACATTGGTGCATTAGAAGGAGAAACATAAATTGAATCATACCTATCTTGCATTTCCATGGCCCGAGTTAGGATCTCAAGACTGAATCGAGGATCTTTAGTTTCTTCTACAGTCTTCAGAATGTCTTGCAAGGATGGCTCTTTCAAATTTCTCATATACTCATTGTCATCTTCATTAGAAGAGTCTTTGCATTGTGCCTAAAGGAGATGATTGAAAATATGATCTACGTATGACCGTGATTCATTTGAAACATCATTATTCTTCTGATCAATATTTCTTGTTGTTCAGAGCTCACATTTTTATAAGAACCAAAATACTTAGTTTTCATTATTTTCGGATAGGGAGAATACATCCATGTTCCACAAGAAGGGCACATGTTCAAGCTCAAATTCCATTGCATCATCCTCATGATATGAATGATAAAACCATGTTGGGGAAGTATTATGAGAAGAATCTTCAAGTTCATCTTGATCATTCCTTATAGAATCTTATTTCTCAGAAGGAAAAATAAAGACACCATACTCACCATGATGATTAACATTACACTCTTCCAAGGAAAGCGGTTCTTTAGATAAATCATGATCAATTTACTCACCCACCTTGGTTTCGAGAAAGAAGTTGGACTCTTCCATTTTTTTATCCATGATTGTATCAAGATAGACATTCACTTCTTCACATATCTCCCTTTCACCATCTAACATTTGTGCATCAATCGAAGAATCAAAATTAGAAAGGAGATTATCCATGATTAACTCAAATTTATCTTCTTGAGTCTGGGATGAAGGATTTATTTTTCATACTTTTTTACTATTGGTGGATTCCTTAGAAAGTGTGGGATCATATGTCATACAACAATAATCTTCTTCTCTTGAATCCACTATTTTTGTAATGAGTTGTGCCTCGAGCCAAAATGAATTGATGAATGGGGGTTCAACTATTGTGTCTTCTTCATCATCTTCCAAGGTGATGATTTTATAATCATTGGGAGGTTCAAGAACAAAACATTCATCATAGGTGCATAAGAATATTCTAGGGATAAACACCTCATAGTGTGGACAATCATCGATATCTTGTTGAGTTCCTTCTTCCTCAACATTGTGAAGTGCTTCAATATGTTCATACATTCTTTGCAAGACCAATGCATAATAATAAACCTCATGATCGGCTACGGGATCAAAATTTACTTCTTACACACTTAGAATATTTTGCACATACTCTCTTCTAAAAAAATCCCTTTCTTCATCTTTGTATGCAAGAAAATAATCTAGTGGAATGGATATGAAAGACAATGTTATGAGTTTATTGGTCAATTGCGTGAAGTTAAAAATGTTACCTTCAATAGATTATCTACCATCATGAAATTCATACAACATTTCATATATCTTATGAATATTCCTCATCCATTTCTTGGATTGTTGATCATTAGTGGGTGCGATTCCCATTTTCTTATCTCTAGAAATAGTTTTCTTGAATTGGAGCCGTCAGGACTGATGACAGGGTATTCAAAACCAACAATATTCTCCATTCTTGACAATCTTTTCATGGCACTATTATAGAGATAGCACATGTATTATTTCCTCCATCTGATTGCGGGTTTTCATTTGAAGTAAGAGGCTTCTTCATCGTAGAAAAATATTTTCTTTTGTGAGAAATGTTCCAGAATGATGGTTGATCAAATATTTGCATATCAAGGTATTTTTATTCTTCTTCATTGTTATCATTCATTGGTGCTCGACAAAATATTGAAAATTCATCATTGTGATGTGGGAAATAAACGTGAAATAGATTTGTTACTTGATGGAGTCGTCTTCAAAATATAATTTTTATTTAAAATATGATTTTGTTTCTTTTTGTAATATTTACTATTTTGTATTTTGCATAGATCTTTGTGGGTGCATGTGGGAAAATATCTTCCTAGTGGATTCACTAATTTTTTTTGGTGAAATAATTTGTCATGTTGAAAATTATGTGTTTCCACCAATGCTCACGGGGCTACACCCCTCCTTCTTTTATATGGGGAGGCTCCCATTAATGAATGTAAACTATCCTAATTCTATCTACTACTGTGGGGGTGTCCAACAAGTCAAGGATCACACAAGCATACTTCACTGAACCTATGGTAAAGTTCTTGTATGGTGTACAAGGGAGGAAATGCAACGATGAGGGATAAAAGAGAGAAATTAGGAAAGGGAAGGTTATCATTGTGAGTAGGAAATAGTAGAGTTCACACCTTATAACTGAAGTATTTTAACATTCAATTAGAGGAAAGAAACAATGTAAACCATTAGTACGACTAACAAATTAAAGACACTGAGTTCCTTATATTCATATATCAAGGATGCAAAGTTCCTTCTTGATCACTATTCTTGAAAAGTGTAGAAAAGAGAGAAAAAGAGGTTCACATGAGAAAGGGAAATGGAATAAATGTATCTTTTATTTCTTATGTTGGTAATACAAAGCTCAACACCCAAACCATAATCCAAAATTGCTACCAAAAACTAAAATTTCGGGATCTTTTGGAATGGAGAAGCCATTCTAATTTACAGCCTTGTGAAATGTGTTGTCATATACCCCCCACATGACTCTTCATGTTCCGATTCTACTTGTGACCTTTCAATATTTCCTAGAAGAGACAAATTGAGTACGTCTCTTTTAATTTGAGAGAATACTTTTACATTTTACAAATATTATCACTTAAGCAAAAAAGACAATAAAACAAGATTGTGTACAATGAAGGATTAGAAGAAAGAGAGAGAAGAGGATAAGGGAAAGGGATTGAGTGATCTATTGAAGAAGCTCCTTCTGATGTAGAACTTGCTGATCTGAAGCGTAGTGGTCACAATATCCTCTTATAGACACCACTGATTACCGAATGAGTATTTAGAAACACTGTTATGAGACCTTTTGATGTGACCTTGAGATGAACACACGAATTACTCATGATTATCCATTATTTATCTCATAATGAGAGTGAATATCACTCTTTTTATCCTTAGGATTTCATAATTTTCATTCACGATGCTCAAACCTCTTGATGGTTGTATTCCTATCCCGCGCACTGCACTGCAACATTGCAAACTCTGCCTTTACTAACCTATGAGATGTGAGATCCTGAAGGAAGAAGGATGGGTTATTTCCTAGCTCACTTGGATTTTCTAGCTCAATCAACTCACCCATCTCATTTGGCTCATCTCAACCAACTCATGATTCACATGGCTCATCTAAACCAACTCACTTAATGACATGATGATGGTTTCCCCAGATGGTCTTGGGTTTCAATGGATCCTTAAGAGAAGATCACTTATCTGACGATCTTAGCTTAATAATATCTCTTATTACTTCATACCTCAATATTTTTGTGCCTCTTATAGGAAATAATGGTCTCTTGAGTAGCTCACTTGACTCACCCAACTCACCCAACTCACCCAACTCACCCAACTCACCCAGCTCTCTAAGCTCACTGAGCTCACTTGGCTCAACTAGCTTGCTTCTACCAGATTACCTTGATGATATGGTGATGATATAAATAGTAGATTATGAACCTGATGACCATATTTTGATGAATAAATGGAGTCCTTTACATCTTTCAAATCCTTTCTAGTTTCTCAGGGTCTCTGGCTCTCACATGCTGCGCCTTTATATATTCTGCCTTGCTTCTAGACACAATTAAACTCAAGATGATGCTTCAGGGTTCCTATGAATAGTTAATTTAATTATTTGAGATACTAAACCACCTTAGAACCCTACAAGGATATCAAAAAGTGGAAAAATGAGTGAAATCATAGCCAACTACAACTTTCTGCATCCAAAACTGGAACCTTCAATTTTCAGTAGGTAGGACCAGGACCTTCTATTTTCAGAAATATCATCTATTTTGCTCAAACTCTACCCTCTAAAACTTCTGGCACATTCAATTTTCCTTTGTTAATGATTCCTTTCTATTTTAACAAGTTCCTTTTTAAGTAGCTTGTCTTTTTCTTTTTTTGGAAAATTGTCAAGTTTACCCTGCTAGCTATTTTATACTATTTCCAAATAAGCTGAAGGATAATAAATTTAAAGGTGAAGGAATTAATATTTTTAGCATGTATATAGGCATGGAATATGATATTTTTAATAAGTGAACATTCTAGCCTTGGTTTTCATTGAAAACATTATTTTTGAATATGGATCCTCGTTACGATCTCATGCTCCAAATTTTACTGTTTTCTGCCCGCTGAAACTTGTGGAAATTGAAAAAGAAATTTTCGGAGGTAGGGTTTGTAGGTATGAATCTATTATGTAGAAATTAATGGATTCATTGAGATTTATTTATCACAGAAATGTCTTGAAGAAGAAATCTCAGCTTAAACCCTTGGTACGTTCAATTTCTGTGTTCACTGGCGGTGAGAAAAGCTTAATTCTTACAATCATGGATTCTATGGGAGAATTTTGATAGAGTGATGGATGTGTATGAAGGTGTATCGAGGTATTTAATCATCAATAATGTCTTACACCTAAAATGGTGTGAATAAATTTCTTTAAAATAGGTGGTTTTGAGCTTTTTAAGTTTCCCGACAGTGTTTTTGAGTAGCAGATTGTAATAATAACACTTAGTAAAAAATCAGGGTTTTAAATTCTTGGTATGGGTAGAATTTTATTTTTCCCTCTACCCCCTTAGGACAAGGATAAGAGGGGTATAAAAATTCATCCTCATCTTTTCTTGATAAGTGTTGTTTCATGACTGGATGATGGGGGAATGGAGAAAACCACATTTTAGCATCATGGGGGCTGAGTCTCGGCACATGAGGAACCATGAAAGGGGATAGAGAGAGGGCCATATTTTCTTATCCTATATTTCCCCTTGGGATAGGGAGAGGAGGGATAGAAAATTTTTCCCTCATGTGGTGATGACAAATGGCACAATTTGATTCGGTGAGGAGGAAGTGAGGAGAGGCTAACTTAGACACCTAGGGGCTCAAACTTGCTCACATTGAAAACCATGGAAGGGGAAAGAGATGGGAATGTTTTATTATAAACTTTTTCCCCTTGGGATAGTGAAAAGAGGGATAGAAAAATGTGCTATCATGTGAGCTTCACAAGTGGCACATTCTTATTGCTTGATGGGAGGGGCTGGAAATAGGTAGATAGGTCGTGCGAAGTTCTTGTCTCGGTTATACAAGAAAATTGGATGAAAATTTAGGGTGGGGTGAATTTTATTCTCCCCCATATCCCCTTGGGATAGGGATAGTATGGACACAAAAATTCACTTAAGCTTGGAGGTGACATGCGTCCTCTTGAAAAATTGGCTAACTACGAGAAGCATACATGCGAGAGAGAAGACTTGAAGACGATGTTACCAGAGATCTGGACAAGAGGTTGTTTTGGGTGAATTATTATATTATGTTTATTTTGATGAGAATTATAATAACATTGGGATGGGTATCATATTTTAATTCTTCATGTAACTCCCTGAAATAGTTCCTTTTTCTTTAGTAATATAGACTATCCTGAGAGATACTTGAGTATTGTAACAAATATGAAGATTACATAATTTAGAGAATCATTCTAGATCTATAAGGAATATTTTTTTCCCTCCTAACTCCTTATAGAGCTCCTAGAATCATCCACGGAAGATTAGGTACCATTTTAGACTACAAGCTCCTTACCCCTTAAAAACCTGATTTTGCTTAGTCTATCCCTAAAATTTCAAAACTTCCTTAAACTTTCCTAAATCAGTTCCAACATGTTATATACTATTAAAAACTACTTCCAAATGATTTTGAGCTCTCAGATTAGTTCTAGAGGATGCACACTAGTCATGAAATAGTTGAAATTTTCCTTTCTAGACCTGCGAGAAGACTAACCTTTCAAAAGTACTTCATCGTATGAGATGGCTGACCTTGATAAATCATTTCACACATTAGGTAAAGATTTTTAAACATATGAGAAGAAATTACAAGGAAAAAATGATCATGATAGACTAGGAAAATTGACCAGGGAGGGGGTTTGGAAAGACTCAAGAGAACAAAATTCAAATTTGTGTCTAGTTTTCATGCTTGAGATTGAAATTTTTTTATGTAACACATTTTCATGAAAAGAGATGGCTCTAGCTTGGGGACTTGTTTTGGATCAAGAAAAATGAGGATAGGGAAAGTAGGAACCCCATAATCTCAAGACACTATGTGGACCAGTGCCTTTTCCATTAGGATTATGTAGTCATTTATTCCAAACAAACACACAAACAAACAATGCGGAAGGGAAATACACCAAAAGCATAAAACAATAGAAAAAAGGAAATTATATTACAAGGGAGGGAAAATTATAAAGGCGAGAAAAGAATGTACACATACCTGGAAATGGGTTGGGAAAAGTACACACCATTATGAAACAACAGACTAAAATCTAACCTTTGAAGCTAAAAGATCACTATTTGAACATACCATGCTCTCTTGATGGCTCTGGATGGTTTGAGAAGAAGGAAACATACCAAGATTCCATCTTCATTCTTATATTACTATGAGAAAAATGTTTCATTCAATACGCACTTTGTTACCTACTTGGAAACCTTGCTTCTTGTAGCCACAACCTGCTGCTTTATAAACATGAGAATCAAATTCTCCATGTTCTCAAAAGTGGAAACATTACATTTATCTTGGAAAGATTAATCATCCTTGAATTTCAACATAAAATAATTCTTTGAACCAACGAGGCACTTAGAAGAAGTGGGAGCAAATTGATTTTCTTCCCATTTGATAGTTTTTTGGAACCTTTCACTTTGTTGTTGAGGACAACTTCTATAGAGAATGGAGGCCACATCATTGGTGTGAAGTTTTTCATCATCCTAGAGAGAACCCCACAACATGGATTAATATTCAAAACCAACAAGTACATTAGAAATGATTACTGTAATATGATTTTGAAATTGTTTTCAAGACTCTTACACATTCTCCCTTTGTTGTCTAGAACAATTGTTGTTTATACCTATTAGATCAAAACTGACCTTGACACCATTTTAAAATCTATAATCCTTGATTTTTTCATGGAAGCATTGATCACCCTTAAGTGATTGTTGTAGTATATACCCTTGTTAAATTTTTTTAGGGCATCCAAAGGTGGCAAGAAAAGGTTGACCTTGACTCCACTCACAAGACTCCTACACCTTTTAAATTGGTCATGAATAATTACCTTTAATACAATTTAGCCCAAAATTTTCCTTTCTATCAGCCTGCATGGTGGAGGTGTTGTCTTCATTAGTGATAATATTCATAAGAGATTCCATATTTCCCTCCATCTTTGGTTTCTTATGGATGTACTCTTTTTCACAAAGTGAGAAACGTGAAATCTTACCTTCACATTCATGTTCATCTAGTAAGGCTTTAAAAATAACATTGAGTTCACCAGTTTGCTCCATCTCACTATCAAAAATTTGTGTATTGGAAGGAGAAACATAAATTCACTCATACCTATCTAGAATTTCCATGGCCCGAGTCAGGATCACTAGACTGAGTTGAGGATCTTCAATTTCTTCTGCAGTCTTCAAAATGTCTTGTAAGGATGGATCTTTCAAATCTTTCATATACTCATTGTCATCTTCATTAGAAGAATATTTTCATTATGCCTTAAGGATATGATTGAAAATATGATGTACATATGGTCATGATTCATTTGAAACATCCACGTTCCTCCTGCTCAATATTTTTTAATCGTTCGGATCTCACCTTATTGCAAGAACTGACATACTTGGTTTTCACTATCTTTAGATAGGGAGAAGAGATCCATGCTCCACGGAAGGGCACACCTTTGAGCTTGAGATCTGTTACATCATCCTCATGATAGGAAGGAGATAACTATTGGAGCTCAAAATTTCACCCATCCCAAATTAGGAGGACCCGGGGCTTTGAGGTAACACATGACTATCTCCAAGTTGTGGGATATGTAGTTGAGGTAGACCTCCAAAGAAGGATAGCTTCCTCTACCTATCTCCACTACTACAACTACTACTATGAAGGTAAATGCAACTACCTAGCACTTCTTTATGATTCCAAGGGACTAGGGTGAGAAGGAGATGCATGAAATTAAAACCTAAGCTAAGGGGAGGTGATAAAATAAAAGAAAGGGATGAATACTCTAAGCTAAATAAAAATGAGGGAAAATGTGCATAGGTAAGGTAGAAATATGTTTTATGGTCTGAAAAAACACTCTCACACCCATTTTGTGGAGCACAACAGAAATGAAACTTGTAAGGGACATTAAGAATACACAACATACCAACAATACAAAATAAAAGCAAAAAGATGCAATAAAATGTGAGCTATGGTAGAGAGTAGATATAGAATAAAATTTTATTACTTTCAAATGATGCATAGTCGATTACAATGGTGGAAGAAAGCGAGTATCCACATGTAAAGAACCAGATCTAAGGCCTATAATTCAAAATGTAAATAATACACTACTCTGAATAACTCTCTTGCAATTTGAGAGGGTCCAACATTTACAGGTGGGCATTATTCAACAATATATAGAAGAATGGGAGAGAAGGAGATGGAAAAATAGAGGGAAACTTAGATTTCCAATCACAACCACCACCAACATGTAATAAATGCCTGTAAATCTGCCTATAACACTGTCAGATATGGCTCCCCATGTTAACTTAAATTGTAAAAGAAGGAAGGGGAGAAAATCTGATCAAATTTAGGTAGTTGAGTTAACTGGATCTATGTATTAATTCCCCAAGTCACATTTCCCTATATTTCACCTACAAAAATCTGATTTTGAATAGTCCAATGTGTAGCCCATGTCAACAGCTTTCAAAAAATAGTAAGTGCACCAAAATTTGAGCTATGTAGCAGAAGATATCCTGATTTGAATATTTGTAGTACAAGATGAACACAAAGGACACGTGGCATGATCAGATTAGTAGAAGGATTGGAATGATTATCTATTTGTTTTGTATTTTTCTGCCATGTGTCATGCATTCATTCACCATAAGAACTTGGTGTGCAACTGACATGTTCTAATAGGTTACATGTTGTGCACTTCATCTTACAAGTTCCCGGGAGTGACACATGGCATATAGTGACTGGTGCATATGGTTGCATGCACGGGATTAGGAGGAAGAAGGAGTGTATGTAAGGCATGCATTGGGCTTAACGATATGAGAGGAAATTTTGCATGTGCGTGCAAGAAGTACGTGATCATTAGGAAGAAGTGCGAATATGCAAAATGGTGCACGTAAGGGAAACATGAAAGGAGATAGAAGAAAAGAGAGGAACAATAGGGCGCACAGAGGGTATGCAGAGGAAAATGAGGGGATGGGAAAATATAAGGAATAAGTAGGAAGAGAACGCGAAGAATTGCGACCATGAATTTGCACAGAAGGAGATAACTAGAGGTGTGTGCCACTTGAAAAATTTAACTGAGAGCTAGAATGGAACTTCAAGCTGTCTAAATTACTAAAGGGGTTATTTTGGAAAACAATTTGGTGACTTTAAGGGCCATATTCCTACTAGATGAAAGATATATTTAGCCTTGAAGCATCCATTATGTATGGAGTTAGAATGGAAACATGAATTTATGATCTGGAACTTAAAGAGTCACCCCTGAAGTCACTTGAAGCTGTCTGAACTCTTCTTAAGAACTGTGTGCAAAACAATTGGAAAGTGCTAGAAAGATGAAATATAACCTCTTTGAATCTTGTGAGAACATGGACCGATAATTTGGAAGCAAAAAAAGAGCGCGCGCATAAGCGCACGAGAAGAAAGAAGATATATACAAACAAAGCATTGCATGCAAGCGCACACTTGGAGAAGTTGAAACTACTTTAATATGTACATGATGAAGAAGAACACTTTAATGAAAATTCGTAAGATAAATCCCATTGAATAGGATTGGTAGTGCATCTTCGTAAAGATGAGACAACCCAAAAGAGTGTGCCTCCTTACAAGAACTTATGATATATGGGCCACTCCAAAATGCATTAAAACTTGAATGACGCCTTGGGTTTCCTCTATCAACATCCCATTTTAAGACTAGGTCACCCACTTTGAAATCCTGAGCTCTAGCCTTTTTATCAAACCACTACTTGGTTGATTTCTTATGATGTTCCAATTTGAATAGGGTAGAGTTTCTTAGTTATTCAAGTTCAACCAGCTCTATCATTCTGATTTTTCTTTGGTCTGCACCTTCAAACTCTAGCTAATGGGATAGCTCTAGTGAAGGTAATTCTAAAGACAAAGGAAGTATAACCTCATTTCCATTGATAGGTTTTTATGGTGATGTACTAATTTCTTTCTTCACTGTGATTCTATCTTCCCAGAGTGCACGCAAGACGTTTGTGTGTCGCTGCCTCTAGCTGATATCTATTGTTCTTTTCATGATTCTGATCAGGTTATTGTTAGTAGACTTAGATAATCCATTACCTTGAGGGTAGTAGTTGGAAGAAGTATTTATATAGATACCAAGGATAAAATCCTGTTATCCATTTTTTCCCCTTGGGAAAAAATGGACAACGGAAGTAAATTACGCCAATAACGCTGGAAAGGCTTTCATGAGACATTTTAGGACATTTCAGGTTATTTTTGTGTTTAAGGAGTATTTATAATTTCACTTGAAGGTTCAGGGTTATCTTATACTATTATTTATCTTTCTAGGTCTTCTGCACTCAGGTTTTGATCAGAGTGATTAATCGATCTGGGGGGGCCCACTTTTAGTCAATGCGGATAAAAAAGGTCAGAATAAATGAATCAGTTCTAGGAGGCCTTATTATGCTTTCATGACCCTCCAGTTAGGAGAAGAGCTTCAGAGGATCAAAAGAAGGGAAAGATCAGTTTGGGAGGTCTAGATGGCATCGAGCTATGAAACAGCTCACTGAGCTACTCGACAAGTAGTTTGGCAAGCTAATATTTCTGGGTGTAAGATATCTTAGTCGAGCTATTCTGGTCATGAAAAATCATAACGACTTGGTATTGGTAGATCAACGTTTCATCGAGTTCATAGATTTTTTGGTGAAACCTCTTATGTCACATGAGGTGTAGGTCTATCAAGAGGGAACTCGCCAAGGAGAAACGAGCAAGCCGAGTCTGGGCCGACATGATTAACTAACTCAGATAACCGAGTTCAAGTCTTACAGTGAGCTCGGGATCAAGATCCATTGTAACTCATCGAGCTAGTTTAGGAAGCATGGAGTCGAGATCTTCATTAGCTCGGTGGAACTATACGGAGAGTTGCTCAAATTTTGAAGATGAGTCAGTATAGAGGAGCTCGAGCCGGGGTGGGAATATGTGGAAACTTATTATTTCCGGAAGAACCGAAATCGTTGCAATGGCTTGACGCGTTGGTAGAAGGTAAGATGCAGTGACTCGACTCTTGCTTGGGGACTTGCACGAAGAATGGTTTAAGTTGGGATTACTCGACAACAACGACATGCATTATTTCATGGCGCGCTAAGCTAATGCTCACACTGATGCACAACAAATTAGCTACTCGTGATGTAAGTCGGGTGCTCGAGCTTGTAGATTAGAAGTTTCAGCGGCTCACCATGTGAAGGAGCTAGGGATCGAGTTCGATTTGGATAGAGGGAGAATGAAGGTTGATCTCGTGAGAATAGATGCTCCGAGTCGAGATTGGGAGATGTCGAGACAAGCTCGCACTCTGATCATGTCACACTTTGAGCATGCCGCATTGAGCGAGCCGTTGTAATGCCTCGATCGCGAGAAGAATAATTCAGTCAATACAGGAGGTAGTCGAGTTTGGCGACAGAAGAGGGAGAGCTCGGGACGCGGCTGAGCTGTGGAGTTACAGTGGCTCACCATTTAAAGGATCTCAGAGGCTTTTGGATCAGCTCGAATGGTTAGAACGGGTCGTGGTCGAACTTTATGGAAGTTGAGATAATGTTTCCCAGAAGGTTAGACCACAATGAAAAGGAAAAGAGCTCAGGCTTCCGAGCTAAAGTCAGCTTGGTGAGTTCGTGAGTAAACGAATCGACATGGAAATGGACGCGAGCTCGACAATGGTTTCGGGGGTGTTTTAATTTCGAGTGAGAATAGAGAAATAAAGGAGGTCGCTATGGTGCAGGCTGGGTGAGTTGCTCGGTATCAGGTCAAGTAATCTGGAGCTCACGAGCCCGACGTGGTAGGTCATCATGTTGAAGCCGAACAAACCATCTCGGTGCAAGAAAGAGGTCACGGATGCGAGTGTGATGAAGCCGAGTCAATGATGAATGGTGAGTTGTTTTTCGGAGTTCGAAGGGGCACTTTGGATTTTGGAGAGGAGCTTGTGTCAGGGATAGCCCATCTCGAGCTTTCGGAGAGATTTGGTTTGGAACTCCCTAGACGAGTTGGAGGAAATTCGAGGAAGAGTTCGGAAGCGCAAACTTCGAAATTCAGAGTTCAGAGATTGTGTTTTTCAGAGTTTTGGAGTTCACGGTGACATGAGGGAGCTCAGTGAAGGATTATGCAAGTCGTGTCATCTATGGGGAGTCACGACATGGAGCTCGCCAACCAATGGAAGCCGACCGATGATGGACGTGGCAGGTGTTTAAAGAGGCAAGGCACCGAAACCCAAACAAGGGATGTTTAATACAAGTAACTCGGCGAGGGTAGTTTTAATGTAAAATGTGGAGCATAAAGGTAGGTTTCGGAACCCATCAAAAGAGATTCGAATACGTCGAGTCATTTGTGTTGGCGAGTGTATTAAATAGAAGGCCGAGAAAGTATCCAAGTTAGTAACATGTTGTGCGGGGAACGTTTAAGGCAGACCGAGCTATTCCCAAAGCTCGTCGAAATGATAAAATGTGAATAAAATACGTGGAAGTTCGCCTAACCAAATTCGATCGAGGCGGAGACAACAAGGACACGCATAGGAATTAAAAAAATGAGCCATATTGGTTTGGCCATTTAATGCAAATACGAGGTAGAAAATAGTGCGAAGGGGGAGTCTAAACAATGACCCCGCCCAATAAAATTGAAAGCAGACAATAGAAATTGAAGTGCTCTCTAAGTATAATGCAAGTGGACCGCTCGCTAGCCAGCTCGGCGAGCTAGCTGACGAGCCATTTACCGAACTAACACACTTAAGTTCTTTCAATGCAATTTTTAATTTGGGGGGTCGCACTCAAGCATAGAGGTGCCCTCATAAAATATTAAAATATTCTTTTAATATAATTAAAGGGCAAAAAATTATTAACGAAGAGAAATTCATTTTTTTGAATCTATGAAGCATGTTGGAGAGTTTTCCCGGGTACAATAATGATGCAATCAAGTATGGAGTGCCAAAAGCAAGCATGGCCAATAATATGGTTAACTCATTTGCTACATTCATGCCTAGTTTTTAAGGATTTTTTCCTTCTTTCTCTCACACAGCTCAACAATGCTATAAAATGTAAAGGGGTGCATTATTTTAAGGAGTTGGACAATTTTTTTTCCAAGCTTCCCCTCTCTTCACAAGTTGTGTTGTTGTGAATTTAGAGGCTTAAAATCCTTCCTTCTAAAAGTTGTAATGGCAACTCTTGCATCATCCTCCTATAATGATGCACTGTGCATGTGCTTGGAGAAATAAAATTAAGTTTTGCGACTAACTATCTATCCTTGCATCACTTTTGTTTCCTCCTTTTTCCTTTCTCATGTTTGCAGGTATACTGTGCAAAATTGGTTTCCATGACAGGTTTGGGAGTTGTTGTGCTTATCTAGAAATGAAGTATTGTATGCTGTTAGGTTTGTAATGCATGTCCATTCTTCCCATTTTCATCTTTTTTCATTGGAAAGCCGGAATTTTTTCTAGCAAACCCCTTTCTTGGTGCATCACCAATTCTAGTATAGGTATTATTTCATGCAATATCTCTCCATAATCCCCTGGAAATGTTAGTATAGGTCTAGTTAATTTTTTTTTTGCATTAGGAGTAGTGTAGTGCTTAGTTTAAGAAGAGGAAGCATACCTTCTCCGGAGGTTCACCTCAAGCCCGCAAGTCCCATAGCTTGAGAGGTGATCCCACATTATCCAATCACACTGAATGTCCCATTCACAACTGGTCATTTGGGGCGTTAAATGATTTGGTGATAACAAAGCCCAATCAAAAATCTTAGTACGAAGGAAGGCTCTTGCATTATCAGAGATAATGGTTTGAGGGATGTCAAACCTTGTTACAATACCCTCAATAAAGTCAAGGATGACTAGTTAAGTTGCTTCCTTGAGTTCGACAACTGTTGTCCATCTGGTGAAGTAATCCATTGATGTCAACACCCAATTGTGACCAACGCTTGAAGGAGGTTTAATTATTCCTATGAAGTCAAGACCCTATTGCACAAAAGGATGATTCATTTGGATTGGATAGAGGGGAAGCACTACCAATTTATTTTTTCCCGCAAAGAAAGCACATTCCTTACATTTTATGACCCACTTGTGCATATCCACAAATAGCATAGGCCAAAAGTATCTTGCCTCGATGATCTTCATTATTGTTTTATTATAAGATAAGTGTCCACCAGAGAATCCATCGTGAAATTCTGCTAAAACTTTGTTGGCTTGCTCTCTATCAATACATCTCAACAACATACCATCAATGTTTATTTGGAAAAGAAGGCCATCAATCGGTGCATATGGAGTAGACTGCAATCTCAGATGTCTTCTCTTTTATTTTCTCAAACCAAGAGGGTATGCACCAGAAGAAAGAAATGTTACTATGTCTTCTATCTAGCTACGCTCACTAGGATCTATTTCTTGTTCAACTTCAGCGCGTAAAAATTCTTTAGATAAGAAAAAATAAGTATTTTGATCGTTTTGTGCATCCTCAACAATTTTCTTATAGAGTGCATTTCCTCTAACAAGATTTGTGGTTTTGATAGTCACATCATACTCCATGATTTTGGTCACCCATATTTCTCTTTTCTCACTGATTTTTGCTCCCATAATGAATTCTCTCACACCAGAGTCTGAAACCAAAACTTTAACATGATTTGTGGTGAGCATACTCTTGAAATTATAGCACACACATGATGGTGAAGACCCATTTTTCTGTGTGCCTATATTTCAATTCATAATCCTTCAGTGTTTGACTGAAGAAATACACTTGATGCTCTAGTCCTTGTTAGTTTTTTGTGTCAAGACAACAACAATACTATTATTAGCTCCATATGCATAGAGGATGAAATCCTTAGCATAATCAGGATTGATAAGTGTTGGGGCACGCATAATTTCTAGCTTGATTTTTGTGAAGCACTCTTTTCCTTCTGCTTTCCAATTGCGGATTGTTTCCTTTTTGAGCATGAGGGTGATGGGCCTGATTAAACCTGTAAAGTTAGGAATGAATATCATAACAAAATTAGTTTTTCCTAGGAATGGATGGAAGGCCTTCTTGTGCACTAGAAAGGAAAGAGAGAGGATGACTAAGATGTGCTATGGATCAATGGCAATGCCATCCTTTGAGACAACATGTACCAAAAGTTTTCCCTGCGTAATAACAGAGTTGCCCTTCTTGGGTTTGAAAGATACCCCAAATTATCTACACCTCTCAAATACTTTCTCTATATGCATAATGTGATATGTGCTCTTCTTTGAGAAGACAATTATGTCATCCAAGTAAACTAGGATGAACTCATTGATATATCCTTTGAAGCAAATGTCCATTTCTCTCTGAAATGTTGTGCCTGCATTTTACAAACCAAAAGAATTTTTTGGATAGGCATATGTTCTCCATTTGGTTATAAATTTTGTCTTGAATTGATCCTCTTTCTTGACCATGATTTTATTGAAGCTTGAGTATCCATCAAGCATGGAAAATATTTGTGTGCTAACCACTATCTATAAAATCCACTCCATAGAAGACAAAGGATAATGATCCTTCAAAGAGGCCTTGTTCAAATCTCTAAAATCAACACAAAGTTTGATTTCACCATTCTTCTTGCGTACTAGAACCAAATTTTCCATCTAAGTAGAGTACTTGATGAGAAATATTATTTTTGCCTCAATGAGTTTGGATAACTCCTTCCTCATGAGGGGTTATATCTAAGGATTGACGGGCCTTTACTTTTGTCTGATGGGATTGATACTAGGATTAATGTAACACTATGATTTTGTATGTTAACTTGGTGAATGTTTCCATACTATTATAGCTGCTGAAATGAAGGAAAACATGTTAAGATAAGTTCTGATCTTAAGAGAATGTGTTGCTAACTTGGATTCTTGTATGCTATGATTTATTGCATGGGACAACAAATATTGTACTTGTGTGTTTGCTGATGTGACGACAAATTGTCGTATACTTGCTAAACTCTCTTTGCTGATTGACAGCATACCTTGAATCAATTTCAATGATCCAAGTATGCTGAGGTCCTCTTGTGATTTCTGTGTCGATTCACACTTGAACCGAACCCGAGATTGTTATGAACGTGCAGCGCCTGATTGCAGGTGTGAACAGCTAGCACGTAGATGCCAACGACAGGGGTTCGATTCTTGAACCCTGTACTGTCAAACTTGGGACCTCGTGAGGCAAGAAATGCCTGGACACGGGTGGCCTTGGCACGTAATCTGAAGGACGGAACGTCCTGCTCTGCATTAACGTGAATGTTAGTAGGGAGGCTGGATGGAAGTTGTTAGTGTTAGTGGTTAGTATGAATTAAACCCTAAACTAATCCTAAGTCCTAACATGCATCCTACACTACTATCCTAAGTGGATTTTTAAATTATATATATATATATATATATATATAAAGGGGAAAATAACCTAAGGCTAAACTAAGACCTAGGTTGAATACTATATGCAACCTAAACTAATCCTAATCTAAGGGGTGCGCAGACCCTTGGAGGGAAGGGATAAGGATGAAGGAAGGGCATTCATTGGCATTTAATAAACAGTCCATACGTGGACAACGCCAGTTTTGGCGGGGCAGGTAGGAAATAGAGGCATCTATTTGGAGATAGAGCCAAGTTCAGTTTTGCATGGGGAAAATTTGAAAGTTGAGTTCGCCAACTCAATTGGCGGTGGCGTGGGAAGTAAGGAAAAAGGCAGAGCCTTAATTGCATTAATTTTTTTCGGTCCTCGCGACCAGCTCGCCTTGGAAAGTGTATGAGGGAATTTGATTTTTCATTGTTTCGATTTGGTTTTGGCAAAGTTGCTCTGCATTTGGTTTTCTGGCCTGGTTCAGTAGAACCAGCTCTTGGCATTTAACATTTTCTTGGAGATTTGGAGGTTGTTGTTAAGCCTGAAAAAGAAAGGAGTTCTGGAAAGTTTGTGCTGTCGCTGTGGAAGGAAATAACGCAGCAAACGGATCTTTCTTCGAGTTCTGGAAAAGAGATTACAGGCATGTTAAGCCCTTCTCTTTAAAAACTCTTGCTTTGTTTAAGTGTCTCATTAAAACAACCCTGCTCTTGGGTTTGGATTGCGTGATTGCTGTTGAGTCGATTTGACTTGGATTTTGTTGGTTCTTGCTTTCTTTTCTTTGGGAAATGATAAGAAGAATTGCTTCTGGTTGCTCGGCCTTGATGTGTTTTTGCACGAATCGAGTGGAAATTGAACTACTGTATTGGTTGTTGACAGTATGGTGGTTTGAAATGGATATTCTCTTTCATTGTTCGTGTTGTTTGAAATTGGAACAGGCTGCGAAATCATTTTCCTTATTGTGTAATTGTTTTCTTGCTGTTGTATTTGGAATTGTCCTTGCATGTAAAAGGAAGTGGAAATACAGTCATGTTATGTTGCTAGGATTTGGATTTCCTTCATACTTGCTGTCCTTTTTGGAAATAATGGGGTAAAGTCATTTTCTTGCTGTTGTGATTAATCTGCCCTTGCATTTTAATTGGTTGGAAACGCTTCCAGGATGTGTTGGTTTGTTGACAATAATGGGGAAATCGTCATATATATCTTGAGACTGTACACGTTATATGAGTTGTGTTGCTATGATTTGGGTTCGTCGACCCTTGCTGTCTTTTCTTTTGGAAATGATAGGAAAATCGTTTCCCCGTTGCTGTGTTTAACTGTCTTGCTCTTCTTGAATGGAATTACCTCCATGTGGTGCTGGTTATGGATATTATATGAAGATTTTAACTGGTTATTCTTGTGGAATGGAATGTGAAACTGTACAGGCAGTATGGGTTATTCTATTGCTGTACTATTGTTTTGTTGTCATCTGAACTTGCGATATGATTGTATTGGTTGTAAGAACGGCTTGAGGTCGTTTCTCTACTGAAGCTTTCTTTAAAGGAAATAAGACCTTCCTCTTCCTTCTGCTGTTTTGAATTATGAGGAAATGGCATCTTGTATTTTAAAGGAATGGGCATTAGACTTTTATATGAGTGTTCATGAGAGTTGGAAAAAGAAATAGCTTTCCTTCTGAATTTATAATGAATAAAGGTGATCTTGTTAAGAAGGTATGATGATTAGTTATGTTGATCAATGCTGATCGGTCTTTTGAGATTGGACTGTTTTGGTGGATTCGAATTAGCTTTGAATTGCTGGGCAAGGAATACATGCAATGAGAATTTTGTCATGCTTTGGGAGTTGTCTTGACTGTACTAGGTTCATGTATTACCACCCTGTACGGTTTATTTTGCTAAAGGTAATGACATCCGATTTTGCATTCTGGAGTTGTGCATACTATTATGAAAATGGAAAATGGATTGGGTAGAATCATTTTTGGAAGGGAATCCTTCTTCTGCCTGCTGTTCTCACTTGGTGAAATTCATAGTCATGAGAACATTGGACTTGCTGTAGGTAACAACAATGAATAATATGTTATTTTGAATGGGATACGTTCATAGGATTATGAATTTATGTGATTTATTGACTGCATGATGTATAACTGTTTGTTTGGGTAACTATACAGTGAAGGAAGTATGGAATCTTCTAGTTCAGCAAATACATAGTATGCATCTTGATATTGCTTGTTCTATGATGAATACGATGTCTTACTAACCTGTTTTGGGTATTCGTATGAACCGAAATTAAATGAAATTATTCTTACTGCTGGTAAGTGAATTCCGAGTGGATTTTGTAAGTTTCACTCTGAACTGTTATCTTGAATTGTCTTTCGTTTGGATTCCACTGTTAGGACAGTCATGTGGAAAGAAATAGAGATATGAATGAATGACTTGGAAAAATGATCTTTTCTTCTTTCATTCAGTTGGAAATCTGGAATTCGTGAATAATGAATTTTATAGTGCTTAGATGGAAGCAACTATATGCATTGCTGTTCGCTTTCTTGTCTGTACTTGATTGCTTGGATTCTAATATGACGCATGAACTGAAAAGAAAGTAATGGAATTACATTTCAGTTAGTTTCGTCCTTTGCATTCATTGTTATTGAAAGGCGTGGAAAGGATAACAGTGTGTTATATCTGTTGTAAGTTACTTGTATTCCTAACTTTTCTAATATTGTGAATTGATACTTGTAACGATTATGTGGAAACGGGACAACAGTTCCTTGGTTGATTGTGATGATATTTTGAAAGTTCAGTTGTTATGATGATCTTTCTTTTGTGCCTATTTCGTGATTGATGTTTAACTGTCGTTTCATAAAAGCAGGGTTCTTTTATTGAGACAGTTAGTTGAAGCACCTTATTTTAAGGATAAGTGCTTAATATGCTCAGTTCATTGAACTGACCCGTGCAAATCATTTTGCAGATGGAATTTGATTAGAATGAAGACTTGGCTGTTTTCTGATGCTTTTAATTTGATGATGTATTGAAATTGTTGCTTGATTCCTCTTCGAGGAATTGTGAAAAGAAGAAAATATATTCTTCTGTCCATGAGTTGTATGGATGTTTTGTATAAACTATGCCCAATCAGCTGGATTGGCAAATGTACAGATTATGACTTGAAATATTGAATACAATTACAAGTGTGATATTTTCAATAGTTATATCAGTTTGATTTTGTTGTCTAATCTGGAAATATAATGTTATTTCTTGATTTGGATTTGTTTATTTGTCCTTGGATGGATGCTAAATGGAAACTGATATCTATTCTTACCTAAACGCAACTTTCAAGTTGAAAAATGCAATTAGTTCATACTTGGGTAAAGATGAATTTTTAATTGACATTAAAAAGGATTAAGAAGAATATGATTCCATAATTGGAAGGTATTCAGGATTAGCTTAGGAGCTAAGGAATACCAATTAAACTTCGGAGTAATCGAACTTCACTTTCGAGCTTCATTAATGATCTCGTGTGCTAAATTCAGAATAAAGGATATAGGATAAGTATATCCATAACTAATGGACCTTAACCATATAACGTTAAGGAGAACAAATGAATACTGTTCTTGGGAATTAGACCTCGTTTAAATGACGTCTAATAAGTTAAAATTCTGAATTTAGTTGCAGTTGAAAAATCTTGGCTAAGTTTAATAGGTTAAACTTATCACGTCCGTCGGTACGGACTGCTTAATCCAATGATTAAGAAGTGAACCAAGTAGGGAAATGTAGCCCTTCGACACGAAGGAGAAGATGCATAGCAAGCTAATGGACGGATTTAGTCCCTCTTAGCCCTATACAACTGTAACGGAAACGAGGATCAAGAGATCAGCGTGGATGCTGAAAGTTGATTTTAATTATTAAAATCATATCCGAAGCACTTGACTAGGATGTGTATTCTCGATGGGAGAATTCCGTAGGACATTGGCATACGCCAGCTACAGCAATGTGTCTCCATGAAGACGGGGTCTTCATGACGACACACTGTTGCAGCTGACATATTGCAATGCCCTCCTGAATTAAAACATCAAGAATACATAGGCTGAAGGTGTAATTGTGGACAGGGGATAGGAGTATGATCTGGTATACGGAGTGACTCCGGAATACTAAAGATAACTAGACACACGGGGTCGTGGGGAAATGACACTGTATGTCTGCGTATCTTTAGTTACCGGGAGTGCCTTCCTATACTCGTTCATATTACTAATTGTAATTGGGAGTTTAAAATAACCTTAAGCGAAGAGGACTGGTAGGAACCAGGAAAGACCATTCTAGATAACAGGTGAAGTGAAGTGAAGGACGTATTCCGTTGATGTGTATCACATCCAGGAATATGATCATGCAAAGCATGTGAAAATCTTTGGCCAAAGTATCGCAATTGCTGGTTGCGTTGTCCTTATCACTTAATTTAAGATGTAGGATGTCAGATGAATATCAGTAACAGATATTCAGATAGGCTTCTTAAATGGATCACTTCGATAACCGGAATCGGTTATGAGAACAGGTATATATAATATACCATGCATAAACAAACATGAAGGATCGGTTGTTGCCGAGTCATGAACATGAAGGATCGGTTGTTGCAGAGTCATGAAATGAAGGATCGTTGAAACTCCGAGCCATGAAAATGGAAGATCGGTAGTTCCTCGAGTCATTTACAGCAACATATAGAATCTGTTATAAGATTGAATGGCATTGAATGTGTGTTCCATATTGTAAATATGCGAACAGGGAACATTCGTTTTAAAAAGAAATTGTGTGATCCAAACTGTGTTGTTTGGGCAGAGAACAATTATTAAAACTTGAACGTGTGTTTGAATTTTGTAATTCATAACAAGAAACGTTATAAAAAAAAATAAAAAAAATATTTCCCTTGTTCTGGTATTTTAAAATGGGGATGTTACAATTAAGGTCAGTAGAGTGTTTAGAAACACTTGGATCAAAACCTTTCAGGTCATCATACCTCCATAAGAATATGTCATTGTATTTTTGACACAATGAGATGAAGGAATGTTTATATTCTCGTGTGCACTCTTTTCCAAGAATCATCTCTTTTTCAAGCGCAATAGTGACTAGTTGACAGTCTTCCTACGATGTGCATATGTAATTCTCTTCACCCTTAAACCATAATGAAGACTAAAGATATGATGTAAGGTGACTAGCCCTTTAGGAAACTTATTTTTCTTGAGTTGAATTACTTTGTCACCATAGCTTTAATGAAAGTAAGCTTGCATTTTTGAATAAAACACAACTTCATTATGGATGAACTGCATAATTTGTGCATCATTGTTAAACACTTGATAGCTAGTTTCATTGTCTGGAATTAATGTCATGACCACCATCTTGATGTTTTGCATATTTCCTTAGATGAGATCCTTATTTGGTGAGAATTGCAAGCCAAGGGATACCATATGATATGATTCTTTGTTCAAATTCCTTGGTGCCACGTGTAGATTGAGAGCGTTAAAGTTCTCCAAGAGGTCTTGAACTCTATGTTTATAATATTTAAGAATAATATTATTTACTACACACTTATTTGTGACTTGGTGGATGACCAATTCAGTGTTCCCGTAGATTTGTAATTCCTTGATTTTTCTCTTTTCAACAATAATAAGACCATGCAAAAACACTTCATACTTTTGCTATGTTGTTGGAGCATGTAAACTACAACCTGTGTATGAAGAAGAACTTCTCATCCTTAGGAAATATGAGAACAACACTTACGCCTATGCCATTTCTACTTCTTGAACCATCAAAGAACATATTTTATATTCTAGAAGTTTCATCATTTTCTTTCCTGAGTGGGATAGACATGTTGGGTTCTTCTTCAAGGATGCAATAGGTTTCGAGACTAGTTTTAATAGTTTTATCATAGGGATTGAATTCATAGTGTTTTTTGGCCCATTCATCGAACAATAGATTAGGTATGGGGGGAGGAATAAGCTTCTCTTCTAACAACGAGTCTTATTCTTGGCGTTCTTTAATAAGGAAATTAGATTAGAGAGGAGAATGGTCATATGACTCAACAGGTTAGGAAAATATAGGCTCAACTTGTATGGTAAACCTCGTACCTTACCTTGTTCTTAGGTGAATATGAGACAAATATGAAGAAAAGTAACCACCCACCTTAGCATTGAAATCCCTTGATAGGAAAATGGAAAACGAAGGAGGAAATTTAATGACTGAAACATCCTAAGTTATAGTAAGACTTGAACATGCATGGATGGTCAACTCAAGATCCTTGATGAATCCTTAAATGCTCACAGTTGAACCATCAAGTTGTAACACTCCTTTAGAGACATGGTTTTACTTGAGACATATGATATCAAAAATTTTACTAAGCATTACAGAAATACTAGCCCCTAAGTCAATCATATAATTATGAACATAACATTTTCCTACTATCAAGGACATGTAAAAGGGTGGTGTTTTGGTAACCTTGTTTACTTGTTTCTCTTTTGCTTGACATATGTTGACAATAACTTGAGGTATTCAAACAATTGGATCAGTGCATAAAATCTTCTTAAAAGCTTCATGTCGGAGGTCGTGCTGAGATGGGATATCCAAGGCATCCCACATTGTGACATTTACATTTGTTTTCTTAATTTTCTCTATAATGTTGAATGGAAGGCCCATGGGCTTATGCATTTGAGGCATTACATTCTCTTTTATTGATTGTTTAGGTGTAGAGATAGGGGCCTTATTTTTCATAGATACTTGACCTACCAAATGAGGGGTGCACACACCTTCAATTAGAACCATGTGCAAAACCTCATGCATAGGAGCTAGTGTGCCAGAGTTGTTGGGTAGATTTGTGCCTCTATCCTTCTATTTGTGAAGTGGTTTAGTTTGACTGGTAGAAGTAGAAGGCTATACTTTGGTTTCCAAAATTCTCTTCTTGAACTTGGTGTTGTCAACAACTTGCATTCACAGTCTTCTTGAGATATCCATAGTTTGATTCATAACGCAAAAGTCTTCAGCCCCAAAGAACATAAGGTTGGTTTTAGGAATAACTTATGGAACTTCTTTATTATCTAGTTTGTGTGTGCTAGGAGAAGGCTCATAACTTTAAGCACTTTGGATCATGAAGGATTTCTCCTGCAAGGCATTTACATAATTATACTGACTATGTGGAAAGTTGTAAGTAAAGCAACAATCTGTCTCTTAGACCATGTTGTTTTGTACTAGAACTAGTGTTTTACTTGAATTGAGTGCAGAAAGGGGTTACACAGGAGAAAATGTATGTAATGGGAGGTGTGCATTATCATGTCATCTATAATTCTATTAGTTCTTCACATATCTCTAATTTGGATATTGATTTCTAAAGGGTAGATGGATTTAATTAAACCATTGATTAGAGTTACTTCTGAAGGCCCGCTCCTGTTGTTTTTCTAAAGATATAACTTTGTTAGAAAAAATTTCTAATCAATGCCTTCATTTCTTCACCCTCCTTCTGCTAATGGGGAGAGTACGATTTGGAGGCAATGGATTGAGAACTTTACTCAGGAATGGAAGCAATGGAAGGTTGGGGTGCTTGAGGTAGTTTAGGAAACACATGCATATGTAATCTAGGGGCTATATTGCTAGTTTGGAAAAGGAAAATTTCTACCCTAATGGCTATAAGATAGGCATCAGGGAGCTATGCAAAAACCATATATTATATCATCACTGCAATGTCACAATTAAAAGCTCTTAAGAAATAACAAACACCTTGTGTGGTTGGTCTAAAGAGGAGAGGAATTATGTCCCATGTCTTCTGAAATCTGAAGTTAAAGTAGGCCATGATCTCGTTAGGAGATATCTTAAATGTTATGAGTTGTTCCAAAAAAGAGATGTTCTCAAATTTCTCCTCAAACTGATTATAAAGTGCAGTGCCAAGTCCATCCGAGTTGTGAATAGAAGCATGTATTAAGTTTCTATACCATTGAAGTGCTTTTCCTTTGAGTGAAGAATCAAACATCTTTACAACTACACCATCTTCTATAACTAGATGAACAAAACATACCTTTTTAATATATTGAATGTAATCTGCAACGGTAAATTTATTCTCACCAGTGAAAACTGGAATACTCTTGAGTGCAGCCACTGGTATATCATGTTGTGTAGGAAGAGCCAAAATACTACCACCATTGAAGGTGACAAAGGGAAGATTTATTTGTTATGCCATGGCTAGGATGGGTCTGAATACCCTGGTAGAGTGTATGTAAGGTCTTCCAAGATTAGGAGTGGAATGCACCTTGTGCACGAGAGATGAACATGTGCGCATGGCCCTGCTCCTTCTTCTTCTTGGAGACAACTGAAGATATTCAAAGGATTCTTTAACTGTTGCACTATGTCTTTTATACATCCTTATGAAGAGGGCAAGTAGGTTTGGGCATAGGAAAATGGCTAAGTATTTGAAGGATGTAGAGGTTCACGAGTGGAAGGGCCACATGAGAAATGTGTGGAATGATATACCTAGTGAGCGCGCTGGAAGGACAGGGTTTTACGTGTAGAATATGGAAGGAGATGCACACAAGAAATATGACAGAAAGTTAGAGGAATTAGTGAGTTTCTGGCATATGGAGCTAAATATATACTTGGAGTACATGACACACAAGGAGGTTTGGGAAGTCAAGAATAGTCTATTTTTGAGGAAAGAACTTATATTTCAAACAGGTGCATGGAGCTAATAATAAGATCAAAACTAAAAGTTAACTATAGATGGTCTATTATTAAACAAAGCTTGCATGCTTCTATAGATATCTTGTAGCGGTGCATGGATATTCTTAGCATGCATCCTATTTTAAGAGTGCATGGGCGGTGAAGGGAAAGTTCCCCACCCCTATATATATATGCATTGATTTGTAGGGTTTAGACAACGAATGAATTTTAAGGTTATGTTATTGGTTCATGAGCGCACCTGACTTATGACATTAATATGTATGTATTCAGCTATTGTGGATTAATATAATGGATCATTGTTGTTGGATATTGATTGGTGATGTCTCTGTTACTAGTAACTATATGGTGAATTTGATCTTAGTGGTTATGTGAACTGTATGTTTACTTAATTATGTGTGCTTCTAAATTAAGCTCATGGATCTAGTTGTTATGATTATGGAATATATGTTCATGCATGATAACTCTTCGACAAAGATGACATAAAAGAGGAACTTGGTACCGTCGCGCACTTCAGGTGAGCACTAAGATCTGTCTAAGTGATGTGTAAGCACGTATAGGGTTTGATCAAGAAATAAAGACTACATTTTGGTTCTGTTGTCGGGACCTAGTTGTTGCATGGATGTTGCACACCAATGACTTATTGGTTGACTGTTGCGACCATTGAATATTGGGTTATTGATGAGCATGATCATTTTAATGAAGATATGGTTATGGACCTGATTTCAATGCACGCAAGTGGGTTGAGGAACACCTGTATCATGAGCTTTATGAGTTGTTCTTTTGCTACTTCTCTATATAAATAGACAAGTGGTTGTCTGTATACACATTGATGAGGAGTTGTTATTACAAATCAAGGGTTTGGATGTAGGAAGAATACCAGACCTTGTTTGAAGTAGATCAACCTTGGATGCATGTTGTAGATCATTGGTGGGCTGGTGTTGTGAAAATTTACACTTTGGAGTATGTTGTTTCCATGTATTCTTTCCCAAAAGTTGCATAGTTTGAGTTCATGTGCAGGCCTAGAGCATCTTACCTTCGCACTATTCCTTTAGCAATTAATACCTTGATGTTGGTGTTGAATTTAGAGTTCCTCCCTATGGCTAGCTAAACTCACCACCATGCATGGGGGTAGGAGAAAGTGTGGTGAAGAATGGATGAACTTGTGGTAGAGAGCTAGAGAGAAGAAATACGGTTTGAGTATAATGAAGCACGAGAGAGGGAATTAGTGAAACAATGTGATATTGAGGAGTGAATGGTGTTGTAGAGAGAGATAGCCCACGAAGGATTTGTAGCTCACATAGAAGACGTGGAGCCAAAACATCTAGTTCTCCCAAATTTGGGTAAGCATGATAGAGAACCCCTGTCGGTTTCAGATGAGATTGCATTAAAAGAAAGTATAAGGACCTTGGGCGTGCATATGCTCCCACCTCGTGACCTTGCCCTTGTAGTTGGTGTTCCAGTTGCTGAAACAAATATTGATATGCAAGCTAGTGTTGGTGATAGAGTAGTGCTAGGAAGATTTCATTTTCCATTTAGTACATGAGTTAATCAGATAACACATTCATTAATGGTGGCACAAACATCATCTTTATTATTTGGGGGTCTGGTTGGAGGTATATTATATAGTGTTTCATCTGGACAAAGTGTAGGCATGCAAAATCTTGGCACCACATCTGGAAGTACTACCACTTCGCAGACTGTGGGAGTCCAAATTATTACAACTATTGGAACTTAAGGAAGTTCATCCACAAGCCTGTTTCCCGCTAGAGGAGGTGGATGAGGAGGCTAGGGATCAAGTGGATCTGGTGGTGGAGGAAATATTGGAGGTAATATAAGTCCTATATCTAGTGGGCATGGTTCACACCAACCCTAACAGGTTATCTATGAAATCTCACTTCACCTTACAAAATAATGAGGCATTGAGGATGTAGTGGAGCATATGCACATGTGTGAGATACTATGGCATGCAAAGGGGATCACTGTTGTGTTGGATATAACAAGCACTGAGGGGGGGGGGGAAATTAGTGTTGATCATATTAGCAAGAATTAAAACTTTTTGAAAATAACTATCAATCAAAGCATGAACAAAAATTAAGATGCATATAAGAACATAAGTATACATGACAAACAATTTATAGTGGGAAACCCATAGAGGAAGAAAACCAACTTGAAATCAAATCCTTTTATTAAGAACACCCATTCTTAAGCTACAATGATTTCCAATTTTGTTGAGCACCCACTCAACCTGAGAAGCACCCACTTAACTTGAGAAGCACCCACTTCCCACTCCTTCAAGCACCCACTGAAGGAAACCAAGAACCCACTCAGCTGGTTTAGAAAGCTGACACTTGTAAGGAGCAACTACCCCTGTGTCCCAAGCACCCAATTAAGAAATATAGACTTATAATTTCACAGTTTGATCATATAGTTTCTTGTTGCTATATAAACATATTATGATCACCTTTTGATCACAACTTGTTCATTCACCTATTCCAATTATCTAGTTTTGCATGCTTTTCTTAGTCAAGCATTCATACAACTGAAACTAAATCTATCAATTCATCCTTGTCATCAACTTGTTCACTATCTTCAATTCTGGGATATGCATTGGTTTCTTTTCTCTTTACTGTTGTTTGATTGGTATCTAATTTTCAAGATTTATTCTAGACTGCTGCATTTTTGACCTTGTTGCATTCCATTGGTAGTTAAAGGCTTGATTTATTCTGCTTCAGTTTGTGGCATTTGAGCTATTTCATTGTCTATCAACCCATCTCAATTTCAATTTGTGTACATGATTGTTTTTTACTTCTGAATTCACTCTTCCTTCGGAATGGATGATTGTATCTGTATTACCCACCCTCTAAATTATGAACCATGTTCACATTATATTCATTTAGTGATCTATATTATTTTCACCTAGTGTCCATGACTTTTCAACCTTATTATTCAATCTCAACTTGAGCTCCTTTCAAGGACTCTTCAACTTATATTTTTTCATTTTTACTCTAACTTTTCATATCCCTTTTGAAGAATGAGACAGTAGCCTTGTCTCTTCAAATTCCACTCGAGATTTGATAGAGGAAAGGTTTTAGTTTTTCAAGAACCTAATATACTTTTTGACTTCTATACAAGTTGAAGAATAAGCCTGTAAAAAATAACGGACATGCGACCTATTTTTAAACCATGACATCTAAAAGTAACTCCTTATATTACATTTATTCAAGATTCCAACAAGAATTTGTAACTATCACAGGATCTCTTGACTGCTAAACACTTGTTCAATGAGTAGTTATTGTCTTCTAGTGTTGACAATCTCTGCTAGGAGTTACAAAATCTTTTCAACTTGTTAGTAACATGTGATAGTCCTTTGAAGCCTTATTTTGAATATTCATAAAAAACGCTATCTTGAGTAGAATGCTTCTATGATATTGACAGAGCTATACTCCTCTTTGGTCTATTGTAGCTTCGATAACACTTACACATGATGAAGATGGAGTTTACACACCCTTATCATACACTCAAAATTTACAATTTGAAGTATATGATTTTAAAGATGACTTCTTCACTATCCCTATTATGAATAAAAACATGAGTTTGTTCTAAAAATAGGCTGGTATTTTGAGTGAAAAAGGAGGTTTGAATGTTCTTCCTTCACCATCAACAACTTGAATATAGATTCAAAGGAGCAAAATTAATGTATCTATACACCCTAGATCCATTACCATATATGTCATTGTCACAATCAATCATATATACATGCTTATGATATTGAAAAAGGATAATTATAACTTTCAATCCATTTCTAATGATAATATTGTTAGGTAGAAGAATTTGTGGATTCATAGAGATAGTCATGAGGTGAGAAAAGTCTTTCACCAGTTGTGGTAATAGTATATCTTCATTGAATTATTGAATGTGCAGACTCAACTTATGAACCTTGAGAAACTTATGAGATTGTTGGGCCTTAGAGTATCGACTAAGTACAAGAAGGCACATGGGCACGCTAGACCTATATGAAGAAGGGAGTGCAAGGTGAAGGCATGCAGGGAAGGGTTATAGTAGGGTTTAGTAGAGCACATGGCACACGTGCGTAAGACAAGAAGGGTTTTGGGACTTTTCCATATTTGGAGTTCTAGACAGCATGCGGAGTGGATAAGGTGCCAGCCTGACAACTGTAGGATCAAGAATGGAATATTCCATGCATGTGATGGAAGGACCCAGAAAGACATCATTGCAAAGAGTGGAGAGCTCAGATCAAAGGAAGCATGATCCATTGGAGGACCACATGGACACTTGGTAACCAATCTATTATCTTAGGAAGGCATGGCGGTGGAGACTAAGGCTATATATAGAGATGCTCGGGAAGAAGGAGAACAAAGGGGGTGTGGGGAGAGACAGAAGAGGGATATCACTAGATAGGTGAAGCTTTGCAGGAATAATGAAGGATCCTTTGGGTTGTGATTAGGATAACTCTAGGGGTGATGTCATATCTAGAGGGATGGGTCTGTAACTAGTTTTGTATTATGGAAAGCATAGCTTAGGTTCCTAATGCATGAATATGATATGCATTGTTATATTGGCCTATTATGGCCTTAATGAATGTAATGTGGTTACTAAACTTATTAACATGAATATAAGGTTATGTTCTAAAGAATATATGTGGTTCATGAGCATAAACCTTACTGCATTTTCTTTTTGTTATGAATCAATTTTGTATTCTATTAGATACCTCTCTTTTGTTATCTAAATGGATGCATTGATATGATAACTCATCCTAGGCTCTTAGAATGAGTGTATGGTTCTTTTCTTTCTTCCATCTAAATTTGTCATTAAGGATGTATTCTCAAAAGAATCATATAAAGGAGGGGCTTAGTGCCCACGCATGCCTCGGGTGAGTGCTCAGCACCCGCTAGGTGATAGGCTAACATGTATGGGATTAGACTATTGTTCTAGGGGTATAAAAATGACTACATATTGGATTTTTTTTGGGACCTCTTTTTAAATTTGTCATGAGAAATGACATACATATTGGTCCTTGTGATACGTGATGAACGAATGTCTGACCTTGGAAAGTGTTGAAGCATGGTTCAAAATCACGGAGGATGATTTTTCTCAAATATTCAACACTAGACCTGAGTTCAATGCACGTAGATGGGTAGAAGAGAACCTGTACCATGAGTTGTATGAGACATTCTTCTACTATTTTCCAGTAGAACTCTATGAATGAATTTGAACATATGCATCAAGATCAACCTAGTACTACAGATCGCGCGTATGGACCCAAGATGATTACCAGAGGCTACAGGATACAAATCTAACTTAGGCACATGTTGTTGATCACTAGTGGAAAGGAGTGCTAACTAGTTATACTTTGGAATACGCCATTTCTACGTATTCTTGCCCAAAAGTTGCCGAGTTTGAGTTTATGAGGGATTCTAAAGGATAATTTTTACGTGTTATCACTTTAGCTATTAAGATTTTGATCATTAATTTAAGTGTAGAGGTGGTTCCTATGGCCGGATAAGCTTCTCTGAGCACTGGGTGAGGAAGCTAGGGTGGAGGAAGATGGAAGACATTGTGGCTGAAAAGGAAAGGGAGGAGAGACAAATCAAGTATATTGAAGATCATGAAAGGGAGATGACTAGACAACACGAGGTTGTAAGTGTGATTTATCTATGGAGGAAGACGTTATGGGAAGGAGTTGAGTTTCATGCAGAGGATGTGGAACCTGAATATTCTGTGCTGCCCCATCTTGGCAAGTGCGGGAGAGAAGCCCCTTCAAATTTTGATGAGAGTTTGTCACATGGAGAAAGGAGATTCATCGACGTGCATCTAAACCCACCTGGCAACCAACCCCTGGCACTTGGTTTTCCAGATCAAGGGAGAAGTATTGTTAACCTAGTTGGTTTCTGTGAGAGTAATCGATTTGCGCCTAGGAGATATAATTTATCATTCGGAACATCCATGGTTATGCAAACCACTCTAGTATTTGGAGGAATTTTTGGACAAGGTGTAAGTACACAAGGTTTGGGTATCACATCTGGAAGTGGCGTGGGACACACAATTGGCAGTGGGATAATATCACAAACCATTGGTGCACAATTTAGTGGGACGTTGGGAACACTAGGCGTGACCACTTTAGGCCATTTTCTAGGTATAGGAGGTGGATCTGATGGTATAGGAGTTAGAGGACATGGTGGACCTAGTAGATCTGGAGGATCTAGTGGATCAGGAGGAATAGGAACTAGTGGATCCAGTGGATTTGGTGGAGGAGGAAACACCAGAGGGAACCAATGCTCTAGATCATGAGGATAAGGGCCTCAACCACCTCTACACGTATTTTTTGAGATGTCTTTACACTTACCAAACTACAGGGGTATTACGGATGCTGCAGATCATGTGCACAAGTGTCAATTACTATGGCACAAGAAATGGATCACTACCCCATAACAGAAGGCAAGTCAGTTTACAACGACGTTGCAAGGGCATGCGCATAGGTGGTACCGAAAATATGACCCCCATAAAACGGTGGTAGACTACACTACATTGAATAACGCCTTCCTAGCAGAGTTCTATATCCTTGAATTTGAGTAGAAGAGCATCAACACTCTAAAGGAGATCCAACAAGGAATGGCAGAGTGTGTGTGGGAGTATGATGCGTGGTTCAAGACTCTCTTTTCAAAACTATCCTATGACATTCACCCTTCTCAACATGCTCAATGGTTTGTTTAAGTGTTAACACTGTTTATAAGGGCACTGTCACACAAGACTTTCATAGACCCACACGAGGCCTTGGAAGTTGCCTTGTGTGCTGAGGCTGTTGGGAGCGTTGATACTAGTGTTATCCCTTTTATGGAGGCTCAAATTGCTACAATGGACTAGAAGTTGGAGAAGCTATCTGAAAATTTAGTGCATGATGTTCGTAGTGAGATTTGATGCATAGAATCTGAAGTAGAAGGGAATTTAAAGGATAGTTTCCCTCAAAAGTCGGTACGTGTGATGGCAATATACTGTGGGATTTTCCATGGGGATCATGATGTAAATAGGTGTCCTCTACTACAACACGCAATCCACAAAAATGTTTCTTGATATTACAATATCTGTACCTCTATGACCCATGATACCAAGGATTACAAGTTGATTAACCAAATTCATGATGCTATTGATCTTGGTGTACACTAGACTAGTCTTGCAAGCAGTTCCAAGGATGATGATCGTCACTATGAAGGGTGCGTAGATGGAGGAGTGCATGGAAGAGGTTTTCACAGAGGATTTAATGGTTGTAGTAACTACGGCGGAGGAAGAAGTGAGTTTCCGTGAGTCCAACCTGTTATAACTGTGGATAGACAGATCATTATAAGTGTGAGTGTCTTGACCTATTGTAGTGCTCATGGTGTGAAAAAACATAAGTACAAGGAGTGCCCTGAGTTATTTTAAAACATAAGCCAACAACAGTGGAAATACAAAGGCACTGGGATGGTGATTATACAGAAGGACGACCCTCAACGAATGCCAAGAGTGCCACGCGAGTTAGGATTAGAACCTGTGCAGGTAACAACGTGAGAAGAATTTACGTGTGCAAGGGATATGCCGAGACAAAAAATAGTTTTTAGGGAAGAAGTGGTAGATGGGTAGTATCCAGACCCTATTCATCAGAAGGAAGTGTATCAAGAGACTATGGATGTGATTCAGAGTTTACAAGGGGAGATCCAATGTCTAAATGAGTAGTTAAAGCAGTTAGAGAAAAGGAAGAATGCCGAGGCTCTGAAGGAGGACTTGGATGAGGTCAAGGAAGTATGTAGGATGTTAAGGCAAGAGAATATTATTCCATTTCTAGGAGAATGACTACGGGAGAAGGTACCATGTGCTGGAGTAGAGCACGAAAGGAAGGTTTTGCATGCAAACCTTCCTCCTCACAACCTTGAATATGATAAAGAGATTACATTAAGTGTAGTTGTTGATGGGTGAATTCTAAGCAATATCCTCATCGACACATGAGTGGAGGTCAATGTTATCACCTTAGATGCATGAAATCAAATGGGAAGGCCCACATTACAGCCATCTTCGAATGTGTTATATATGGCAAACAAGACAAAGAAAATTCCCATTGGAGTCTTGAAGGATGTGGTTATCACTATTCAAGGGGCTAAGTTCACTGGGGACTTTGATGTCTTGGAATTCGCTAAGGTGGATAATTTCTGACATTACTTTGGTGCCCTTAGTGTTATAAGAACAATATCAACTTGCAGTTTAACAAGGGGTATATCAGCTTCGAGAACAAAGAAGAAAGGGTGATTATCGCTTTAAGAGATGAGAAATTAGTGCCCTATACCTGAGCCCTTAGGAGAGGAATTCCTTGATATAATATATGTGCACTCCATCAGAGATCCTAAGATAATTCATCCCACAGAGGGAGTTATCCAATTTGAAGATGCTCATTCCTTGAGTGATACCACTAGCATGGCATGTGACAATTGGGCACATGTGACTTATGAGTTGATTGGGTGACATTTGAGAGGATATGTAACAAGGGTAATGAAGGTGCGCTTACTCAAGTTCCTAGGAGGGAAGAAGTTACCGAGTTACTCTGGAGGAGCATACCCTAAAATTTTCTTATGAGAAATGGAGGCTTAGTGGAAGAGTGAGGATGAGAGAAGGGGAATGCTCAGTTATAACTTACTTAGAACTACATCACGTTGGTGGGATACACATTGGGAGATCCTCCTAGAGTGGCACAAGGTAAGAGTCAATTTCTTTATAAGGTTCTCCAGGAGCAACGCGCCCACTATGATCCAAGACTACCATCATAAAGAGACTACCTCATTTCATGTCCAAGCATGTGAAAAAGCCTAGATGGGAAGCGCAGAGGAATTATCACCTTCATTATGGGTGCATAAGTTATATTCCACCTTACAAGGTTATGCACGCACATGGTATATTCATTCAGAGATGCACATCAAATAGGTAATTGGAAGGAGTTGGCGGTTGATCTCATTCAAGCTTTCAAGTATAGGAGTAAAAAGCCATCCGTGGATAAGACATTACAAGTAATCGAGTGCCTTACAATGGGAGATAACACTATGATGGAAGATAGAATACATGAGCTACTAGGAGAACATGGTTTAGACACAATTTTTGATGAAGTGGAATCAAAGAATGTATAGTTTGAGCGCGTGTGCATGGAAAAAGAAAAAGGAAAAATCATCTATGTAGTAGATGGTGAGGAAATAGAAAGTTTGGAAGTTAACCATTCTGAAGGTACATGTGAAGTCATAGATAATGCTGATGAGCGAGCACACACCTACAATGAGCCCTTGAAAACAAAGAAGATTAACATTGGGACAAAGATAAAACCTAAGGAAGCTATTATTGGGGACTATTGGTCAGAAAAATAAGTTTCAAAGGTCATTGATCTGTTGTGCAAGTTCTAGGATTTTTTCCCTCGTGCGTACCATGAACTCAAAGGCATCCACCATTCCTTGAGGGAGATGAAGATCAAGTTGAAGGAAGGTGTGTGCCCGATCCGAAAGAGGCCTTATTAGATGAATATGAATTTGTGTGTATGAGTCAAGGAAGAAATAGAAAAGACGATAGCATCTGGTATCATTGAGGATGTGGAGGAATTAGAATGGATAAGCTGAATGGTCATCAGTATCAAGAAGGATGGAAGAATAAGGATCTGTGTTGACTACATGGACCTTAATGCAGTATGTATCATGCTGATTTTGATGAACTTGAAGATCATTCATAACATGAGAAGATTTAATACAACTTTAAAAATATCTATGAAGCTTTGAAAAAGCTCAAACAAGGAGGATTTAGATCAAACATTTTACTATACTCCTATCGATACAATAGCTTGCCTGGGAAAGAAAAGAACTACCTTTTAAAAATGATGAGAAGTTTTCAATCACTGCTCCTTTTGAAAAAGTACTTTTTACACTAGATCATGATTGGAATCCTCTTTAAAATTTCCTTATATGATTTATCTGAAGAAGACATTATGTGTTTTCTTGGCACCTAAGAAGCTAGAGGCCTTAAAATGCATATTCCAAGAAGGTTATTTTAGAAAAACTTGAATAACTCAAAATTCCCATTATAGAATCTGATGAAATTTAACATGGACCATTGCAAGAAATTTCTCTACACCTTCCATGTGTTGGTTATTCATATGTTTTCCTGTGAAGCTCTGACCAATCCTATTTACATGCAATAACAGTTGGGTTCCTCAAGGGAAACTTTGGTTGACTATTGAATTTTCCCTTCACGACCTAAACCAAGCCTTATTTTTGCTCAAATATGTTTTGTATAGCATTAATAGGTTCCTTCCATGCTCTCATGGTATTTTCATGACCTATACCAACCTTTCATACCTCATCAGGGTCAAGAAATATGCCTAAATGAATCATCTTGACATGATATTTCCACCAACTGACTTGATACTCACTGTAAGAGCTTGTTATCATGTTTATACCATTATACATATCCCATATCACATATGAACCAACCATACTTTCCATGTCCATGCTTCCACTTGACTCTTGCCTTAACAACCAAGCCTGTAGAGCACTAAGACCATCTTGAACTTATTTACAAGGTCTCACTTCACCTTTCACTACTCTTCCATTAATGTCACATGATATCAGTGACGACACCAGTGACCATGACTGGGGTCTAACAATCTCTTGAGCGTAAGGCAATCTAGTTTGCTACTAATTTATAAGGGCACGTGCATAGCTGGTATATGAAGTATGATCCAAACCATATCACTGTGGATTACAATGTGTTGCATAATGCTTTCTTGGTTGAGTTTAATATATCTGAGCTTGAATAGAAAAACATCAACGCGATGAATGAGATTAATCAGTTCATGACATAGAGCATAAGGGAGTATGAAACATGTTTTAAAAATTTATTATCTAAGTTTTCCTATGACATCCACCATAGCTAGGAGGCACAATGGTTTATTAGTGGATTGGTCACACCTTTCAAAAGGGCGCTTTCACATAAGACTTTTACGGATCCGCGTGAGGATTTAGAGGTATCTTTGTGCACTAAGGGAGTAGGAATCATAGACACTAGAGTTAGCCCATTTCTAGAAGCATAGATTGCATCCATGGAAAACATGTTAGAAAAACTATCGGCCAATTCAGCTCATGAGACACATAGTGGTATTTTGTGTACAAATTGCGAGGTGGAAGGACATACTAAGGATAGATGCCCTCAAAATTTGGTGTGCACCATGTTATTGGATTTTGAGATATGTCATTTGGACCATGATGAGAGTAGATATACCCTCTTGCAAGGTGAAGTCCATTATAATGTATCCATGTACTGTAAGATTTGCAATTTTAATACTCATGAAACTGTTAAATATAGAATAATTGATCATATTCATGAGGCTATTGAGACTGGTGTGTGCCAGACCCATGTAGCAAGTGGATCCAAGGTTAGGGAGAGAAACATAATAAAGGGCGCAATAATGGTAATAACTGAAATAGGGGATTCCGTGGAGGATACAAAGGCTGAGGTCGTGGTGGTGGAAGCGGAGGATTTCTTATAAGTACATTCTTTACATATGGATCACCTGCTCATTATCAACGTGAATTCCCTCAGAATATAATTTTCTCATGGTGTGAGAAATAACAAAAAGTTTGAAAAATGTCTTGATTCTTATGAACACATGAGCAAGCAGCATAAATAAGACAAAGGCACAGCTATAATTAAAATACAACGCACCAATGGAGGTCAATGGATGCCAAAGATTGGACTTGATTCTGAATTGCAGCCTTTGTTAGTCACTACCCGTGCTTAGGTAGCCCATGCACATGAGGCCCCATGAAGCAAGCCTATTATAACAAAGAAATAAGTGATTAATGCCAAGTAATTTGATGCTTAACATATGAAAGAAGTCTATCTAGAGACCATGCACATCATCAGGAATTTACAAGGAGAAATTTAGGGCTTGAAGGAACAGGCGTGCACGATGGACATATAAAATAAGGTTGACCTTCCATAGAAAGACATAGATGATATAAAATAAGTATGTTTAATGTTTTGATAGGAAAACATCACCCCTTTGCTAGGTGAATCATTAAGTGAAATGGTACCACATGTAGGACACGAGCACGAGAGGTAGATACTTCATGCAAATATGCCTCCCCATAATCATGAGTATAATTTTTTTTATACTGAATGCGGTCATAGATGGATGTATCTTAAGTAGTATTTTTATAGATACAGATGTGGAAGTTAATGTCCTCACATTGGATACTTAGAATAAGATGGAAATACTACCCTTGCAGTCTTCTATAAATGTGTTGTACATGGAAAATAGAACTTGGGTCAATCCTATTGTGTGTTAAAGGATGATACTATTGTGATTCAAGGGGCCAAGTTTACTGGAGACTTTGAGGTATTGGAGCTCACAGAGGAAGAGAGTTTTCCTGCATTTCTTTGGCACCCTTGGTGTTGTATAAATAATTTAGATTTATGCTTCAACAAGGGGTACATTAGCTTTGAGAATAAAGAAGGGTGCATCATTATACCATTGAAAGATACAAAGGATGCTCTCTATATTGAGCCCTTGAGTGAAGAAGACTTGAACATAATTTATGCGTGTACAGTTAGAGATCTTGAAGTAAATGAACCATCTAAGGAAGGAGTGATACAGTGGGATGATTCTCAATCAGTTAGTGAAACCACCAGTGTTTCTTGTGACAATTGGGCACATGGAACATATGAAGTAGTAGGATGGGATATTAATAATAATGTTACTTGTGTAGTCAGGCAATGCGTTGTTCAATGCTTGGGTCATAACCAGGTGTCGCGGTATACTGGTGAAGGGAACCATGATTTGTTCTTGTGTGCAATACAAGCTCACTGGAAGGATGAAGTATATAAAAGCAATATGCTTGTATATACTAATCATGGGACCATAACGCACTAGTGGGTTACACATAGAGATAACCTTTTATAGTGGCGGGAAGTGAGAATTGACTTCTCTACTAGGTTTCTTAGGAATAATGTACCCTTAAAAAAATGCGAGTTTCATGGGAAGGATTTTACTTCGCACCACATTCAGAAGTGTGGGAGACTCTAGACTGAGGGGAAAGAATCCTTGCCATAATCACTCTAGATACACAATTTCTACACTACCTTAGGTTGATGCGCACGTGCATGGTATGTTCATGCTGACTTAACAAGAGTAACAACTAATTGGCAGGAGATGACCTTAGGTATGATTCATAATTTTGATTATTTTTCAACTAAGCCACATGTCAATGAAATAATGTAGGTTATAAAATGCCTTACCATGGGAGACAACGTGAATGTTGAAGAACTCTTTATATATGTGTTTGGGGAATTGGACCTAGAGGCACACCTTTACCTTGAAGAGAGTGAAGAAGAAGATATGATCCGTGCCTGGGAAGAACAAAATAAGGGTAAGTTGTTATGCATAATAAATGGTGAAGATGATGAGGATAATAATCTCGATATAAATCAAACTGAGGGTACCCGTGAGGTGATATATACAACAGATGTAAAGGTGCGCACATACCATGAACCTATGAAAATGAATAAAGTCAACATTAGGACAGATGCAAAGACCAAATAGGCCATTATTGGTGACTATTGGTTGGAACAAGATGTTGATAAGATTATTGATCTCTTGTGTGACTTTTAAGATCTGTTTCGAAGAGGATATCATGAATTTAAGGGAGTACACCCTTCTTTAGGTGATATGTGAATAAAACTTAAAGAAGGTGCGTTATCGATTAGGAAGAGGCCTTACATGATGAATCCTAATCTACACATTAAAGTAAAAAAAGAAATTGATAAAATTTTGAAGTTTGGTATCATAGAGCCTATTAAGGAATCTGAGTGGGTAAGTCCCATGGTCATCAACATAAAGAAATGTGGGTGGATAAGGATTTGTGTAGATTATATGGAGTTGAATGCTTCATGTGTACTTTATCCTTTGCCCACACCTTTTACAGAATTGATAGTTGAAGGAATTACTTGGCACAAGATTTGCTATTTTAAAGATGGATTCTCTGGTTATCATCAGGTGCAAATTGGTGAAGAAGATCAAGAAAAAACCACTTTCACCACAAAGTGGGGAATTTTTTCATATACCGTGATGCCTTTTGGGTTGAAAAATTCACTTGTAGTGTTTTCACGCATCGTGGTACAAGCCTTTCAAGACTTCATTCATAAGTTTTTGTAGGTTTATCTGGATAATTGAACAATATATGGTCTGGTGAAGGACCATTGCAAAAAATTGTGACTTATGTTTGAAAGGTGTAGACAATTAAGTATCTCACTGAACATTAAAAAGTGCATCTTTATGACACCTTTTGGAAATTTTCTAGGGAATATTATCTATAAAGAAGGATTGTTGGTAGATCCATCTAAGGTTGATGTAATCTTGGGTTTGGAAGAATCCAAAAATCAGAGTGAAGTGCATGGATTTCTTAAACATACAAGGTATTAGAAGAAGTTCATTAAAGGCTATACAAAGATCATTGCACCTCTGGAGGAACTATTGAAGGCTAAGTGGAAGTTTTACTGACATTAAGTGCAACAATTGGCATCTAAAACACTAAAGGAAAAGTTAACTAATACACCTATTTTGTGTTTTCCTTGATGGGACAATCCATTTCATCTTCATTTGGATGCTTATGGGATGACAATTGGCATGGAAATGTCCCAACCAGGTGAGGGAATTATGGACCACCCCATTTGTTTTACAAGATGGAAGTTGACACCAGCTGAAAAAAATTATACAACTATTGAGTGCGAGGCTTTATCTATGATTTACACGGTGTACAAGTTTAGGAAATACTTGTTGGCTACACCTTTAATATTATTTATAGATCACATGGAGCTTAAGTATTTGGTCAAAAATCCTATTTTAAAAATGCACATATATAAGTGGATCCTACTATTTCAAGAATTTTAGTTTACAGTTGTGGTAAAACTAGGAAAAAGTAACTCAGGACTTGACTACTTATCAAGGATCAATTCTGGTGAGGATGCCTAGAGCATTGAGGGCACAGTGCCATATGAAAAACTATTCAGATTGAATCATGTGCCCACTGAACTCAAGGACATTGTAGTATTCTTATGAATTGGCCAGACGCCTAAGGGGATGAGGACTTTGGAAAATAAAAAAATTAGAATACACACGGTGCCCTATTAGTTGATATGTGGAGATTTTTATAAACTTGGTTGTGATAAGGTTTTATGCCAGTGTGTTTTGGAACATGAGCACGATGGAATAATGTGAGAAGCTTGTGGTGGGATTGCAGATGGAAATTATGCTAGAGATGCCACCGTAAACAATATTTTGATGGATGGATTATGGTGGGAGACCCTTTTTATGGATGTTAAAGAATCTGTCAAAGCGTGTGACCATTTTCAGTTCCTTGGGAAGCTAGGAACAAGAAATGAGATGCCTTTGAGGCCTATTGCAAGTGTTGAACCATTCGTAAAATGGGAAATTGACTTTGTGTGTCCTATTTCCACATCCGTGTGTAGGAATGACACATGCTTCATCATAACTCATACATATTATTTGACAAGGTGGGAGGAAGTATCACCTATCAAGGAATGTATTGTAACTAAAACAATGCGATCATTATGGGAGAACATTATCCACTGTTATGGATGTCCTTTGAGTCTTAACAGTGCTAGAGGCACACACTTTTTAAATGATACCATCAATATCTATTAGAAGAATTCATGGTGGAACACCATAAGACAACACTCTATCACCCAAAAGTCAATGGGACTACTAAAGCTTTCAACAAGATATTAGGCCATACATTAACAAATATTTGTGATGTTGGATGAAAAGACTAGGATGCCAAGGTCTCTGTTGTACTTTGAGTATATAGAACTACCTATAAGAGGTTAAATAAGGACACACCCTTTTAATTGGTGGTTGACGCCTAGGCTATGTTTCTTGAATAGAGTATTATGCACGCAGGAGGCCTGGATGATGAACAAGTGGTGGAATAGCACATATGTAAGTTGATGTAGTTGGATGAGAAGTGTGCCATTTCTTGATGGAGTCAAAAGATAGAAAAAGAAAGATAGAAGGAATTGCATCACAAACATATCAGGCATAAGGAATTTGAGGTGGGAAAGATGGTTCTTCTATATGATTCAAAGTTTTTGTGCCACTCCGGGAAGCTAAAAGTTCATTGGCTGGGACCATGTAGTAACAAAAATATTGGAATTAGGTGCTTGCCAATTACAGGTGCTGAATGACACTTTATTTCCTGGTTACTTCAATGGGAGTAGGTTGAAGCCCTAATATAAATAAGTATTCTTGGTGTTTATAATAATACATTATTACCATTAAGATTAGGTTTTCCTTTAAAGAATTTATTTTATATGTGTTTCCTTTCATCATTGTTATGCTTCGTTAATTTATTTTTTGTTTTTGGTTATAATAAGCACACTTGCGTGCTTGTAGCTAATTCCTATCTATGTGAGTTCATGTGTAAAGGACCACACATACAATTAGTGCGGGGTAGAAGGAAATCAAGAGTACACGGAAGAGAGTTGAGATTCACAAAGGCCTAAGTACTAAAGGAGAACGTGTGTCATTTGTGATGTTGATTACTAAAGAATGGTGGTAAGGTGTCATAAGAAAAATAGTGATAATGAGGACAAGGCCAAAGGAAAATCCACATATGGTAAGCGCACAATGTAATGCAAGGTAGGAAACAAAATGGATAACAACATGACATAAGGCACATTGGATGATGTAATTCGGTCCATGGAGTGCATAAAAGGAAGGCTGTGGTCAGAGTATTTTACATGTAAGAAGATTACAAATGGAGTTTACGATGAAAGAAAATGTTAAATGTGTTGGGAACTACAGAAATGGTGGGAAAAGTAGAAAAGATGAATTAAATGTTGTCATATAGTGGTAGTTGGTAAGTAATGAACGTGGGTAAAATTTAAAAACTTATAAATAGCGTGTTAGGGTAATCTTATTTTCACCTTACCTTGCATCAAAATTTTGAGTGCTCGTGTGCGACCTAGGGAAAACTTGAGCAATTTGGTGAAAAATCATGTTCCACATTAATAATCTTGAACCAAAGTGTGAAAGAGGACATGACCGTGTAAGAAGAGAGTTATAGTGGACAGATCCCTGTAGTTTGAGATGGAGTGAAGTGGATTTTTGAAGGAAACAAGACTTGGATGGTTAATTTTTCAAAAATTAGGGCACGACATACAGGGTTTGAATGAAGGAGTATTGTAGTATTACGCCAAGCGTGAGTAGATAGATACTTAGAATACTAAGGAAGAGTAAGGCACACGATGAATTTTTGATTTTACACAACTAAAATGGCACTAGGGAAATTAGTAACTACGTCATCACACAAGAGGGGAAAGGGAAAATAAAAGAATACCCCTACATTAAACGTTCAGGAGGAATGGTACTTAGAGATGTAGTACCTAGATGGATTATTGATGGGAAAAGACTGGGTATCTCATGTTAGGAGCATGGACATAAGAAATTATAACCATTAAACATATTTGATAACACACGACATGGCAACAGAATGTTTTTGGCTGATGGAGGAAAGAACCTTAGATGATAAGACAATATATGATGACAACATGAAGAGGTTATTGAAAAATGATGGACTATTACAACTATATGAGCTTCTGTTCTTTGGGAATCCTGAGAGATTATATCAATGGTTGATGTCACACATACATGAGGACTATTTGTATTTTGCAGGCAGAAGGATGTGTATTACTACATAGTTAATTGAAAAGTATACTAGATTGTTTAATAACGGGGTCTCTTTTGATGATGACTAAGCTAATGATGTTAATCACAAGATAATACTGAGAGGGGGGGGTGAATCAATATTATGATATTCTTTTAAATTTAAGACTTAATCTTATATTTGTAATCACAATCAATTAGTTTCACAATGAATATATCAAAGCAATCAATGAATGCAAAGCATACCAACACACTGCAAATAGACACAAATTTACATGGAAACCCTTTTGGGAGAAAACCATAGAGAAAATATTCTTTATTATATTTCCCAAATGTTTGTAGGCACCAACCTATGGGAGACACCAATCCCCAAGTTATAATTTTGTAGGCACCAACCTATAGGAGCACCAACCCTTTTTTCTAAGCACCAACTCAGCAAGAGACACCGATCTCTTCAAATATGAAGGCACCAACCTTCCTTACGAAAAACAAACTCTTTCCTATCTTTTATGTTGCTTCTACTTCAACAGATGATAGAAAAAAATTCTGCTAAGAATATTCTTCTGATTTATTTCAGTCCCTTCACATATTTAAATTGTTGCAACTCTTCATTAAAAATAAATCTGCCCTTCACTCCTTTTTATATTTCATATTCTTCTCTTCTTCTTCTCTCCCTTGAACTTGAATGAAGCACTTAGATTGCTTTCCTAAATCAAACGATTCCATCTCCTCATATTTCCTTCTCACACCCTTTCAAAAAGATACGTCATTCGAACTAACACAATGTTTCCATTATTTAATTAACCATCTTTTATTTTAATAATGCAAATACACATGTCGGCCATAACTATAAAGTGGTGCTATTTTCCAAAGGGGGTCGTCCAAAATAAAAAATATATTTTTATATGTATTTTAAACTATCATATGGACATATTTATTACTCCTTTAATCACCCCTTATCATACTAAAACATGGAGATTTAATTTTGTCATTTGAATCTTCATTTTCCCCATAAAACATGACATATGAACACCTTAAAATGCTGATATCTCTCTCCTATGTATAGTTTTGTATATCTCAGTTAAACCATGATAATACTTATGCAAAAACACTTCTTTTCATGTATTGTAACTTTCATTTTCAGCCCTTCTATACTGCTGGTTATTTTTGTTACTTTCTACCATTTCCGTCAAAATCCGTCAACATCCGTCAGTAGTTCCGTCAGCTCCCGTTAACCAAATACATAAATGATTAAGCCTTTGACATCAATGACAATATTTCCAATAATCTCACACTTTTTCATTGATAGCAACCTTCCAAAAAAAAATTATTTTCTGTAACTCCCCCTTGCTGTAACTCCCCCTTACTGTCATTCTCCCCCTTTGACATCAATGACAAAGGGTCAATCTAGGAGATGAATATTGCAATGTTTAGCTCCCCCTCAACTGATGATTCTCTTGGTTTTTCAATGGGAAGAAGAAAAGGATATTACTCCCAACTTCTATCGTAGATATTCAAATGTCTCCTTTGGAAGTGGCTTGGTGAAGATATCTGCTATCTGTTAAGATGTAGCAACAAATTCCAACTTTACCTACTTTTCTGCCACCTGCTCTCTTAAGAAGTGGTATCTTATGGGAATATGCTTTGTTCTTGAATGCATAACCAGATTCTTTGAAATACTTATCGCATTGGTATTATCACATAATATGGAGATTGGATGATCATACTCTACTTTGATATCTTTCAAGGTTTGCTTCATCCATAGAATTTGAGTATAACATAACACTGCTACTATATACTCTTCTTCTACTGTTGATAAGGATACAAAGTTTTGATTTTTACTCAACCAAGATAACAGGATGTCTCCACGAAAGAATGCTCCTCTGCTTGCAATTTTTCTATCATCCACACATCCTTCCCAATCTGAATCTGTATAAGCTACCAATGTGATGTCTTTACCCCTTGGGTACGATAACCCATAATCCATAGTTCCCTTTAGATATCTGAATATGCATTTTATAGCTTGCACATGTCTTTCTTTCATACCTACTTGAAAATGTGCAGCCATGCCCACTGCTTACATGTAACACTCTAATTTTGTATGTTAACTTGGTGAATGTTTTACATACTGTTATAGCTCTTAGAATGAAAGCAAACATGTTAAGATATGTTTTGATCTTAAGAGAATGTGTTGCTAATTTGGATTCTTGCATACTGTGATTTATTGCATGGAACAACAAATATTGTACTTGTGTGTTTGCTGATGTGACGACAGATTGTCGTATAATTGTTTGCTCTTGTGATGATTGACAGCATACCCTGAATCAACTCCATTGATTCAAGTATGTTGAGGTCCTCTTGTGTTTTCTATGTTAATTCACACTTGAACTGGACTAGGATTATTATGAGCGTGCAGCGCCTGATTATAGGTGTGAATAGCTAGCACGAAAATGCCAACGTCAGGGGTTCGATTCTTGAACCCCGTACTGTCGAATTCGGGACCTCGTGGGGCGAGAAACGCCTGGACACGGGTGGCCTTGGCCTGTAATCTGAAGGACGAAACATCTTGCTCTGCGTTAACGTGAATGTTAGTAAGGGGCTGGAAGGAAGTTGTTAGTGTTAGTGGTTAGTGTGAATTAAACCTAAACTAACCCTAAGACCTAACATACATCCTACACTACTATCCTAAGTGCATTTTTAAATTACAAAAAAAAAAGAGGGAAAAATAAATCTAAATTCTAAAACCTAAGGTTTAACTAAGACCTAGGTCGAATGAATTATGTAACCTAAACTAATCCTAAACTAAGGGGTACGCAGACCCTTGGGAAGAAAGGGATAAGGATGGGAAGGAGGCATTCATTGGAATTAAATGAACTGTCCCTTCGTGGACGGCGCCAGTTTTGGCGGGGCAGGTAAGAAATTTAGGGGCATCTATTTTGAAATAGAGCCAAGTTCAGTTTGGCTTGGAAAATTTGAAACTTAGAACTCGCCAACCCAAGTGGCGGTGGCGCGGAAAGTGAGGAAAAAGGTAAAGCCTTTAATGCATTGATGGTTTTCGGTCCTCGCGACCGGTTCGCCTTGGAAACAGCATGAGAAAAAAATTGATTTTCATTTTTTTGGTTCGAGCCTTTTGAAAAGTTGCTCTGCATTTGGTTTTTCTGACCTGGTTCGGTCGAACCAGCTCTTGGCATTTGACATTTTGTGGAGATTTAGAGGCTGTTGTTAAGCCTGAAGAAGGAAGGAAGTGTTGGAGAGATTGTGCTGTCGCTGTGGAAGGAAAAACGTGGCAAACAACGTTTTCTTCGAGTTCTGGAAGAGAGAATACAGGCATGTTAAGCCCTTCTCTTTAAAAATCTTTGCTTTGATTAAGTGTTTCATTAAAACAACCCTGCTCTTGGGTTGGGATTGAATGATTGCTGTTGAGTTGATTTGAAATGGATTTTGTGGGTTCTTGCTTCTTTCTTTGGAAAATGATAAGCTTAACTGCTTCCTGGTTGCTCGGCCTTGATATGTTGTTGCTTGAATCGATTTGGAAAATGATTTACTGTATCAGGTGATTGACTGTACGTGGTTTGAAATAGATATAATTCTTTCACTGTTCGTGTTGTTTGGAAGTGGAACAGGATGTGTAATCGTTCCTTATGGTGTAAATGATTTCCCTTTAGTGCAATCGTTTCTTTACTGTGTATGTGGAACTGTCTTTGCAAGAAAAGAGGAAATGGAAATACAGTCGCATATATTGCTGTAATTTGGGTTCTGTTGAATCTTGTTGTCATTTTGGAAACAATACAAAATACTGTTATTGGTCGCTGAGTTCAGCTGTCCTTGTATTTCTTGAATGAAATGCTTTCCTGTTGTGCTGGTTGTTTAACAGTATTGGGAAAAATTGTCATATGTATCACGGGTCTGTACGTGTTAATTGAGTTGTTTCTCTTTTGAAACTATTAGTTCTTTTGCTGATGAATTTGAATGAAAGAAGTAATAGCTGGAGAAAGTTGTCCTTGTTGATACTTTTAAGGAAATGGATCCTTTTCCTTCTCCAGTTTTGGGATTTTAATGGAAATGGCATTTGGGTTTTCTTGAGTATTTGAACTCGAATTGAATGAAGTAATAGCAATACTTTCATTGTTGTGCCCTTTTCTTATTTAGGAAATGAGCGAATACGTTTTAGCAACCATGAAAATAGAGGAAAGTTAACTGTTTTTCCTTCAGAGGTTATGATTGGACTGTGTTTCCCTTGCTGTGAGGATAAGATGGTTTTATTGTGTTTCATAGATGCTGTTCGGTCTTCCTGTTCGGGCTGTAGACGCAATTACAAACTGGTTTTGTATTCTGTGCAATGAATGATTATAATTTCTTCTTGCTGTAATGAAGGTTGACCCCATTGCGTTTAGCAGTCGTGGTTTGACCTTCTGATATTTTTTTTTACTATCTTGTGAATGCGAACTTGGCTGGAATGTTCATTGCTGTAGCTCGTTGGATTGCAGCTGTACTGGCTATGTGAGATGCTTATCAATGAGAACGTTTATTCTGTTATCTTTCTAAGTTGAGTTGTCATGCTAAGAAAAACATGATTTGAATGTTTTTACTTCATTCTGAATACAATGATTGTTTCTTAATGAAATCATAGAGAATGAATTCTTCTCTTTTTGCTATTTGGGACTCTGAAAGTGACATTGGAATTATAGTGCATATGTCTCGATCTTGTTGTAGGTAACATCAATGTACCATTTGTTATTAAGGACTATATGCATTCAGAGGTATAAAAGATCATATGAATATATACTTGCGTGGTTTCATAATTGTTGTTGGTTAGCTATACAGTGTAAGAAGTAGGGAGTCTTCTAGTATAGCAAATACCTAGCATGCATATTGATATGGCTTGCTCAACGATGAATATAATGTCTTACTAACCTGTTTGGTATTCATATGAACTGGAATAAAATGAAATGATTCTTGCTGCCAGAAAGTGAATACCGAGTGGATTTTGTAAGTTTCACTCTGAACTGCTATCTTGAATTGATTTTCGTTTGGATTCCACTGTTAGGACAGTCATGTGGAAGGAAATAGAGATATGAATGAATGTTTTAGAAAAATGATCTTTCTTCTTCATTCAGTTGGAAATCTGGAATTCGTGAATGATGAATTTTATAGTGCTTAGATGGGAGCTACTATATGCATTGCTGTTCGCTTTCTTGTTGTACTTGAATGCTTTAAATTTAACATGCTTCATGAACGGAAAGGAAAGTAATGGATTTATATTCAGTTAGTTTCATCCTTTGCATTTGTTATTAATGAAAGGCGTGGAAAGGATAACTGTATGCTATATAAGCAGCAAACTACTTGTATTCCTAACGTTACAAATATTGTAAATTGATACTTGCAATGATTATGTGGAAACGGGATAGCAGTCCCTTGGCTGTTTGTGATGATATTTTTCTGATAGTTCAGTTGTTATGCTGACCTCTCCTTTGTGCCTATTTTGAGATTGATGTTTTGCTGTCGTTTCATAAAAGCAGGGTTCTTTTATTGAAACAGTTAGTTGAAGCATCTTATTTTAAGGATAAGTGCTTAATGTGCTCAGTTCATTGAACTGACCCGTGCAATTCATTTTGCAGATGGAATTTGATTAGAATGAAGACGTGGCTGTCTTCTGATGCCTCTTGATTAGATGTAAATTATATTGTAACTTTTGCTTTTATTCCTCTTTGAGGAATTGTGAAAGAAGAAAATATATTCTTCTGACCATGAGTTGTATGGATGCTTAGTATAAACTATACCCAATCAGCTGGATTGGCAAATGTACAAATTATGACTTACAATATTGAATACAGTTACAAGTGTGATATTTTCAATAATTGTATCAGTTGATATTGTTGTTTAAATTGGAAATATGATGTTATTTCCTGATTTGGAATTGTTTCATTATCCTCGGATGGATGTTGAATTGAAACTGATATCTATTCTTACTTAAATACAACTTTTAAGTTGAACAATGCAATTAGTTCATACTTGGGTAAAGATGAATTTTTAATTGACATTAAAAGGATTAAGAAGAATATGATTTCATAATCAGAAGGTATTCAGGATTAGCTTAGGAGCTAAGGAATATCAATTTAAATTGGGAGTATTCGAACTTCGTTTTCGAACCCCATTAATGATCCCGTTTGATAAAATTTAGAATAAAGGATATAGAATAAATATATCCATAACTAATGATCCTTAACTATATAACGTTAAGGGGAACAAATGAATTCATTTCTCGAAGATTAGACCTCGTTTGGATGACGTCTAATAAGTTAATATTCTGAAATTAGTTGCAGTTGGAAACATCTTGGCTAAGTTTAATAGGTTAAACTTATTACGTCCGTCGGTACGGACTGCTTAATCCAATGATTAAGAAATAAACCAAGTAAGGAAATGTAGCCCTTCGATACGAAGGAGACGATACTTGGCAAACTAATGGACAGTTTAGTCCCTCTTAGTTATATACAACTGCAACGGAAACGAGGATCAAGGGATCAACACAAATGCTGAAAGTTGATTTTAATTATTAACTCGTGGCTAAGTCACTTGAGCAGGATGTGTATTCTCGATGGGTGGATTCTGCAGGACATTGGCATACGCCAGCTACAGCAAGGTGTCTTCATGACGACACAATGTTGCAGCTGACATATAGCAATGCCCTCCCGAATTAAAACATGTAGAATACATAGGCTGAATGTGTAGATCTTAGCTGGGGTGGGGATAGGGTATGATCTGGTATACGGAGTGACTCCGGAATACTAAAGATAAGTAGACACACGGAGTCGTGGGGTAACGACACCGTATGTCTGCGTATCTTTAGTTACCAGGAGTGCCTTCCTATACCCGTTCATATTACTAGTTGGAATTGAAAAGTTTAAAACTGACCTTAAACGATGAGGACTGGTAGGAGCTAGGAAAGACCGTTCTAGATAACAGGTGAAGTGAAGTGAAGGACATATTCTGTAGATGTGTATCACATCCAGGAATATGATCATGCAAAGCATGTGAAAATCTTTGGCTAAAGTATCGCAATTGCTGGTTGCGTTGTCCTTATCACTTAATTTAAGATGCAGGATGTCAGATGAATATCAGTAACAGATATTCAGATAGGCTTCTTAAATGGATCACTTTGATAACCGGGGAAGGTTATGAGAACAAGTATATAAAATATACTATGCATAAACAAACATGAAGGATCGGTTGTTGCCGAGTCATGAAAATGAAGGATCGTTGAAACTCCGAGCCATGAAAATGGAAGGATCGGCAGTTCATCGAGTCATTTACAGCAGCATATAGAATCTGTTATAAGATTGAATGACATTGAATGTGTGTTCCATATTGTAAATATGTGAACAGGGAACATTCGTTTTAAAAAGAAATTGTATGATCCAAACTGTGTTGTTTGGGCAGAGAACAATTATTAAAACTTGAACGTGTGTTTTAATTTTATAATTCATAACAGAGAACGTTATATATATATATATATATATAAAAAAATTCCCTTGTTCTGGTGTTTTAAAATGGGGATGTTACATTACATGATGTTTGGTATGGATGCTGTCACATATAGTAAACTCCTAATCATTGATATATAGATATTTTGATCAACATTTAGACATTCATCATCTTTGCTTAACTTTGTCCTGGTAGCCATAGGTGTGATAACAAGTGCACACTCCTCCATGCCAAATTTCTTCAACATTTCCTCCACAGACTTGGTTTGGGATATAAATATTCCTTTATCAGATTGAGAAATTTGCAATCCATGGAAAAATGATAACTCTCCCAACATGGACATCTCAAACTCCTTTTGCATGTCTTCAGAAAATTTCTTAGACATTTCCTCATTGTCTCCTCCAAAAATTATGTCATCTACATACACAACAACAATCAGCTGGTGCTCACCTTCAATTTTAATGTAAAGATTTCTATCATCAAGTCCTCTCTTGAATCCTTTATCTTGTAGATACTTAACAAGTCTAGAGTACCATGCTTTGGGGGCTTGTTTTAATCCGTACAAGGACTTCTTCAACTTACACACATAATCTTCATTTTTTGATAGGAGGAACCCTTTAGGATTTCTATGTATACTTCCTCTTCTAACTTTCCATTTAGAAATGTTGATTTGACATCCATTTGATAGACTTTGAAGTTCTTGAATACCAAAAAAGCAAGAAACATTCTAATTGCTTCTAATGTAGCAACATGAGCAAAAGTTTCTTCAAAATCAATACTTTCTACTTGAGCATACCCTTTACATACTAACCTTACCTTATTTTGAGTGGCTTGTCCATCTTCATTCAATTTATTTCAGAATACCCACTTAGTGTCAATCACATTCTGATCCTTTGGCCTAGGTACAAGTTCCCATGTTTCATTCTTCTCAATTTGATCTAACTCTTCCTCCATTGCCTTTATCCAATGTTTATCATGGACGGCTTCTGCAAAGTTCTTCGGCTCTATTTTAGATAATAAGGAGAAATTATAGGTTCTGATGCACTTACAATTCTTCTTCTTGTCTGTACTCCATCATCAAGGTTTCCAATGATCTGACTTTCAACATGATTCTTCTTAACAAAACGAGATGGTGTTTTGGTGTCCTACCTTTAAGATTTACTTAATTTTTCAACATCTTCTTCCTCTTTCTTTTCTTCTACTACCTCAGGTATTTCTAAGGGATCTTCTGCAGGTTCTTTAGATTTTTGATTCACGATTTCATCCAATCTCACATTTGCACTTTCTACTATAGTTTGTAGTCTTTTGTTATAGTATCTGTAGGCTTTGCTTTTAATAGAGTAGCCAAGAAAAATTACTTCATCTGCTCTTGAATCAATTTTTCCCAAGTTCTCTTCATTTCTTTTAATAAAGCATCTACTCCCAAACACTTTGAAATATTTTATAGTAGCTGGTCTTCCTTTCCACAATTTATAAGGAGTTTTGTTATGGTTAACTATGATTTTCCCTCTATTGAAGATATGAACAGTCGTATTTACCGCTTCTCTCCAAAATCTATCCGATAGCTTAGATTCATTTAACATGGTTATAGCCATCTCTTGGATGGTTCAATTCTTTCTTTTTGCCACTCCATTTTGTTGTGGAGTCCTTGTAGTTGAGTACTGTCTTTTGATTCCATGATCTTCACAATATTCAATGAATTCATTTGAGGTGAACTCACCTCCACGATCTGACCTCAGGCACTTTTTTTAAAATCCGGTTTCATTTTCTACTAAAGCCTTGAAAGATTTGAACTTCTCAAATGCTTATGAATTTTATTTTAAAAAGGCTACCCATGTCATTCTAGTGTAGTCATCACTAAATAACATGAAATAACTTTCACCTTGTATGATTTTTGTTCTGGTAGGTCCACATAAATTATTATGAATCAACTCTAGTGGTTTAGTGGTCGAAGACTCATTCATTCTAAACCTTTATCTGGTTTGATTTCCATGTTGACATTGCTTGCATAGATTACTTGTATGTTTCGTTACCTTAGGCATATCCTGCACAGTCTGCTTGTTGCTGATTTTCACAAGATTATTAAAATTTATATACCCCATCCTTTTATGCCATAGTCATCTCTCTTCAACCTGACTTAGACAACATTTCTCTCCTTTTACTTCTCCAAGCATGTATAGGTTATTTTTGGTTCTATGTGTATCTGCTACTAACTCTGCCGTGTCTACCTTTCTTATCTCACACCCTTCAACATAAAACTTATGTGTGTGTCCTTGATCACAAATTTGGCTTACACTTAGTAGATTATGATTTAATCCATCAACAGATAAAACATTCTCTTTTTTTGTTTTACCATTATCAAGACTTAAAGTACCTTTTCCAGTGATCTTTGCTTTAGCGTTATCACCGAATTTCACTGTACCTTCATTTACTTTCTTTAATGAGATGAACTTACTTTTATCTCTAGTCATATGTCTTGAACATCCACTATCAATGTACCACAACTGCCCTTCATCCTGTGCATGGAATGTTGTTTGAACAAGCATATATTTCTCTTTATCCTTCCCATCATCTTGTTTCTTCCGTTTCCAAAATTTTGTAGTTTATTTCTTCTTTATTTCTTGAGCATTTACCTTCTGGTTTGATTTAGATGGTTCTACAAAACCACTTCTACAAAATCTTGCCATATGTCCATAATTATTGCAGTTATAACAAACAATATCTTCAACATAGTTCGATAAAGGAGCAAAGGAGTTGTAATTTCTATTTGAGAATCCATACACACCTTTGTTATTTATATTGTTGTCTCTCACCCATATTCTACAATCTATTGCTTTATGACCAAAATGATTAAAATAGAAGCAATAGCCATAGAAAGAATTTTCAAACCTGGACATGTGAGTATATCTTGGAGGATTTGGTCTTCTAAACTTTTTCTCATCTTTTATTTCCTTGTAAGAAGTGTTGATCTTCATAAAGCTCTTCTCCCTTTTCAACTCTTCATTCTTCATAGGTTCTTTGAGTGTCTCTACATAGGTATTTGACTTCTCTTCTCTTGTCCCTTTCGACAACTCTATACCTTTTGTGTTAGCGGTGTCTTGTCTTTCCGTATATCCAAGACTAGTCTGGTTGGATGTTGTCTTTTGTCAGTTCAGAATTTCATCTAGTATCTTGGTACTTTTTCTTGAATTTTAGATTACTTATAACTTTAGCATTTTCTTTTTCCAAGTCCTTTCTCAAAGCAATGATCTCTGACTCACGCTTTTCACAATCTTCTTCCTTAGTCCTTAACTGATTTCTTAATTTTTCTTCAACTCATTTTGCTTCTTCAATTTGGGTTTTTAGATCCATGATCATCTTTCTTGATTCTTCAAGAAATTGTGATATCTTAGCTTCAAAGTTACAATCTTCTTCTTCATACTTTAGGAGCTGTAACTTTTGTTTCTGATTTTTCTTTTTAAGAGCTTTTAACTCTCCCACGACACATATAAGTTCCTCTTCAAGATTCACTTCACCTTTTTCTTCCATGTCTTCATCTCTTTCTAAGTCATATTTTATAGCCATGAATAATATTTCTTCATTATCGCTATCTGAGGCACTTATCCCACTTTCTTCGGATGATCTACTACTTCCTTTTGAATATAGGCTTTTCTTTTGCTTTCCAAATCTTTTCTTGCCTTTGCTTTGCTTGAATTCCCTTTTGAATTTAGGTTTTATTTCCTCATCATCGCTATCTTCTTTCTCCGGACACAATTTTACCACAGTTAAAACATTTAAATGGTAACTTACCTTTGTACTTTCCAGATCCTTTCTTTAACTTTCAAATGAACATGACTTCTTTCTCATCTTCTTCGCTATTTGAGTTCTCATTTGACTCAGGTTCTTTTATTTTTTCTTTCTTTGAGACTTTGAATGCAGCTTCCTTCTTTGATGGTTTATTTGACTCAATCCTCATTTCATACGCAGTTAGTATTCCATGTAGTTCTTCCATGCTTAACTTATCAAGATCCTTCATTTCCTCAATGGTAGACACCTTAGCATCAAATCTTAATGGTAGAGACCTTAGAATATTTTGAATGATCATGGATTCTTCAATATTTTCACCTAACCCTCTTATGGTGTTGAAAATCTCATCCACACGAAGAAGACAGGCGGCAACATTCTCCTCATCCTTCATTTTAAGCTCTAAAATTGTCTCCTATGAGTTTGAAGCTTATCCCTTTTAACCTTGTCATCACCTTCATAGATAGTTCAAAGTTTGTCCCATATCTCCTTTTCCATGTCACATTTCATTACTTTAACAAACTCAGATTCTGATAGGCCACATAGGATATCATTCATCACCTTGGCATTGTTTTCAAAAGCCTTCTTTCCAGCTTGATCTGTCAGTGGAACTGATGGGATTGTATATTCAACTGTTACTGATTGCCAAATATCAAACCCTAGTGTCATTAGATATGTTTTCATTCTTATGCTCCAAAATGAATAATTTGTTCAATCAAACAATGGAGCCTTGTTCAAAGAAAAACCTTCTTGTACTTGATGAGTAGCCATATGTGCTTCTAAGGTCTACCTTCCAATTGTTAGATTGTTCCTGAAGGCACCCACTCTGATACCAATTGTTAAGCATAAGATAATACTGAGAGGGGGAGGGGGTGAATAAGTATTATGATATTCTTTTAAATTTAACACTTAATCTCAGATTTGTAATCACAATTAATCAGTTTCACAGTGAATATATTAAAGCAATCAATGAATGCAAAGCAAACCAACACACTGCAAATAGACACAAATTTACGTGGAAAACCTTTCGAGAGAAAACCAAGGAGAAAATATTATTTATGATATTTCTCATATGTTTGTAGGCACCAACCTACAGGAGCACCAACCCTTTTTGCTAAGCACCAACTCAGCAAGAGACACCGATCTCTTCAAATATGAAGGCACCAACCATCCTTACAAAAAACAAACTCTTTCCTATCTTTTATGTTGTTGCTGCTTCAACAGATGATAGAACAAAAATGTTGCTAAGAATATTCTTTTGATTTATTTTAGTCCCTTCACATATATAAATCGCTGCAACTCTTCATTAAAAATAAATCTTCCCTTAACTCTTTTTTATATTTCATATTCTTCTCTTCTTCTTCTCTCCCTTAAACTTGATTGAAGCACTCAAATTGCTTTCCTAAATAAAATGATTCCATCTCCTTATATTTCCTTCTCACATCCTTTTGAAAAGACACATCATTCCAACCAACACAACCTTTCCATTATTTAATTAACCATATTTTATTTTAATAATGCAAATACACATGTCAGCCATAACTATAAAGTGGCGCTATTTTCCAAAGGGGGTCATCCAGAATAAAAATAGATTTATTATATGTATTTTAAACCATCTTATGGACATATTTATTGCTCCTTTAATCACCCCTTATCATACTAAAACATGGAGATTTAATTCTATCATTTGAATCTTCATTTTCCGCATAAAAGATAGCATATGAACACCTTAAAATGCTGATATCTCTCTCCTATGTATAGCTGTGTATATCTCACTTAAAGAATGATAATACTTATGCAAAAACACTTATTTTCATGTATTTAAATTTTCATTTTCAGCCCTTCTATACTGTTGTTTATTTCTGTTACTTTCTACCATTTCCATTAAAATCCATTAACATCCTCAGTAGTTCTGTCAGCTTCCGTTGCATGATTCCATTAACCAAATACATCAATGATTAAGCCTTTGAACTCAATGACAATATTTCCAACAAATGATGCCAAGGTAAAGAAAACTGTAGTGGAGTTTGATTATAATAAAGGAGGGCACATGTTTGATATTGTTAATCTTAATGATCTTGTCATGAGGATGGCCACATGCTTACTCACCAAGCTGAATGGACAAGAAATATTGACACAAGTGAATAAAAGATGGTTGCATGTATGCAATAAAATATTAGAAGGAACCACATATAATATTTCTTCCTTTCGAGCAGAGGATATTGTTAATGTTGTGCGGGATGGTGATAAGATTATGTTTCGAAACATATTACTGGTGATAGTGTTATCTGAGATTGGAGTTCCTGATGGGCCGAAAGATAAGATGTGGGAATATCCTGTAAATGGTTTTCTAAGTATACCTGCAATACGATGACACCAACATACAAGGTGCATGTGGAAAAATGCTAGAAACAGATGTGCGATGTGTTCGATGCAGAGTGGAGAAGTCCAACTGAGTTGCCCACTCTTGTAGAGGGATTTTATGATTTTTTCGTCTATCAATTTTTTTATATTGGGTGGTTTATGTTAATTGATGGTACTAAAATCCCATGGTGCAAACTTCCATCTACTTTTACAGCGTAATACTTTCAGAATGTTGTGAATAGGTGTAAGGAGGTGTAGAAGTTGATATTTGATTTGAGTGAAGTGGATAAGGAACACCATGAGATGCTTCGAAAACTTTTCTACCCCAAGAAGTGTGCCTATGAAGAGAAGTATGTATTAGAAAACATACATTTTTTGAAAGCAGTTACATTACCCATAGGTTTGGTGGATGCAGATAGAATATACATTAATCTAAGGCCTCAATTTGTTTATGGAGTATTCATGGAGGACAATGTAAGTTTTCTTGAGGAGCCCTCCACATGGAAAAAGGTCAAACCAAGAAACGAGGGTGCAAAGAGACTCCTTCTGTCAGTAGGAGTGAAAGGGAAGGTGAGGATAAAGCTCTTGTTCCAAGTACGCCCATAGGGTAGACATCATAATGGAAGGAGGTAGCTACAAACATGTATGTAAGAAGGAAACCTACAAGAGGAAGGCCACCAGTGCAGAAGATACAAAAAATAGTCTCTAGCTTGGAATTTGAGGAGACAGAGAGCCTGAAGGAAGAAGAATAAGTTGAAAATGAGGATGAGTGAGTAGGGAAGTTGAGCCCACATGTGCATACCATCGAAGAATAAGATTAAGAGGGACAGAGCAAGCACTTCAAGGATGCACATGTCATGGATGTGGATGTAGGGGTGTTTGCATGACCATCACACAATTTACATAGGAAAACATGGACCCAACTTCAGAGCATAAGGATAGGTGCACTCCCAACCTTGAGATAGAGCATAGAGTGGAAAAAGAGGTCACGAAGATTATAGAACAACTGGTAGAGCATGAGGTCATGCACAATATAGAGGAAGGAAATAGTGAATAACATGAAGGAATCATGGGTGGAAAATCAAACCTTGTTATAGGTTTCCCTAAGTGTATTCGCGAAAAGAGTAGGAGGTGAACGTTCATCCCAAAAAGACCTATAATGCAGTTTGTTGAAGATCCCAACAAGATTCTTCTCATGAGGTATCAGAGCACGATACCTTCGGATCAACTATTTTTCTGGTCATCATTCAATAATGAGGATGTGCTACCTTGTACAAGGAAGATGTTGTCTTAAGCACTTGAGTTGTATATTGAGGAGAAAAAATTTGAATTGAGCACCGATTCGTTACTGGATACCCGTGAGCCAGAAATTTCAAGAGAGATGTATCCAATAGTTGATTCGCAGCAATTAATAGATCAAAAAGTGTGCAAAATGATTAATAAGCTATTGGTGGCGGTGGGCTCTAGGATTTTTGACAAGAACAAAAGTATATGGTTTATATAGAGGGATTTGGAGGAGAAAAATAAAGAGATAAGAGAAAGGGACAAAGAGATAAAGGAGAAGGAAAATATTATTGTGCAATTAAAACAAGAGTTAAGGGACGAGAAAGGGTGGATACATGTGGCTTATGAAAAGGTCGAATACATAGCTGATGTGATCTTACTAGCATGCCCAGATATGGCCTCTCCAGATACAAAGAAGTATGAAACTACCTTCCATTGTCTAGAAGATTTAACGTGCATAACTAGAACTCAACAACCACCCCTTGCATTAGAATTTGTAGAATAAGTTATGGCATGAAAACAGTAGTTGGAAAGAGAACAAATTGAAGCCACCATAACATAATACACTGAGTTAGTTGAATAAGTGAAAGCAACAACTAAAATTGTAGAAGTTGTCTATGAAAATTGTGATGCTGGAGATCATGTAGTGACATTGCCTGTTACAAAAGATGAGGCAGATATGAAAGAGTTCCAGGCTAAGAACAAATGAAATAGGGTGAAACAAGAAATAATCTTGGTGGAGGTTGAGCACAAGCATGCATGCAATTGATTCATTAAGGGCCTCGATTAAAAATAAGCTGAAGGAACTTTACCCACATGTTACATACATGATGGATGCACTAATTGATGTAGGAAAACAATTGGGAACTCTGGTTGACACAATGAAAGGTAAGGGTGATGATCTAACTATTGAGGAGGTTCCTATCATTGTAGGTGAATATTTTACTCAAGCGAGCAGTGAGCTAGAGGGATGGAAAACATTGGAATGGTTAGTAAATAATAAATTCCCCCTCCTTTTTGCACAGTAGCACTTAGATTCTTTCATTATTTTTTGCAAGCTGCTCAAATATTATTTCATTCTTTAATTCTTGGAGGATTTTTTATCATTATTTGAGTGATAAAATAGATTGTTTCCGAGGATAGACAACATACGTAGTGTGGGTTAATGTTGGGTGTAGGAAAATGGATAAGTGTTTGAAGTACGCAGAGGTTCACGCACATGCAGAAGGGCCATATGAGAAACATGCGGAAGGATATACGTAGTGAGCACACTAGAAGGATAGGGTTTTGAACACAAAATATGGAAGGAGATGCGTGTGATAACTATGATAGAAAGGCAGAGGACTTAGTGAGTTTTGGCATACGAAGCTAAATATAGACTTGGAGTATGTGACATGCAAGGAGGTTTAGGTAGTCAAGAAGAGCCTATTTTTGAGGAAAGAACTTATAGTTCAAATAGGTACATGGAGATAATAATATGATCATAACTAGAAGCTAACTAAAGATTATCTATTATTAGATGAAGCTTGCATACTTATATAGATATCTTGTAAGGGTGCATGGATATTGTTATCATGCAACCTATTTTGAGAGTGCATGAGCAGTGAAGGGAAAGTTCCCCACCCTATATATATGTATTGATTTGTAGAGTTTAGACAATGAATGATTTGTAAGGTTATGTTGCTGGTTCATGAGCGTGCCTGACTTATGACAATCATAGGTATGTATTCAACTATTGTGGATTAATATAATGGATCATTGTTGTTGGATATTGATTGTTGATGTCTTTGTTACCACTAAGTATATGGTGAATCTGATCTTAGTGGTTATTTGAGTTGTATGTTTACTTATTTATGTGTGTTTACAAATTGATCTCATAGATCTAATTGTTATGATTATGGAATATATGTTCATGCATGCTAACTCCTTTATAAATATGACATAAAAGAGGTACATGGTACCTTCACGTACTTCGGGTGAGTGCTCAGATCTGTCTGAGTGATGTGCTAGCGTGTATAGGGTTTGATCAATAAAGACTACATTTTGGTTCAGTTGTTGGGACCTATTTTCAAGTTGTTGTGAGCATGTTGTACATTGATGGCCATTATCTGACCCGAGATATTTTAACTTAAGACCTGTTTCATTCTCTACCAAGGCTTACCATTTAACAAAAGTATCAAATACATCAGATTTGTTTCTAATACAATAAACCTAAACTTTCCTTGTTGCATCATCAATAAAAGTAACATAATAACTTGAACCCCCAAGAGATGATACCTGAGCTGACCCCAACACATTAGAATGTACCAGCTCTAACTTACTCTCTTTCTTCATAGGTCTAACCTTGAGAAACCTTACTCACTTCTGTTTCCCATATATGTAGTTCTCACAGAAATCCAAACCTATTTCTGTATATCCAAGAAAATTCTTCTTTATGATGTCCATGCCCTTATGGCTCATATGACCGAGCCTATAATGCCATCATGTTGTATCTGCATCTAAAGCCACAAGATTACAATCATTAGTACTATTAGTGGATAAATACAAGGTTCCAACCTTCTTACCTCTTGCCACCACAAGAGCACCCTTGGTAACCTTCCAAGAGTCAGCTGTAAATATCACAGTACAACCATCACTTCCCAATTGCCCTACCGATATCAAATTTCTCCTTAATGTAGGCACATGTCTGACATCCTTCAATAGCCATGTATTCACATTCTGCATCTTAACCTGAACAGAACCTTTTCCAACTATACTGCAAGGCTCATCATCACTAAGAAAAACATGCCCAAAATCCCTTTGAACATAATCAACAAAATAATGCCTATGTGGAGTAGCATGAAAAGAAGCCCCTGAATCTAAAACCCAAGATTTAGTAATATTATGCAAAGAAATAATCAAAGCATCCTGGCAGACATTACTTGATGCCACATTTGCCTCCTTGTTTTCTTCCTGTTGTTTTTTCTTGTCCCTCTTGGATTTTCACCTTGCTCGATCTTTTGATTTTCCACAGTTTCCTCTATTCTTCTGTCTCCCTCTAGTTCCCATTTTCAAAGAATTTCCTAAAGTAGAAGATTCCACGGAGCTTTTTCTTTGCATTTCCTCACTTAGAATCACCCCTACAACATCCTCAAACTTCAACTTTGAGTTAGCTAGAACCGAGTTGCTTACCGCCATTACTAGGCTATTCCAACTTTTAGGTAAAGAGCACAGAATTAATAAAGCCCTAACTTCTTCATCAAATTCTATTGTAACCGAAGCTAGCATATTCACAACCATATTGAAATCATTTAAATGATCTGCTACTAAACTATTCTCAGAAATCTTCATATTAAACAACTTTTTCTTTAAAAAATCTTGTTAGAGGCAGAGGGTTTTTCATACAACTTCTCTAATGCATCCATTAGATATTTTGTAGTCTTTTCCTTTGAAACATTAAATAATACCAAAGGTGCAAGACACAGCTGGATCATTCCAAGTGCCTTCTGATCCAACAAATCACATTCTGCATCTGTCATACTCGACGGTTTGTTCACCTTCTCAGACAACGGAGTATAAAGATCCTTCTGATAAAGGTAATCTTTCATCTGCATCTTCCAAAGACTAAAATTCTACCCATTGAATTTATCAACCCTAGATCTTCCATCATCTACCATAGCTCCCACTCAAGATAAAACTTTCCCTGTGATTCAACACTTCAGCAAACCAAAACCAGGCTCTGATACTAATTGATAGGAAATAAGAGATAAAATATGCGGAATAATCCCTTACAGAATTACAACAGTAGAAACAAATATGCATAAAATATTACAGATCTCAAATAACAGTGTAGAATAAATAACACAACATAGAGAGATAGTATTTAACGTGGTTCACCCAATTTGGGCTATGTCCACCAAGAATCACTTGCTCAGATTTTATTACAAGCCTCCACTCTCTCAATACAATACCCAGATCCGTTTGGAGCTATGCTCAACAAACTCTATAGAATTCACACCTGAATTCAAAGCACATCTGCAATACGTTTGCTTGTATATCTATCATATGCATAAGACCATATAAATAGACAATTGCTTGAGCAGTTTGATACAAAAAACCATGGGTATCAAAACAATGGGTACCAAAAAACCATGGGCCGAAAAACAACCCATAACAGTTACCCATTACCCATGGGTTAATAAACCACCCATGAAAATTTACTTCGGGGGCTTCACCCCTAAACCCCCATCGATCAAGGGGGCTTCACCCCCCAAAACCCCCTTGACCTGCTCACCGGTGAGTGAGACCACCGTAAAAATACCCAAGTGTAACACATAGAAGGTGTACCACACTCTAACATGAAAATAGGCTTCACAAGCATAACACCATTTTCGGAGTTTGAATAGGCATGAAAAAGAGAACGAAGTAAAATTTGTGAGGGAAGTTCCAAAAGTAATATAACTTTGGTATCATGTTTTCTATCATAACACTCCCAAAGTGCCCCAGAGACCTCCAAAAATGTAAAATACTAAAAACCATTGAAAAATTGCTAAAAATCAATTTCTGGAATTTCCTAATTTTCCTAGGTTTTCTAACTTGTTTGCAGGTTCTAACAAGTAATTGCAAGATTATTTTTTGTTTTATTTGACTAAAGTAGCAAGTGTTTCATTTTTCTTAGTTAAAAGGGGATTTTCGAAGTAGATATGCTCTTCCCTCACACCTTCTAGGTGATCTTTGTTTCAAGGTTGGATAAAATGAATTCTATCTTTCGAAGTATTTGTTCACAAAGGATTATTTTAGTAGAGTTTTCCATGTCATGTATGCTCTTCCTTTGCGCATTTTTTGGTGATCTTAGGAATCAAAAACAATGTACAAAGTCTCTTTCTTATTTAATGGAAAATTACTAACTGTTTTTCGTGTAGGTCCTAACGCTTGTCAATGAAAGAAAGATGCCAAAAAAATAAATAAAAACCTTATAATACACATTTTTTCATGTAGATTGCCAAACGGTGTGCTACTTAAAACCACATTAAGTTAATTAAGATAAAAAACACACCATTTCACTTCACACTGTATTGTAGGTTTCATAAAAGTGTACATCCCTATCCGCTCAACTGGAACACAACTCCTTTGGAATAACACCTTAAGCTACAACAATGGGGGTGGTTCCAGGAACGCTAAAGTAATCCACCATTAAGTAACCTCATGGATGAAATAGGAAGCACTCTTCTTACCCACTTAAATAGTTTTCCTTATGAGTTAGAGTCAAAGATTGTTCGTATCATGACCCCAGTGACGGTACAAATGAACGCACTAGTTGTTCATTATATCAAAAGGGGGTAAAGTAAAGCCGAGATACTCCTAAATCAGTCAATGTGACTCGTTGGGAAAATCAAGCTCGCATTAGATAAGCTTTTGACACCTAGTTGAGAGAAATTATTAAGGAGGCCATTCTATCTTGGAGCCCACTTTACTAGTTTTTTGTCGCTTCAAGCCATGATGAAGTGACGAATCGCTTGGATTCTGAAACTTGTTTCTCAAACAAGTCAAATAACCCACACAAGTTATAACTAAGTGTCATTCATCATGGAATTAAACTATGTCCCACTTAGCTCAGTTTTATTCTCATGTTCAGATGAGGTGAAACTCTACCCAAGTGGTGCTTATTTTACTTTCATCTTTTTTTATCTATACCCTTGTGTTCTCACTACCTATTTTTCAGGGTGAGAAAGAGGCATACCTTGTGCATTTTATTAGAGATAGTACTCTCCACTTTTTTGTCCATTTATGCCCATCCATGTTTGTGGCTGGGTTGTTAAATGTCTAAAGTGCGCAGGTACATTTTCGTATCTTTGGTAAAGTCTTTGATCTTGATTTCAAGATCATCTTCACTATCGCGATTTCAGTTCATCTTTTTTATCTCTCCTTAGGTTGATAGTTTTTTTTCTCACATTCTAATCACACAATTTTGGTACTTACATTGGGTTTTCAGTTTCTTGAGAACTTTATACAAGTCCCTTTATTATCCGGTTACATTGCTCGTGGAACTAACTTCTTGTTATACTCTCACTTCATTTCAGTTCCAATGTCGTCTAAACCTTTTTTAGGGTGTTGATATCACCTTATATATACCAAAATAACATCATGTTGATAGTAACACCTTGCTTGCTCAGTTAATGTATCAGGATAGTGTTGTTATGCTATACATACTTGCAAATTCCATTTTTTAGAAATCTTAGCCTTCATCGGTATTCAAACTAGTTTTAGTATACCTCGTCGAGAGATTGCATCAGTGCAACTTTAATGTATTAGGCCTTGTTAGAATTCTAAATCAACCTATGTATTGATACAATATTGGCACTATCCACTTTGGGCCTTTAAACAAAATCATAGTTAGGGTATAAACTTGGAAAAAATGGTAATTTGAGTGATCATTGCATTTGAGTGTTCATATGAGTGTTCCTTGAGTCATAAAAACAACTTCATAACACTACTTTTAGAACTTACACAAACATACACCTAGGTTTCACATAAAATTCAAAGACATTTAGAAAGAACCTCATATAAATTTTGGCTAGTGATGCCTAGAATCTAGAAGATGGCGTCTAAACCAACTGATTGTGACTTAGAAGAAAACCCTTTTGAATCATTCCCATTTAGCGGGAACAACTTAGCACCTCTATTTTCATAAGTCAAGGACATAGAGCCATTAATAGATCATAGCGGAGAGGAATCTAACTCCTCTAAGGAACAACACCAATTAGATGTAGGTAACTTTGACGAACTCATTTTCTACAACAGGGATCAAGTATTCACAAGAGTCTTAGAACTAGGGGCTAAGCTTCTACAAGAGCATGAAGCAGAAACTAAGGTCATTAACCATAAAACAGAAGAACGAAGATCCCTCTTAGACATAGATAACCCTTTTGACGTAGGGTATGCTTCTACTTCTGCTTAACATCATAACACAGATGAAGGATACCCCTCCAAACCACTTGGTGATTCGTGGTGACCATATTACAAAGATTCACGTAAAGTGATGATTGAGCACAAAGCCTCACCACTTCCCAAGTTTGATGAGGAAGAGGATCCTTTAATTGAAGAAGATATCCTTCAAAAAATGATCTTGAAATTGAGCCAAAAATTAGCAAAATTAGGCTCTTCAAGTAGGAATGTATACAAAGACAAAATTAAGACAAAATCTAATGAATTCCACTTTGATCCATATAATGACGTGACTTTTAAATTGGCTAAGGCACAAAGACCAATGTCACCTAGCAAAGAACAAATCATTGAACAAGAATTACAATCGATGAAGCACTATGAAATTTTTGTATGAAGCACTATGACCTTATCCCTTCGATAAGGACATGTTACAACAACCCTTCCTAAAACATTTTACTGTTCCTAAATTCGATAAGTATAAGTGCAAGAGTGATCCTTGTGATCACATAAAATAATTTTATATGGCTTGCCACGAGGTCGCATACATCTTAATACGACTCTTCCCTCACAGCCTAGGGCCAATGGTATTGGAATAATTCTATAGCATACCCAAGGGCTCCATTACTATGTGGCCCGTGTTAGCAAAAAAATTTGTACGACATTATTTCTATAACATGGAAAATGATATCACAATGAATGATCTCTGCAATACAAAACAAAATCCCAACAAGACATTTGCGAGATTTTTACAATGATGGCAAGGGTTGGAAATTCATTTCCCTTGTGCCTTGCTAGAAAAATAGCTGGTAAGCATATTTGTGGCTAACTTGAACCTAAAGATAGCCTTCCATTTACAAATTCACTGTGGCTCTAACTTTGAAGAAGTTATAGAGAAAGACAGTCAAATCGAGAAGGCCCTCATTGTGAAGGGAACACTTAAACCGTTTGTCAAAGACAAACATGAAGAAAAATCCTTAGATAAACTAAATTTTTACAACAAAAATAAACATGTCATTGGAGATGGCATTACGGACTCAAAAATAGTCCAAGCTATGTAGATTGGTCCTCTTTTAAAGCTCTCACAAGGACCTCATCCCAAGGAACCTACCAAACGTGAGTTCATGTCGTTAACAAAATCCCTATCTTCCATACTGAAATAGTTAGATAATGTAAACATGGTGGAATACCCAACCACGATGGTACCATACCTAGAAAATACTCCAAAACCTGTTTGGTTCAAGGAACACAAGTACTGTGACTTCCACCATGTTAAAGGGCACAAGACAGATAAGTGTTTAAGACTGTGTCGTTACATATAAGACCTCATTAAAGAGGGAAATATCACTGTAGATTCTCCCCTCGACTCAAGAAAAGTTCCAAACGATAAAATGGGTATCTCTAAAGAGCCTTTTCCTAACCATGTAGATAAGACAAAAAGGAAGCCAGATCACATACAAACCTCTAATGATTATAGGATTTCCACTTATATTTATCCCACTAATGACATTCCCTTCGATTCTCTCATAGGATGTATTCGTTCATCTGATGAGCAAGGCAATACTATATGGATCTTAGAAAAGAGTTGTGCAGTAGGGATGATACGTGCTTATTTAATCATACCAGATCCCTTACCTATCCCTCAGGAAGGTTAGTACAATTTGATAGACCAATTAGAGAAAACACCTGCTAGGATATCCATTTTAGATCTCCTCAACATATCTACTACCCATAAGAACATATTGTATAAGATGTTGCATATTTCGGGAGTCTCAACCGATGTAGATCCCACACACCTCCAAGACATGATTGCACACCTTGACACTAACAATCATATCACTTTTGATCATGTTGCAATCCTGTGTAATGACCCAAAGCACAACCTACCTTTATACCTAGAAGTGGTTGTTACCCATCGCAAAATTAAGAGAGTACTTGTGGATGGTGGATTCGGTCTAAAAATTTGTACTTTGAAGCTGGTTAAGCAGCTAGGACACTCAGAAATGGATTTAGGAGCCAAAACCATTACGATCACGACCTATGATAATGAGGAACAAGAGTCAACATGCACTATTGTGATTCTAATGGAAGTAGGACCGACTTATTATGATACAACGTTCCATGTCCTTGACTCAGATTTACCATACAACATGCTCTTAGGATGCCCATGGATCCATGCCATGGAGGCCATTCCTTCGACTTTCCATCAATGTATCAAAATGTGCCACAAAGGATAGATAATCACCATTCAAGGTGATCTAGATCCATTTACACATTGTGGAGCCTTTCATGGTTTTATTGTGTAGCTTATGAATACCCTTATGTAGACATTATTGTTCCTTTGCAAACATAGGCTATAAAGGAATTAGTGGATCCAGATTCACTCACTCCTTACAATCAATACTTTCCTTCGTTGCTCAAGCCCTTCATATCATGGGAGGAAATGTCAGTAAAGTATGGCCCAGGTGATCCATTTACCCTTGAACAACTTTATTAATATCAGATTTATCAGTGTCACCCAAGACACAAGGAAAACCCTATTTTAAGTTGAAAAGCACTCGGGAACAATTCCCTATACCATTGGATAAATTCATTCCTAGTGGTTTATTGTCTGAGGAAAATATGTTAGGGGATCCTACTAATAGAGTGCTAGAAAGAACCATGGCTTCATGCCATTAGGAACCCCAATATATTAAAGGCCACTACATGATGTTTGTCATGGGTTACAAATGTCTAGGATGTCAAAGCAATGCGCAAGGGCGATTGGAACCCATTCCTATCCCTCCCTTTTAAATAAAATAAAAATGGTATAGGAATAAAACCTCACAATGATCTACCCTTTGAAATTAACGCCACCTCTTCTAAACATGAGAGTGATTCATCTCATTCTGATAATGATGCGGATTCCCAATGTAGCCTCTACGAGGATCTCACTTCGACTAATCTATTCCCTGATTCAGTTGTCATTACCTTATCCGATTCCAAGCATCAAACCAATTACCAGTAACCCTTATATATCCCAAACTTAGAGATTGGGATCAACAATTTCACATGCCAATTGATTTCTTTGAGAATGACGAGGAATTTGCATAATTCATGGGACTCGGGGATTCTATTCCAGCGGGGGATCATAAGAAAGGATTTTCAATTTAACTAGATGTCTGTGCATACTTTGGAGAAGAAGAAGAAGTTGAGAAAGATGTACCATAAAATTGCACTCCTTGTCAAAGAAGAATTGGAGAAACTATTAGTGGCTGATTTCATTAAGACCATCAAATATTCAAAGTGGATATCTAATATAGTACCTATTCAGAAAAAACATGTTGGCATAAGAATCTACATTGATTTTCATGATATCAATAAAGCATGTCCTAAGGATGATTTCCCATTGCCTAAGATTGATATGATCATTGATTCCACTATTGGTTATGAAATTTTGTCCTTAATGGATGGATTTTTAGGTTATAACCAGATTTGGATTGTAGAAGAGGACTAACATAAAATGACCTTCATCACTCCTTGGGGAATGTTTTGTTACAAGGTCATGCCTTTTGGACTCAAGAATGTTGGGGCTACCTATTAGCCTTCAATGACTATCATATTCCATGACATGATGATTGATATAATGGAAGATTATGTTGATGACATCCTAACAAAATCAAAAAGTAGAGGAGAGCACCATGAAGTGCTGAGACATATTTTTCAGCGTCTTCAAGATTATAAGGTTTGCTTGAATCCTAAAAAGTTTGTCTTTGGCATCTTATCAAGAAACTCCTAGGTTTCATTGTTTCACAAAGAGGGATAGAAGTGGAACCTGTAAAGGTTACGACTATCACAGAAATTCCACCACCTACCACTCTCAAACAACTGAGGAGTCTACAAGGGAAAATTTAGGTAATCTATTGATTTATTTCACGAATTACGGATAAGTGCCACCCATTTACGCATCTACTAAAGAAGTATGTTGTATTCAACTAGGGACCAAATTATAAAAACGCATTTACATTACTAAAACAATACGTTGTTAACCCACCTGTACTCATGCTGCCTACTCCAGCCGAACCTCTCCTCTTGTACATTTATGCTACATATTTTTCTATTGGTGCACTACTTTCCTAATATAATCTAGACCATAGGGAAAGGGCGGTTTATTACCTCAGTCACACTCTGATTGCCTATGAGCTGAATTATGCACAAATTAAAAAGGCCTATTTATCAGCCATCTTCATCTTTCGAAATGTAACATTCCCATTTTAAGACTTAAAAAATAAGGGATTTTTTTTTCATATATATATAATTTTCTCTATTCTAAATAATCATAATTTAGAACACACAATCCATGCCAATCAATCTCATAACAGATAACCATATGCAGCTATAAATGACTCGGTGAGCTACCGATTTGTCATGTGAACTCAAGGTGTCATATAACAAGTATACTTGGTTCTCTTACCCTATTATGGGTATTGAAGCATTATGTTTAAGAGACCTAACTGAATATTTTTTGCCAATATTCATATGAATCTTGTTTCTTAAACTAAGTGACACAGGACAACGCAACCAACAACTTACGATACTTTGGTCAAAGATTTCCAACATACTGTTCATATTACCATTCCTAGATGACATACTCATCAAACAGAATACGTCCTTCATCCCACTTCATATATTATCTAGAATGGTCTTTATTGACTCTTGTTAGTCCACTTGTTTAAGGTTTAACCCTACCCCAGGTTAACAATAAATTTTGGTACATGGAACCACTCAGGGTGACTAAGGGTACTTAGACATACTCAATTGACCTAAGTCGATTATGTGTGTCTAGTTATCCTAAATCATCATGAGTTATTCCCTATACTAAATCAAGCTCCTATACTGACCTAGAGTATAACTAAGATCAATTCCAAATTTATGTAGATCTAGTTGGTCTAATTCCGATGGGTGTTACCACATGTCAACTGCAAAAATTTATCCTCGTGAAGACCCAAGTCTTTGAAAAGGTACTACTCTGTAGTTGGCATGTGCCAACAACCAACTGAATCCTCCCATCTGGATGCACATACCCAGACAAGAAGATATTTACTCAATTATACACCTTAATTAAGATTCTAATTACAACAACCCTATTGAAGCCTAATTTCATTAGCCCTTAAGGTTGACTTCCACAGCTGAGTTACTAGGGTTTTGCAGAAACAACATGATTTCCTTTTAATCATCAACTTCTTACTTTAGAGTTTAGTTAATTAAAAAAAAAAACAACATCATAAGATTTACATAGTATACCTTAATCATTCCTAGCCTGTTTAAGTTCCAAAAAAGGTTCCATTACGATAGAATTCATTATGATGAAGTCTAATTGGTAAATGTTCATATTTACCTTACATTTTTTCTATACTTATGAAGGTATTGATCAAGAGGTAGTGCAGCTTCCTCTTTCATGTTATGATTTATGGTTCATTGTGCCCCTTTTTATTATACAAAACATCATAATTAATTTGCACTTTCATTAACATCTTTTAATAAGTTGTACAGACTTAGATAACAAAATATCTATGCATGCCAACTTAATAAGCTGGATTTCATTTTAGGGATAGTGTAACTTACTCCCTTCTATCTACTTATTTAATTCAAACCAATAAGGATTCCATATAGATAAGGCTACAAATTTCCATTACAGAAAATACAAGGAGAATTACACATCACGTACAATTAACTCTCAATATTTTTCCATTTCTCAAAGTGAAATACACATTTTACAAGTCCATTCATTTCAGTCATCTTTCATGTCAAACAAATTCAAGCTCAATAAAGAAATACAACTTTTCCTGTTTCAATACATTTCAATAATGAATCATATTTCTTCACAAAAGATCCAGACTTTAAGTAACAAGTAACATCATGAAATAGAATCCAGAAGCACTTTCTGTGGCAAGGAACTGAAAATAGATTTAGGTATCATTTAGTTGACTGGAATGAGGTTTGCACCCCTAAAAATTCAGGGGGTCTTGGCATTATGAATCTCAAATATTTCAACTCAGCCATGCTTGCCAAAATGGGCTGGAGATTTCTTAAGCAAGAACAACCCTGGGATGAGCTGCTCAAGACCAAATATTTAAGTAACCGCCATCACCATCTCTTCCTCTCTAAGGACGCCCTTCCTGCAGGTTCCACCTTCTGGAATAATCTTGTTAATACAAGATACGTTCTCAATAAAGGTATTTTTTGGAATCTTGGCACTGGAGACCGAATGAACTTTTGGAAATATTCTTGGAGCTATCATGATCTGGAAAGGGACTTCAGACAAATTAAGGAACCCCTCATTAATTTTTATGGCACTACTGTTAACAATTATATGGAAGAAAGTAATGGAGTTAAAAAATGGAAGATCCTGCATTTACCTGACTCTAGTATGCTGGATATTTTGTCCTCTCTCCAAGATAAGCTGGATTTGATTCCTATTGATCAAAATGGCACTACCGATGAGATAGTTTGGAAAGATTCTTTTGATGGAGACTACACTGTCAAAACTGGTTACACTTCCTTCTTTGCCTCTCTTTCTAGCAATATTAACTGGACCAGAATTTGGATGAAAGAACTCACTCCTAGAGTCAATCATTTTCTGTGGTTAGTTATAAAAGGTAAAATCCTCACCAAGGATAACCTTATCAAATGAGGATTCATTATGCCTAATGGTTGCTGCCTCTGTCAACAGGATGCTGAAAATATCAATCACCTCTTGCTTCATTGTGATTTTGCAAGAAATTTCTGGAGCCGGATCACGAAACATTTAAATCTTAACTGGGTTTTTCCTGATGATATTTTGGAGGCCTGGACCCAATGGAACTCCCCCTTCAAGAATAATTTAATTAGCAGATTTTGGCTCTTGATTTTCGCTCATGGGATTTGGAACATTTGGAAAGCTAGAAACGGGGTTATTTTCAGAGATAAGAAAACTTCTACAGATATTCTTTTCAAAGGTTTCATCAAATATGTTAAAGATAATGCTGTCACCATCAAACCTGCTAAGAGCATTTCCTTCAATAAAGAAGAAATTTCCATTTTGGAGAAATGGAAGATTATTCATGAAAACCTCTTGAAGAGAGAAACCAAAATTGACAGATCTTTAATTAAGTGGATCCCACCCCCCTGGGTGGTACAAACTTAAATTTGATGGAGCTTCAAAAGGTAACCCTGGAGCTGCAGGTGGAGGCGACATTATCAGAGATCATAATGGTAACATGGTGGTGGCTTATGCTGGGCAAATGGGTTACCAAACTAATCACTATGCTGAAGCTCTCTCAGCTCTCCGGGGTATTAGGATTGCTAAGAATTTGTGTATTGAAAAAATTCTGATTGAAGGAGACTCTCTTAATATTATTAACAATCTCAATAATAAACACCCCCCAGCTGGACCGTCAAAAGTTTCATTCATGAATCCATAAGTATCTGTGGCACCTTCAACATATGTAACTTCATGCATACTTATAGAGAAGGTAATAGAACCGCTGATGTATTAGCAAACGAGGGAGTTGCAAACACTCATACAAATCTCACCATTTGGAATTATCATGACACCATCTCAGATAAGCTTGGAAAGATCTTGGAGCATGATAGAAATCCTATCCGTATTGGTTAGTTGGATTTATTGCATGCATTATGTGCTGGAAAACAGGTACACCGCTGCAAACCAGGCACTTCGCCCTATGTGAAATCAAAGGAACAGCTACCCTTCACATGCTTTCTGGGTCTTTAATAAGCTTGGTCCAGAGATGTTAGTTTGTAGTTTGATCGTTGTTGTTAAGCGGCTGTTGCTGTTAGTTTACTGTTTAGTTGCTGTTTTGTCATTGTAGCTTGGCTGCTTTCTGCTCTGTTTCATTTTTGCGTTTTGGAGTTTGGCTCCATTTGATCTCCTCTTTGTATCCAGATTTTGATCCTTTCTCTATTCTTCTCTTGCCCTTTCTGGCTGTTGAGATTTTTCGTACAAGGGTATAGTCCCTTTCAAAAAACTAATTTACCAATAATTAAAAAAACATCATGAAATTAATTGCCTTCCTTTATCACTTACGAAGTCCATTTGTAAAAAATGTTAGCACGGGTCAGTTCATTGAACTGAGCATGATAAGCACTAGGCATTAAAACGATGTGCTTTTAACTAAATGTTTCATAACAAGAACTCTTCTTTTATGAAACAGTAAAGCCATACAGATAGATACATCAAAGAGAAATAAAAATCATAAAAGATGGAACAAGTGATCAACCAAATTAACATTTAGAAAACATCATGATATAATCAACACTCCTCAGCCATTGATTTCTTAAGAGTTTAAGTTAGATAAGTAATATTTGATTCTAATTACTTATCTCATTCTTACTAAAGGTATTTAAAGTTTATTTCTTGCTTCATTCAAACTATATTCCAAAGAAAGACACTAACTCCATATTTCCCAAAAAAAAGAGTTTATTTTTTTAGAAGCAGAGAACCATCAAGCTCAGCATTATCATATTCCATCCGAATGCATCTATAGCGAAGCTAATTCAACCTTCACGAAAGGTTTTAGGTTGAGCTAGCAAAAACATACAAATAAGATATTCCTATTCAAGATGCTACATCAAATTTTAAAGCCAAATAAATAGCCTAATTTTTAATTAGACCATAACAGTTTAGAAATTGGAAAGTATTCAATTGATTACTTGTATTACACATTAGTCACCCATTACCAAATATTGTTTTCAATCAACACAATTTAAGGTGAATAAGTAAGTATTATCTCCAACTACTTATTTGCAATCCTATTAAGAAATACAAAATGAACTGATCAATTCCTTAAACAAGAGTAACATAGAAGAGGGAAAGGACAACTGAGAGAGGAACAACTTGTAACTTCCCTCCCAGTTCGAGGATACCCGTGTTACATTTCACAACTAAGAGAAGAGAGGAAATCGTATAGTCGCCTACAGTTTTAAAGGAAAATAATGGTGAAAACCTTAACTTAGAGAGAAGAAAGAGAAGGGGGTAAAAAAAGAATAGAGGAATATCCCATCATTCTTTCCTAAGAAAAGAAGTACATATCAGAATAAAATACTGAAACATATCCAATCACCAAATCCTTGAACCCTTGTTAAAAATAGAAGGCATGAAACTAAATGATACTGAACTGAATTATGCGACTGCAGTATGCAAGTCAGATACAAAAGATGAAGTTCAATCAGAATCAATAACATCAACAACATTAGTGCTTTAGCTACATCAAGAAAACACGTGTTTAAAGAATTTTTTTAACAACATTACATGAAATATCAACAATCACAAGACATTCCAACTCTTCTGATAGTTTTAGACTATATAGCCAGAGCCTAATCCTCCTATCCTAAGATGGAAACGATACAATCAGTAAAGTCAACTCATATTCCCACTTCACAGAGGTAAGAGAGAGAGAGACAATATTGGTTAGGAAGAAAAATAACCTAATCAGTTTTGAACTCAAAAAAGACGCAACAAGTAACAACATGAATTTTCTACAAGCGCACAAGTCAATCTTAGAGAAGATTAGAAAAACTGAATTCATTTTAGTCTATTCCCAATAATAGGTTCAACTATACATACCCATAATTCACCTAGAAATTCTATTCTCTCCATGCTATTCATACATCAAAATAAATTTAAGGGTCTATAAAATTCTTTAAGATGAACTGATTGGTTAGATACTGAAGCATGAAATGTCATCCTCAAAAAATACGCATATAGCTTCGTTAAGTCTTCCCAAAAATCATGACAGTATGGTTTTTAACAAACTAATCTCAAACAGATATAATCAGGAGGTTCATCTAGATTAAGATTAGGTAAGTCATTAACAAACCATATTCTAACTTACACGTAAAAACAATAAGGTCGACATCATGCAAGCTCAAGCAAGAGTTAACGTGAATAAATCAAATTTCCAAACTAGATAGAACCAACACTCGAATATATCTTTCATTACAATATAACTTCTATTGTCCAACTTTAGGTCAGTTTTCGAGAGGTTCACTATTTGAAATGTAAAAATTTTAGAAAAAGAAGAACTCGTTTATTGTTATTTTCAAACAAGATGATTCCACAAATCATTGAATCCAAGTATCCTTTTCCACACAGCTTCCACAAAAGTAACTAGATTTAAAAACAACTAAAGTTTAACTGAAAAGATTAGAATAAGTATTTCATTCACTATTTTTTCCAATCAAGTTTAAATTCACAAGAAAAATGAATCCAAGCCACCATTTCAACATAGCTAAACAAAAATTCAAGGTTTGAAACAACTAAAGATGCAACTAAGGATAATGCCTTTCTTATCTCCTTCTAACAGAAGATGACATACCCAAATTGAATTTATAGCAAAAAATATTTTTCCAAAATCCATTTTTCACAGACAACTAGATTCACAAAAATATGACATCATTCTAGTCCCAAAAAAGTTAAAGCATGATTCACCACTATATTCAACAGGGCACAAACCTGCATTCCGTTATTATCTAACAGGGATTCTTCATAAGAAAAAGAAAAATAAAAATTCAAGCATGAATGCCAATAACCATCATACAAAAATAAAAACCCATTTGTTTCCAAGAGTGGAGTTGTTTTAATGAAAACAATTAGGAAAAAGCAGAGCAATGTAATGGATAGAGCCTATCATGCTTGATAGAGCTTCCTATTGATTTGCAAAAGACTTCCTGCCAAGCCTCCATAGTTTCTCCTTTTCCAAAACGAAATCAACAGCCCAAAACTTCTTCTTATGCCTCTTATGCCTCCATAGGATCAAAAATAGCTTAGAGGTGTCAAAAATAACGACAAATTGAAAATAGAACTTCTCGTTTGAAGAACCCAAAATCTCCATGTAGAGTAAAAATTTCCAAGAGTAAATGACCAAACAACCTCTCAAAAATATGCTTGCATGTCTTTCAAGGTGATTTCTTCGCCAAGACCAAGACTCATTAATGCAAGGACAATCAACTCTCCCACCTAAATCTCCATGGCACTGCCATCCAAAATTGGCGATCTCAATTTCAACTATTGCATGTATTTTTAACTTTAGTGATGATGCCAGCTAGGCATTCCCTCAATTCGCCATGCCTCCGGCAAAACTAGCAGTACTGAGTTCAATAAATTCAAAACTCAAATCACGTTAATTCCATAGCAACTACCGCCACTGACTCTCATGCAACCCCTTAGGTTCCCTTTAGCCTAACATTAGTTTAGGTTAGATTGACATTAGATTAGGATTTGACCATAGTCTAGGTAAATAATATTTACCTGAGGTCATTCCAAACATGCTAACATAGGTTAAGTCATAACCCATAGTAGTTTAGTATTAGGTAATAGGTAATAGATAGGCCTTTTATTACCTTAGGTTATTTTAAAAAACCCCACACCCATAAAGCATACAAAATTATTTTAGGGTGCAAACCTAAATAGTTTACAAATAGGTCTAAGGCAGGTCCAATTTACCTTAGGTCAGAATTCAATTAGGATAGATCGTTCCAACTTAAACTAAGGTTTTTACCTTAATAGTCCTGAAGTATTCCCTTATTCCTCTTACATTGCTAACTGTTCTATAAGATATTTTACAAGAATATCCAAGCTCATATTTTTACAGAAAAATGCAAAGCAAGGACACCCCAAGAAGGGTCCACAAAAATTGTAAACATACAAAGACTCAGTCCCCTATCACCTTGCATTTCAGAATGTCAGTTTATCATACAGATCAGGTAAGAAGAACTAAAGCATACCTTGAATCAATGGAATTCATCCAAGGTTTTACTGTTAACGTTTGATAAGTATGCAAATAACAATACTGGTTCTCGACCTTTTAGAACACAAGGAAGAATGGCTTCATTTTCAAGTAAACAAAATCACAAAAAAGTGAATCTCAGTTTCGTAACAATTTATCCATGGCTTCATTTGGAACTTTGTCCTTTCTAAATTCGAAGCTCTCTGGGTGTTGCCGAAGGATCTTAATCAGCTATGGAATCAATGGAACCCACCCTTCAGACATTGTGTTATCAAAAGGATCTAGAAATTGGCTATCCCACATTTAATCTGGAGGATTTGGAAGGATAGAAATGATATCATTTTCAGAAATAAGAAGACAAAACTATAAACTCAGTATTGGCAAAATTTCTAATGGTATCAAAGAGGATATTGCCAGATTTAAACCTCCCAAGAACAAGAGTTATCCTGAGAATGAAGAGTACATCTTATCCAATTGGTAGATTGGAAATTGAGAGCAATCCCGGGAATAGTATTGATAGATCTTCGATCAAATGGCATCCTCCTGATTCTAATTGGTACAAGTTGAACTTTGATGGGGCCTCTAAGGGAAACCCTGGGACAGCAGCAGGAGGAGGAGCAATACGGGACTCATAAAGGTAATCTGATTGTTGCATATGCTGGAAAAATGGGAACTTCAAACTAATCATTTTGCTGAAGCATTATCTACTCTCTGGGGCTTGAGAGTTGCCCGGGCTAAAAATATTCAGAACCTTGTTGTTGAAGGGGACTCCCTAAATATCATTAAACTTCTTAATCAGTCCTCATCTCCTAGTTGGAGTATTAAGGATTTTATCTCTGAATCCATAAGCATCAGTCATACCTTCAATAGCATCAGAATCATGCATACTTACAGGGAGGGCAATAAATTGGCGGATGCACTGGCCAATTATGGCATTAATATAAATTTCACCGTCTGGGATAATAACAGCTATCCCTAATCAGCTACACAGTAGCATTCATGCGGACCTTCATATGCAAGCAATCCCTAAAGATGATTCATAATCTTTGGAGGAAGATCAGCATCAATAACACTCTCACACGTGTTGCTTTAATGAATATGATGAGGCAAATAATATCAAATATACATGATAGTAAGAATTATTTGGGGAACTTCAAGTGGAGTTATCTAGATTTGAAAATCACGCATGCGGGATGTACTACAGCTGTTGATATCTGGATTCATAGCTCCTTGGAAACCGATGATAGATGTAATGTGATTGTTGACAGGGAAAGGGTTACTCTCACGCGTGACTTCCCGCAGGCTCAGTTCAGCAGTTACGCGGCCATTCGTGAGAAGAGCAACGGCTATAGTTCCCAGTTTTGTGTGGCCTTCAACAGCAAGAAGCGGACAGGTCTCTACGCTCACAGACATTTGAGAAATTGCTGTAACCAGTATATCACAGAGAAGATGGGAGGACCTCCCTGCCAAATTGAGCCATGCGCGGACCCTGACTGGAAGGAAAATACAGAGCTTTGGAACACTCTCAGCAAAGGAGGCTTCACCAACTTCATTGATAAGGTGCAGGGACATGACCAAAGCATTTCTGTACGCTTTGCTAAGGAGTGGAAAGAGCGGACTGTCGACTATGGGGGACAGAAGATATTAGTCAATTAAGATCTTATTACTGAAGCAACTGGCCTTAGTTTGGAGGGATACCGCTTCTTCAACAAAAGGGTTGACAGAGATGCTAAAGAAAGAAGATTTGTGGAGGGAACTAAGAAGCTCACATTTGGCACAGCGGGCCTACTTGTCAGCTCAATTCCACCACCCTATGATGAGGTCACTCGCATGATGATTCAATTCATCTCCCTGGAAGGTAGGTTTGTCACTGTCCCTGCTAAACATCTTATCTTTTTAAACCACTTCCGTAGGAATCGATTGGTTTGCTTCCCCCATTATCTGCTGAACTCCCTTGAACGCTCCATTTTGGAGTTTCAGAAGCACACCCGGGTGGTTCCCTTGCATCAAGGACTTATTTTGTTGATTCATAAATGTTTCCTTCTTAAGTACCCTGGTCTTCCTTCCTCTCCTAGCCCGGCTCCCCCTTTGATGGGCTCTGCTGCTGCCAGCCCTGTTTCTCCTGCTGCCCCTGCTGCTGCCCCCACCACCGTTGCTGCCACCCCCATGCCGGCTACACAAACTTCTCCTTCCATTCCCCCTGCTGCTCCTCCCATCACCCACCTCACCTCTACCTCTAAAAGACCAGTCACCAGGGCTTCCAGGAGGCTCAACCTTGAGACTCTTGCTGTGGAGAAGGAGCCTTTTGAACTTGAGATTGCACATGACCTGCTGAATATCAGTAGTGCCAGTCCCCGGGAAGTGCAGATGGATAGCTCTTCTAAGAGGTTGGAGGCCTTAGAGGCTGAGATGAAATTGCTGAAGGATGAGGTCAAGAACCTAGCTAAACAGAAAGGCAAGAAAAGCATGGAGGGGGAGGGGAACATTGATAGCAGTCAGATTGAGGACATATACAAGAAGCTGACCTCCTTAGACTCCCGCTTAGGGAAGGCCAAGACTAGACATGATTACAACATTGCCGCCTTTAGGGCGATTGAGGAGTTCATCGAGGGTCATGCCAAAAGTGTTTCCAACCTCAGCGGTGTCCCGGCTACACTTTGGGGCAACGAAAAAGAAAGCAAAAGAACCATTGAGGAGCTTGATAAGACTGATGCTGCCCATATGACTGCTTTGAGTATGTTTCATGCCTGGAAGAGAGTCAAGATCAGTATCGATAAAGCTGCCAAGAAGTAGTTCTGGATGCTTCTGCTGCTTTTAGTTTTTTTTTTGCTGTTTCTCTGCGGTCGGTTTACTGTTTTTTTGCTGTTGTTTTGCTGTTTTGTCTCGTTTGAGTAGCTGTTTCTGAGCTACTTAGAGATTCATTGTAACACTTGGATCTTGATCCATTCTCTCTGTTTCTCACTCTTATTCCGGCTCTCAGGCCTTCTTTTGTATTCAAGGGTATAGTCCCTTTCAAAAAACTATTTGCCAATAATAAAAAAAATAGTCAAAAGAATACACCTTCCTAAGACATATTAGATGTTAACATTTACAAGGTCGAGAGGAAATGAAATCGAAGTAACAGTTTGTCAAAGATGTTACATACTTCCCTCCTAAAAATAATCATCGTCCCGATGATTAACTTAGTCAAAGAATTTGCATCAAGGACAATTCAAATTGTTATACTTTCATTCATAAGTTCAAAACAAACCTAGACTTTAATTTCCATAATCAGCATTAAGGTAGGTGTTCATGTATATGTAATGTAATGTCTGCCTAAGTCTGGCAGATTTATTGTCATATTAAGAATAAAATATTAAGACTTTATCAGTCAACAGAATCAATTCTGTTTAAACAAATATGGAAAAGTAATTTTCATATCTTCAATATTTTCCCAAGTTGCACTCTCCTTGTTAAACTGATCCCACTGGACCTTACATTGGCTTATTTCATGATTTCTTAAGTGCAAATGGTGAGTTTCCAGCACTTGTATGGGTTTAACCATGATTATTCTTGGGTCTTGGACCTACAAGGAATTCCAATTTAACACATGTGATAAATCTGAAACGTATTTCTTAAGCAAAGAAATATGGAAAACATCATGCATTCATGATAAAACAAGAGGTAAAGCTAAATGATAAGCTACAGGGTTGATTACTTCAACTATTTCAAAGGGTCCCACATAACGAGGTGATAACTTGGCAGTCTTACAAAAAATTATTGAACTCTTTTTCAGTTTAACCCAAAGAAATACCTTCTCACGAAGTTCAAATTTCTTATCAACCCACTTTAAGTCAACATAACTCTTTTATCTATCTGTAGACTTCCTTCAAGCATTCCTGAATCATTTTAACTTGTCTGTTCCATTTCTGTAAGGATTTCAGGTCCAATTACCTCTCTATCCTCAATTTTGTCCCAACTAACTGGGGTTCTACATTTCCGTATAATGCTTCAAAAGGCGCAATCTTCAGAGAGGCGTGATATGTGTTATTATAAGACAAAATTAACTAATCAAAGATACTCTTCCCATTTATATTGCTGATCCATGCAATACATTCATAACATATCCTCTACAAATTGATTAACTCTTTCAGTGTGTCCATCCATTTCTGGATGATATGTAAAACTAAAATTCATCTTGGTTCCTAGGACTACATTAAGTGTTTGCAAAAATCTTTATGTCATACAAGGATCTCTATCTAGTATGATCAATTAAAGTACTCCATGTAATATGAAAATCTCATGAACGAATATTTTTTGCTAAAACAGGTGAATTCATCCTTAAGATTACCAGCAATAAAATGTGCTACCTTTGTTAGTTTACAACTACAACCAGAATAACATCATGTTTATTTCTTGACATAGGAAACCCCTTGTACAAAATCCATGCTTATTACTTTCCATTTGTACTACGATATGCTATGAGGATACAATAAACTAGCTGGATGCATATGTTCAACTTTAACTCGTTGACATTCCAAGGCAGTAAGTCACAAAATCAATCACATCCTTTTTCATCCATTTCCAGAAATATTGTTGTTTTATATCAGCAAGCATCTTTGTAATGCCAGGGTGTCTAGAAAAAGGTGAATTGTGGAATTCAACTAATAATTTCTTTCTTAAATCATTTAGCAAATACATGTATACCCTATTTTCAAACTGCAAGATTCCTTCATTGTCAAAGTGAAAACCTTTATATCTCACGTCATTTGGATCTGTAGTAAGTGCTGTCTTTACTTGTAGAAAATAAGAATAAGATTTGATGACACTTTTAACCTCCTCTTTAAAATGAGTTCTCAATGTTATAAGAGAAGAAATGTGCTTCCTACGACTTAGAGCATTTACCACTCTATTTTCCTTGCCTTTAATGTAACTTATGTCAAAATCATATTAGGATAGAAATTCTAACCATCTTCGTTGTCTTGCATTAGGTTTTGCTGAGTAAAAATATACTTCAACCCAAGATGATCAGTTTTTAGCTCAAAAGGTTTACCAAATAGATAATTCCTCCATACTTGAAGTGTATGAACAATGACAACAAACTATAGATCATGTGGAGCATAATTCAACTCATGTAACTTGAGTTTTCTACTTTCATAAGCTATGACATGATTCCTTTGTAATATAATACCTCCAAGACCTTCCCCAGATGCATCCGTTATAACAGTGAAGTCTCCATTAGGTTCAGGTACAACTAAAATAGGTGCCAAAGTTAACTGATCCTTCAGAGTTTTAAATGCATATTCACATTTTTCATTCCATATAAATTTTTTATCCTTTTTCTATAATGAATTTATTGGTGCAACAATCTTGGAGAAGTCTTTTACAAACTTCTTGTAGTAACCAGCAAGACCCATGAAGCTTCTAACTTCATGTACATTCTTTGGTGGAGGCCACTCAGTTATAGCTACAATCTTGGAGGGATTTACATCTATTCCATTCTTGCTTATAACATGACCCAAATAGTGCACTTCAATGTCATATAAAGAACATTTAGAAAAATTACCAAACAACCGTCTCTTCCTCAAGATTTCCAAAACTATATTTAAATGCTCTTGGTGTTCCTCAATGTTTTTATAGTATATGAGAATATCATCCAAGAATACAAGCAATTTTTTTTCCAAGTATTCTTGAAAAATATTATTCATTAAATTCATAAAAGTTATAGGTGCATTCATTGATCCAAATGGTAAGATTGAATTCATAATGTTCATACCTTGTTCTAAAAGTTGTTTTATGAATGTCTTCATCTCTTATTTACAATTGATGATATCCAAATCGAAGATCTATTTCAAAATATATTGATGCACCATGCATCTGCTCCAATAGATCATCAATTCTAGGAATTGGAAATCTGTTCTTAATCGTTTCCTTGTTTAACATCCTATAATCGATACACAATCTAAGTGTTCCATCTTTCTTTTTCACAAAGATTACCAGTGCTCCCCAATGTGAGACACTCAGTCTAATCAAGCCCTTAGACAAAATTTCTTGTAACTTTTCCTTAAGATCTATCAACTCAATGGTAGTCATCCTATAAGGTGCCTTAGCAATAGGCTCAGTTCTAGGTTTGATCTCAATAGTGAAATCAAACTCCCACTTAGGTGGAAGACCTGGTAACTCTTATAGAAACACATCACTGAAGTTTTGTAACAACGGATATATTTCCATGAATTCACTACTCTCTTCAGTAGTTTTATAAATTTTTACTGCATAAAGGGTGCAACCTTTATTTTTGGCCTTTTAAAGTTGTATAGCTGATAATTTCCTAAATGAAATCTCACGTTTTACACCCTGAATGTCTGCTGTTTTCTATAGATCATCTAAAAAACTAATATGTTTTTTAAAATAGTCAACTTTTGCCTTAGCTCAGCTAGCCAATTAACACCTATGATTACATCATAAGATCCCAAAGGAGCGACGTAAAGATCAACTTCCATGGAAAAAGTGGGTAAGTCAACGACTGCTCCAAAAAGACACATACTAACTGTATGAAAAACATTATTTCCATAATGTGTAACCCATGATTTATCCATTTTACAGCTTTTTTTTTAAAATTTCGATGCTAATTTAATAGAAATAAAACATTTGGTATCTCCAGTAGAAAAAAGAATAGTTACAGGTATGCCAAATAACTTACTTGGAACCTCTATGGGTATGGCTTGATTGTCAGCCTGCTTGTCAGCTACTGCAGCGTGTATCTTTTCCTGATGACTACGGTCATCCTTTTTCAAAGGAAATTGATTCAAGTAATGATCCTTTCCAGAATTGTAGCAATCTCCTATAGGTCCCTTTTTAGCCTCAAATTTATTTCCAGCCTTAAAGTTATCATTCTGACCTCCGTATGACTTCTGTCCATTATTATTGTTCTTGACAAAGTTATTCCATACATTAGTAGCAAGTTTATTTGATGTTGTTTTCTTGTTGTTATTCGTTACAAACTTGTTTTTCATACCAAAATTATTCCATGGCCCCTTCTTAGGTGCAAGAGATGATGAAGAGGAGTTTGAACTTTCTTTCTGATTTCCTTGTTATGAGCAGAATTTACTTTCAATTTTTGTTCCTGCCTTATGGATTTTTCAAAAACCCCTTCCATAGTGGTTGGGATGTGAATATCCACCTCTCCTCCTATAATGGGATTTAATCCCATGATAAATTTCTATATCCCGAACTTCTCGTTAGTTTGATACCAAGTTAAATACTTAAGGAGTTTAGTAAACCACTCCCAGTACTCTATTACAGTTAATTTTCCTTAGGATAAGTTCTGAAATTCATTCATTTTTTGATCACAATAAAGTAATGGCAGCCATCGTTGCATAAAGTAAAATTTAAATTGATCCCAAGTAATTTTCATTTCATCAATGTTTAACTCAGCCTTACGGTTATCCCACCATGAGGATGCTTCATGGGAAAGTTGATATGCTCCCCATATTGCCTTTGTTTCCTCTGAGAAGTTCCTTATCACAAAGTACTTCTCCATTTCACTGAGCCAATTCTCAGCTCCATCTCCTAATGTGGTGCCATCAAACTTAGGTGGACTTATCCTTTTTATATCATTAGTGAGTTCAAATGTTAGCCTGGCCTATTTATTTTTAGGTTGATCAGGTATGTTTGCATAATTTTTATCAACACTTAAATTTCCCAAATTGGCATTGTCCATAGTCAAATCTTATCACGAGGTGGCTGATTGTTATTACCAACATCTTCTTCCTCCTCATCATTTCCCATTACTTTTTGTTCCAGTACAGCCAAACGATCTCTTGTGTCCAACAGGGAAGCAAGGATCTCATCGAATTTTCGGGTAGTAACTGCTTCTTCACCAGGTGGTGGGTTGTTTGCAACATTTCCTCTTGTTCTAACCATTTTTTGTTAACAAGAAAATTTAAGTTTTATCAGATTATGGACACAATAGGTCCAAGAGATGCAACCTTCTACTCTAATACCAAGATGTAACATTCCCATTTTAAGACTTTAGAAACAAGGGAATTTTTTAATTCATATATATATATATATATATATATTTGTGTATAAATTTGTTGCTGTACATTTATGTAAATTTGTTCTTTGTTCTAAATAATCATAATTTAGAACACACATTCCATGATAATCAATCTCATAATAGATAACCATATGTAGTTGTAAATGACTCAGTGAACTACCGATCTGTCATGTTAACTCAAGGTGTTGTATAACAAGTATAACTGGTTCTTTTACACTATTCTGGGTATTGAAGTGTTCTGTTTAAGAGACCTAACTAAATATATGTTACCAATATTCATCTGAATCTTGTTTCTTAAACTAGGTGACACAGGACAACACAACCTGGAGCTTGCGATACTTTGGCCAAAGATTTCCAACATATTGTTCATGTTACCATTCCTAGATGACATACTCATCAAACAAAATACATCCTTCACCCCACTTCATCTGTTATCTAGAATGGTCTTTACTGACTCCTATCAGTCCACTTGTTCAAGGTTTAACCCTACCCTAGGTCAGTAACATAGTTTGGTATAGGGAACCACTCGGGGTGACTAAGGGTACTTAGACATACTCAATCAATCTAATTCGATTGCATGTGTCTAGTTATCCTAAGTCGTCATGAGTTATTCCCTATACTAAAAATCAGGCTCCTATCCTGACCTAGAGTATAACTTAGATCAAGTCCAAATTTATGTAGATCTAGTTGGTCTAATTCCTATGGGTGTTGTCACATGTCAACTGCAATACTATATCCTCATGAAGACCCAAGTCTTTTTGAAGGTATAACTCTGTAGTTGGCATGTTCCAACAACAAACTAAATCATCCCATCTGGATGCACATACCCAGGAAAGAAGAGATAATTACTCAATTATATTCCTTAATTAAGATTTAAATTACAACAACCATGGTGAACCCTAATTTCATTATCCCTTTAGGTTGACTTCCATAGTTGAGTTATTAGGGTTTTGTAGAAACAACATGATTGCTTTTTAATCATCAACTTATTACTTTAGAGTTCAGTTAATTAAAATAGAAACAACAACATCAATTAGATTTACTTAATATACCATAATCATTCTTAGCTTGTTTAAGTTCCAAAATAGGTTCAATTATGATAGAATTCATTAAGATGAATTCTAATGGGCAAATGTTCATATTTACCTTACATTTGATTTTTATACTTATGAAGGTATTGATTAAGAGGTAGTGCACCTTCCTCTTTCAAGATATGAGTTAGGGTTCATTGTGCCCCATTTTACTATACAAAACATCATAATTAATTTGTACTTTCATTAACATCTTTTAATAAGTTATAGGGACTTAGATAATAGAACATCTATGCATGCGAACTTAATAAGCTGCATTTCATTTAAGGGATAGTGTAACTAACTCCCTTCTATCTACTTATTTAAGTCAAACCAATAAGGATTCCATATAGATATAAGACTACAAATTTCCATTATAGAAAATACAAGGAGAATAACACATCATGTACAAGTAACTCTCAATCTTTTTCCGTTTCTCAAAGTGAAATACACATTTTACAAGTCCATTCATTTTAGACATCTTTCATGTCAAACAACTTCAAGATCAATAAAGAAATACAACTTTTCCTCTTTCAATACATTTCAATAATGAATCATATCTTCTTCAAAAGATCCAGACTTTAAGTAACAAGTAACATCATGAAAGTAATTGCCGTCCTTTATCACTTACAAAGTCCATCTACAAAAATTGCTAGCACGAGTCAGTTCATTAAATTTAGCATGATAAGCCCTAGGAATTAAAATGATGTGCTTTCAACTAACTGTTTCATAAAAAGAACTCTGCTTTTATGAAATAGTAAAGCCATACAGATAGATACATCAAAGAGAAATAACAATCATAAAAGAAGGAACAAGTGATCAACCAAATTAACATTTAGAAAACACCATGATATAATCAACACTTCTCAGCCATTGATTTCTTAAGAATTTAAATTAGACAAGTAATATTTCATTCTAATTACTTATCTCATTCTTACTAAAGGTATTTATAGTTTATTTCTTACTTCATTCAATCTAGATTCAAAATAAAGACACTAACTCCACATTTCCCAAAAATAGAGTTAATTTTTTTTAGAAGTAGAGAACCATCAAGCTCAACATTATCATGTTCCATCTGAATGCATCTATAGCCAAGCTAATTCAACCTTCAAGAAAGGTTTTAGGTTGAGCCAACAACAACATAAAAATAAGATATTCCTATTCAATATGCTACATCCAAATTTAAAGCCCAATAAAAAGCCTAAGTTTTAGTTAGACCATAATAGGTTAGAAATTAGAAATTATTCAATCGATTACTTGCATTACACATTAGTCACCCATTACCAAATATTGTTTCCAATCAACACAAGTCAAGGTGAATAAGTAAGGATTATCTCCAACTACTCATTCAAAATCCTATTAAGAAATACAAACTGAACCGATCAATTCATAAAATAAGAGTAACATAGAAGAGGGAAAGGACAATTGAGAGAGAACAAACTAGTAACTTCCCTCCCAGTCCAAGGAGACCTGTGTTACATTTCACAACTCATAGAAGAGAGGACAATGTATAGTCTCCTACAGTTTTAAATGAAAATAATGATGAAAACCTTAACTCAGAGAGGAGAAAGAGAAGAGCGTCAACAATAAGAATAGAAGAAAATTCCATCATTGTTTCTTAAGAAAATAAGTACATATCATAATAAAATACTGATACAGATTCAATCACAAAATCCTTTAACCCTTGTTAAACATAGAAGGCATGGAACTAAACGATGCTAAACCGAATTATGCAACTACAGTATGTAAGTCAGATACAAAAGATGCATTTCTATCAGAATCAAAAAGATCAGTAACTATAGTGCTTTAGCTACATCAAGAAGATATGTGTTTAAAAGAATTCATTTAAAAACATTACATGAAATATCAACAATCACAAGACTTTCAAATTCATCCAATAGTTTCATTTAGTAAATCCAAAGCCGAATCATCTTGTCCTAAGATGGAAACAATACAATTAGTAAAGTTGAATCATATTCCCAATTTATAGAGGTAAGAGAGAGAGACAATCTTTGGATAGGAAGTAAAAAGAACCTAATCATTTTTAAACTCAAAGAAGAACCAAAAATTAACAACATGACTTTGGTACATGAGAACAAGTCAATCTACGAGAAGATTAGAAAAACCATGAATTCATTTCAGTCCATTCCTAATGACAGATTCAACTATACATAGTCATAATTCACCTAAAAATTATATTCTCTCCATGTTATTCATAGATGAAAATAAATGTAAGGGTCTATAAAATTCTTCAAGATGAACCGATTGGTTAAATCTAGAAGAACAAAAATTCATCCCCAGAAAAGATCCATATACATTTGTTAAGTCTTCCCAAAAATCACGACAGTATGGGTTTTAACAAACCTACTCTCAAACATATTTAATCAGGAGGTTCATCTAGATCAAGATCAGGTAAGTCATTAACGAACCATTTTCTAACTTACAAGTAAAAACGACAAGGTCGACATCATGAAAGCTTAAGTAGGAGTTAACATGAATAAATGAAATTTCCAAACCATATAGAACCAACACTCGAATATATATTTCATTACAACAAAACTTATACTGTCCAACTTTAGGTCATTCTTCCAGAGATTCACAACTCGAAATAATAAAATTTTAGAAAAAGAAGAACTCGTTTATTGTTATATTCAAATAAGATGATTCCACAAATCATTGAATCCAAGTAACCTTTTCCACACAGCTTGCACAAAAGTAACTAGATTCGAAAACAACTAAAGTTTTAACTGAAAAGATCAGAAGAAGTATTTCATTAACTATTTTTTCTAATCAAGTTTGAATTTGTAAGATCAATGAATACAAGCAACCATTTCAACACAGCTAAACAGAAGTTCAATGTTTGAAAAAACTAAATATGCAACTAAGGATAGTTCCTTTTTTATCTCCTTCCAACAGAGGAGGACATACCCAGATCAAATCTATGGAAAAAAATATTTTTCCTAAATCCATATTACACAGAAAACAAGATTCATAAAAATATCACATCATTCTAGTCCCAAAAAATTTAAAGCATGATTCACCACTATATTCAATAGGGCACAAACCTGCATTCCATTATTATCTAATAGGTATTCTTCATAAAAAAATACAAAGAAAAATTCAATCATGAATGCCAGTAACCATCATTCAAAAATAAAAACCATTTGTTTCCAAGATCAGAGTTGTTTTAATGAAAAAATTAGGAAAAATCATAGCAACTTAATAGATAGAGCCTATCATTCCTGATAGAGCTTCCTATCGATTTGTAGAAGACTTCCAGCCAAGCCTCCACAGTTTCTCTTTTTCCAAAATGAAATCGTCAGCCCAAAAAATCTTCTTATGCCTCTTATACCTCCATAGGATCAAAAATAGCTTAGAGGTGCCAAAAATAATGACGGATTGAAAATAGAACTATTGGTTTGAAGAACCCAAAATCTCCATGCAAAGTAAAAATCGCCAAGAGAAAATGACCAAACAGCTTCTCAAAAATCCACTTGCATGTCTTCCAAGGTAGTTTCTTTTCCAATAACAAGCCTCATTAATGCAAGGACATCCAACTTTCCCACCTAAATCTCCGTGCCACTGCCATCCAAAATTGCATACATTTTTAAATTTAGTGATGATGCCAGCTAGGCATTCCCTCAATTCTCCATGTCTCTACTAAAAATGGTAGTACCAAGTTCAATAAATTCAAAACTCAAATCACTTTAATGCCATAGAAACTATCACCATCAACTCCCAATTTCCATGTAACCCCTTAGGTTCCCTTTTAGCTTAGGATTAGTTTAGGTTAGATTGACCTTAGATTACGATTTGACCTTAGTCTAGGTAAATAGGATTTACCTTACATCATTCCAAACATGCCATAATTAAACATGCCAACATAGGTTAAGTCATAACCCATAATAGTTTAGTATGAGGTAATAGGTAATAGATAGGCCTTTTATTACCTTAGGTTATTTCCAAAAATCCCACATCCGTAAAGCATACAAACTTATGTTAGGGTGTAAACCTGAATAGTTTAGAAATAGGTCTAAAGTAGGTATAATTTACCTTAGGTCTGAATCTGATTAGGATAGATCTTTACAGCTTGGACTAATGTTTTTACCTTAATACTCATGAAGTAGTCCCTTATTCCTCTTACGCTGCTCAGCATTTTATAAGATATTTTACAAGAAGATCCAAGCTCATATTTTTACATCAAAATGCAAAGCAAGGACACCCCAAGAAGGGTCCATAAAAATTATAAACATACAAAGACTCAATCCCTTATTACCTTCCATTTCAGAATGTCAGTTTATCATCCAGATCAAGTAAGAAGAACTTAAGCATAGCTTGGATCATTGGAATTGATCCAATTTTTTGTTGTTAACATTTGATAAGTATGCAAAAAAAATATTGATTCACGACCTTTCAGAGCACAAGGAATAATGGATTCATTTTCAAGTAAACAAAATCAAAACAAAGTGAATCTTAGTTTAGTACTAATTTATCCATTGCAAACATGATTACCTACAGTCAAAAGAATACACCTTCCTAAGACAAATCACATGTCAGCGTTTGCAAGGTCAAGAGGAAATGAAATCAAAGTACATTTTGTCAAAGATGTTACACAGAAACTTTGCCACTATCTCCTTAATAACAAAACCAAACTAATATCTAAAGTTGACCCTCTCAAGTACCTTTTATCCAAACTTGCCCTTATAGGCTAAATGGCTAATTGGATCATTCTCCTAAGCTAATTTTATATTGAATTTTTGAATTAGAAGTCCTTGAAAGGATAGGTATTAGCTGATCAATTGGCAGAATCTCCTTTACCAGGAATGGAACCTTTGTTTATAGACCTTCCAAATGCATCTATGATGTATATTGAAGAATCTATAGAATTACAGGTTCATTTTGATGGATCATTCACCTTCCATGGATCGGGGGCAGGAGTAGTGCTCATCACTCCCACATGTGAGGTTATCCTAAGAGCATTCCATTTGGGATTCCCCTAAACTAATAATATTGTAGAGTATGAAGCACTCATTGTTGGCCTCAAGCTAGCTATTACTTAGAATATCATACATCTATGAGTCATTGGGGATTCCCAACTTATCATTAAACAAGTTAATGATGAGTATAAGGTTAAGGATGAGAAAATTATTCTATACAAGAAGTTGGTTGAAACCTTGAAAGAAAATTTTACATAGATTATCTTTGAGAAAAAACCAAGGTCACATTATAGATCAACAGATGTTATAACTACCATTGGATCTCTCTTACACATCCCACCTTAGGAGAGAAAAATTCCTTTCTTTGTAGAGCATTTACAAATACCCACATATGACATGCCAGATTCATGTTTGGCATGTGAAATTGTTGGTCCATTACCCCCCTGGTATGACCTTGTCTTTTGATACCTAAAAGATGACACATTTCCCCTGGACATTACCCATTATGAGAAGAAATCCCTTATCCACCGTATAGCCTATTATAACCTCCCCTACAAGGTACTTTCTATCATCGTGGCTAGGAAGGGAATCTGCTTTGTTGTTTAGATGTTACTAATTCAATCCACACTATTAAGGAAGTACACAATGATATTTTTGGAGTGCATACTAATGGTATGGTCTTGGCTAAGAATATCTTAAGGGTAGGTTATTATTGGCCCACTATGGAAGCAGATTTTTGTAATTTTGTCAAGAAATGTGAGCTATGCCAAAAGTATGGGAACTTGATACATACGCTAGCATAGGCTTTGCAACCTATCACAACACCTTTTCTATTTTCCAAATGGGGCCTAGATCTCATAGGGAAGCTCCATCCTTCTTCAGATAGCCACACCCACATTATCACTACCACCGAGTATTTTAATAAATGGGTAGAGGTTGTGCCTCTTACTTATGTCACTGGTACACAAATTTCTAAATTCATCATGAACCATCTCATCTACCATTATGGTTTCCCTTCTGCCATTGTCACTGATAATGGTAAATCATTAAAAAAAATGGTCAAGACATTGTGTCAACGTTTCCATATTCAACTCAAGTGGTCTACCCCTATTACCCAAAAGGTAATGGACAAGCTGAAGCTACCAATAAAACCCTTGTATGAATCATGGAGAAAATGGTAAGTAATACTAACTGTAATTGGCACTTACAAATACATCCCACCCTCTAGGCCTATCAAACCTCCATCCACATTCCTACTGGTGTGACCCCATATTCCCTAGTTTATGGCATTGAAGCCATCATACCCTTGGAAGTGGGAAGCCTCCCTGATAACATCTCTTTGTGATTATCTTCATAAGGATGAAGACAATAGAGTAGCTCAGGTAGCAGAGCTAGAATTGTTAGATGAAAAGAGTATCAGAGTGCTCAATCACCTGAAAGTCTATCAAAATAAAGTATTAAGAGGATATAAAAAAAGGATCATTCATCATGAATTTAGTGTAGGTGATCTAGTGTTGAAAAAAAAAAAAGAATACCATCAAAGACAGAGAAAAGAAAGGTAAGTTTGAGGCCAAATGGCTAGGGCCTTATGTGGTGGTTGCTAAGTAAGGATCAAGAGCTTATAAATTGACGTATTCAGATGGTGAAGAGATTCTGGAACCAATGAATTCCATGCATCTTAAGTGCTTATATGATTAAGTATGGCTCAAATATTAGAAAAGAACTAAAAAATGGAAAAACAAAGAAAAAAACAAGTAAAACATGAGAAAATTGAGAAAATAGCAAAGAAAAAACAGGCCATCCACATGTGAAAACCACACAATTGTGGCATAGTGGGTAGGTCTTTGGGTGAAAACCGGGTTCCGGAGGTCAAGGAGGATTCACAGGTCACAAGTTACTCTTGCATCAAGACAGGAAACCCTCACCACTTTCTAGGGATAACTTCATTTGCTAGGTCTAGGAACCCTACCTAATCCATCTTCGCCAAGCCGTGATTTGGCTTATTTTTCTCATATATCTGCTTGAAGGATGTGCCTTTGTATATTCCCATATAACATTGGGGGAAACTTCACATTCCACTTTCTCATACATATGCACGTGGAATTCTACCATTTTTATATTCCCACATCATGATGGGGGCATTTACACTTCTTTGTCCTTGCACATTGTGTTCAGAGCGTGACCTTAGAAAATACAAAAATATTCAAAAAAAGATACACAAAAATCTAAACATTTAGAAAATCCCCCTTCTGGGGATGAAGCTACACAACCTTCATAACATTGTCTTAGGGAACCTCAAAAAAAATATGAACAACAGCCTTGAAAACATATCTTTTTAGATAACCCAAAAACATCAGAAAATATATCAATGTTGTCCCGCAAAAACAAGGTAATGATTAAATTGCATTAATTGTCAGTTTATATAGTTTTGGTTGTATATTTGTTTAGTTTTTTTAGCTTTTGGTTGTGTGTTTGATTTACTGCACATCTGTTGTCATCACATCTACAATCTATTATTCACCACATATAACATCATATGATACATCATACATACAAAGAATGCTAAGTTTTACATCATGCATGTATACTAAGCTAATCATCACATATCATATCATCAATGGGGACAAGAGGGGTTGCATATGATCACAAATCTATCCCCCCCACATGAATATCATCTAGTATCATCCCAAGTGCTAGAATATACCACAATATCTCACGTACAAATGGTATGATATCATCTAAATCACCCTGGGGAATTTTTATATATTTCTAGGTGCTCCTTATCTTCTATTTTTTATCTAGTGCCACGATTATTTTTAAATAATTATTATTGTCCCATTTTTCTTCTTGCTGGGGAACTTTATTGCCACCCAACGCCTGTTTTCTTTGCCTTGGGGTATTTTCACATGATTTTAGGTGACCTTCCATTTCCAAAATTCTTCCGACCGATAAAAAATTTTAAAATTATAAATCCATTCAAAAAGCCAAAAACATTTTAGAACTTCGAAAATGGACTAAAGTTGGTAAAAAATCTCATTTGCAGCTAAAATATGTGTCTCTCACATGACACTCATCTCGTATCATGTTGATACTTTCACATCTTTTGAAACAATGACTCACCGATCACCCAACTCTACAATCATTTACAAAATCTATGTTGCTTACTTCGTTTGTACTCTGGGGCACTATCAGTTGCCTGGTACTGTTTTCATCGTGCACATTACTTTTCCATTGGACCCAAGTGTCCTCCATCCTTTCCCTTGCATATAAAAATTTCTTGGGGCACCATTTTAAATCCCTTTTCATTTATCAAAAAATTTGGGACTACATCTTGATAACAAATTATTTGTGCAACTATGTTGAACATTGTTGGTTTAAGTGTAGGTGATTGTACTTATTTCCCTGTTAGCTGAGTTTGTTTACTTCTCGTATTGCATTACATGTTTGTATGTTGGATGGATTTTATGTTTTAGCAAGGGATGGTTGTTGGTATCTTTGATTTTCATGTCATTTTATGCTTCCATCATATGCTTACATTTTAAAAAGGACCGATGATGAGCATGCTAAGAAAAATGATGATTACAAATTGGCACTGGTTTGTGGATAGCTCAATATCCCTCTTTTTTATTGTTCTCTAATCTTATATTCACACTTTTCTTTATTTTTTTCTCTTTTTGATCGTTGGTCAAGTTCTTCCATCACCCCATTGACACTCGAGGGGGTATCCCTTTAGCTAACTAATTTTTCTTCTACCCCTTAAAACATTTTCTAATCGTTTATGCTTGTTTAATTTATTTGAAGTGATGTAGGTTACGTCACCTCAAAGAGGGGAAAATGTAGACACCTAAATTTTGATCAAAGCACTATTATTCCTAATATTGCACTAACTATTTTTCTTCTAATGAATTGATGACATAGAGTTAGTTAGACCCATCTAACACCCCTCTTACGAAACTCTTTTGGTCATATCCCTCTTATAAGTCAATTAAACAGGCTAATATAAGCCTGTTCTTGGCTAAATCCTCTTCTTATCCTCTTATATACTACTTCTACTAGCTTCTCTTCTTAGACTATCAATCCATTTCATTGGATTGATTAGACCTCTCAAAGCCCTCTCAAAACCCTAATTCCTCTCTAAACAAGATTAACTAGCATAACCTAATTTTAATAGTCCTAACATTGATTAACTTCTTCTAAACTTAGTCAAATCTTACTTTGAATCCCTATTTAACTATTTGACTTATTCTTTAGTCCCACATGCACCAAAATTCCTCCACTTTCCCAAATGGAAAACTATAAATAACCCACTACCCCCCTCTCATTTACAAGAACACTTCTTCCCTTTAACATAAACTATAGTATTATTTCTAGGATTATGAATTTTATTTCATCTTATTGAGCTATTTGCTTTATCCTTTACAACACACCACACACCATTGAGTAAATGGGAATAAATATTTGCCTTGAAGCCATTAATGGTGAGCTCCCATTCTCTTAAGCACAAACTAGTTATTTAGATCCTTATTAGGCTCACTTATTTAAGCTTTCAAGAATAGATGGTAATTATATTTGTGAAGTTTTCTTCTTTTCTTCAAAACTAATGCATGCAAAATAGGAATCCTTGTTTACTTCTTATCAGATGGTCCATTGATTAGTTTTGCACAAAGCTTTGGGGTTCTTAAGTGTTCTTACCCCATTCCATAGGTTTTACAACCTTTCTTTGAACACACAAGTATATATGTGAAGGTTCAATGAGTGGGCCATTTAAAAAAAGGGCGGAGATGTGGTACAATCGAATCCACATGAACTTTGAAGAGGAGTGGTACATCCCTAAGGAAATACCTTCGGTAGTTGGTAAGGAAGTAGAATTCGTGGTGTACTAATACTTCTACATCATACAGTTCAGTATGAGGGATGGAACATGGATCCTATGCTGTGAAATGCCATATGCCTTCATAGCGTGCTACTTCCGTGCATCAATACACCATTTTACTTATGTGTGCCACCTGAATTTTATTGCATACAAGGTAAGCTATGACTACCACACTCTGAGGAAGACATATGTCTATCCAGGTAGGATTTCCTATGTTGAGAGGCTTATTTTGAACATTATACGCATGAAGCTTGTAAGCTTGAAAATTGTGGACATTGGAGCATCGCTTGTATACCTTCAGCTTAAGCCCAAGCTAGAGAATAAAAAATATGTGGATAATGAGTTCAAACTTCGAGGGCCACATAAGGGAAAACATACAGTGGAGAACGTGTTAGCCCCAAAGCCCATAGAAGCTATAGAGGTATATGATGAGGAAGAAGAACGGGAAGATAGTGGTGTCCTAGAACATAGAGGCTAGAAATAGCCCATAGATAGAATGGAGACTGAGTGCATAGGTACCCCATTTTAGGTACAAAGAGAAGAAGAGGACTTGGAAGCAGTCCAAAGAGAGCACCGTTTCAAGAGGGTGTTCAAAAAAACAAGGACACAAGGAACAAGGACTCCTCAGTCTGTTAGGAGATCGCCTCGACTCTCTCCTAGAAAAAAAACAACTTAGAGGAAAAGGAGGAAGTTGAAGATGAATGAGGAGGTGGAGGAGTCTGAAGAGAGTGCGCCCGGATCCCCTGTATAGCCAGAAGAAGTTAAATAACCTAGGGATGAACATCTAAAATATAAATGGGTAGGAGAACTAGAACATGATACCACTCATAACAACGAAGATCCAACTCTAAACATTTGTGCTCAGGTATGTAAGGGTCTAAGAACGAAGTGAACAAGTGGAGAATATAATGTTTTGCATATGAGATACAAAGAGGACACATGTAAAATTGTCTGCACTCGATTCCAGAATAGAGTGGGGCTCAAGGAGTTATATGGATGGGACTTGATGGACCCAAACATGGAAACCACATGCAGAAGGAAAATTTTTTCCTAGTCGATACAAACTCACATGGATGAGCCCAATTTTGATCTATGTGAAGAGTTTTATGTGTCAATAAGGATGAAAAAGGTGCCACAGAATAAACACATAACTATCAAACCCACTATTATGTCTGATGAGAAGGTGAGTAATGCCTTGGTGAAAGTATCTACAGAGGTGGTGCGGAGGAATGTAGGTAAGGTTTCCACTATTAGAGTGCTACAAGTATAAAACAAAGCCAAAGATGCCAAAATAGCATGTCTAAAAGGAGAGAAGGACTTAAAGCAGAAGAAGAACGAGGATTTCAAAAGTATGGAAGAAGAAATTGGAGATTATGTCCTGAAAGTAAGGTCACACCTAGAGTCAAAGGTACGTGAGAAGTTTCCTTTGGCTATGCATTATGTGCACACATTGGTTAATTTGGTGCTCAAGGATGGAATGTTTTGGATGCCAGTGCTAAAGGACCTTGAGTAGGAAGCAGAGAGAGAGTAAGGGCTTCAATGTTTAGAAAATTTCATCTTACAAGGCATTTCTCCAGACTTTGTAGGAAGAGATAAAGAAAGCATACCAGGCATTGAATATCTATGTAGCTCCGGAAGCAGTAATAAGAATCAGGACGATGGTATAAGACAATGAAGGATGAAACTTTGGGGTGCATAGAGAGATTAAAACTAGTCAAGGAAAAGCGTGAGGCACTTTTAGTAGCCCAAGACCCCTATAAGGAAAGGATGGATGAAATTGGGAAGCTTATAGCTCAAAATATGGATCTTCTGGAAGGAAGGGTAACTGTAATGTCAAACATTGTTATAGTATTGTCGAACAAGAAGGAAGAGATTACACAAAATGAGTTAGAGTCTATTGCATCGGATATTCTAGAAAAGACAGAAGCCATGTTGAATGATTGACACACCTTAGAGGCTGAAATCAAAGAAGAATATCTGGAGTTAATTCCTTAGTTGAAACAGAGGATATTGCAGGGTAAAATTCCATTCCTTGTACAGTAATTATTTAATTTCCTTCCATTCCCATTCTTTATTCTTTAGATATCAAAAGGAAACCATTTCCGGGGTGGCAATGTAGTTTAGTGTGGGGTAATGTTGAGCATACGAAGTATGACACTAAGAAGAAGGCACACAAAAGATTCACGCACAGTAGCAAGGAATATTTTAAGGTATGGAAGGAAGTGTGCACAAAAGATAGAATGAATATGGACTTAGCCATTTTCATGGTTACGGGCTATTTTTGGAGATAGTGTGCGGGGCACACAACCAGATGGAAACTTGTGTAGCACGTAAATGTTATTTTTGGAAGAGCGTATACTGAGTGCTTTGCATGAGTTCGAGTTAATAATAGGATTATCACTGCCAATTAACTGGAAGAGATATATTATTAGCTCACTTGCATGTGTGCCTATTATTGTAAAGGTGCATGGATATTTTTAGCATGCGACCTATTTTGGGAATTATGTAAGCGGTGAAGGGAAAGTCCCTACCCTTATAAATATGTAGTAATATGTGTAGATTAAGAGAGTACTATGTATGAGTTATTGTAGAGTTATGCTGGTAGATCTGATGCGTGCATGAACTTATGATACTACTTATTGTAAGAATCTTATGTATTTAGTGTGTTTTAATATAATGGAGTGTGTTGGGTGAATAATGGTGTTAATATGGCTGAAACTAGTTTTTACATGGTTGACTTCATTATATCTAATTGCTTAATTCATTATTCTTTTAGATATAGATCTGGAACATGCTCTATGGAAATTTTATATTGTTTATGAATTTGAATGCATTAACTCTTCATCATGTTCATATCCTGCACAAGAAACTCTAAGGAGAGGCCTGGTACTTTTGCATGCTTTGGGTGAGCACTCAGTCTAGGATGAGTGATGTGCCAATGCACCTAGGTTATTCTTGGTAAATTCTAGGCTGCATCATGAAACCAGCTTATAACCCTATGAGCATGTTATAAAGTGGAAAGACGAGTGAAATTAGAGCCAATTACAACTTTCTTCATAAAAAACTAGGACTTTCTATTTTTTAGTAGGTAGGACAAGGACCTATTATTTTCAGACATATCTTCTGTTTTGATCAAATTTGATCCTCTAAAATTTCTAGCACATTCAATTCTCCTCTGTTGATGATGCCTTTGTATTTTTAGTAGGCTATTTTTGCGTTGTTTATTTTTTGGGAAAATTGTCAAGTTTACCATGCATGTTGCTTTTTATTGTTCCCAACTGAACTGAAGGATCATAAATTGAAATTTAAAGGACTTAAAATTTTTGACAAGTTAACATTCGGACCTTGGTTTGTAGTGGAAACATTATTTTTGAATTCAGCTCCTCATTACGATCTTGTGCTCCAAATTTCATTGTTTTCTGCCTACCACAACACTTTGAAATTGAAAAAGTAATTTTCAGACATAGGGTTTGTAGGTCTGAAGATATTATGGAATAAATTAATGGATTCATTAAGCTTCATTTATTACATGGATTTATGGAAGAAGGAAAATCAACTTAAACTCTGGGTACGTTTAATTTCTGTGTTTGTTGGCTGTGAGAAAAGCTTAATTCTTGTAATCATGGACGCTATAGGAGAATTTTGATATAGTGATAGCTATTTATATAGGTTATTAGAGGAATTCAATCATCAACCATGGCTTAAAAATTGAACTGTGTGAATAGAGTGCTTTAAAACAGGTGGTTTTAAGCTTTTTTAAGTTTCCTGATAGTTTTTTGAGTAGCAGATTGTAATAGTAGCACTTAGTCAAAAATCAAGGTTTTAACTTCTTGGTACATGGCATATATTTTCTTGTCCCCTCTGTTCCCTTGGGAAAATTAAAGGAGGGGAATAAAATTCTCCTTCACCTCTACTTGACAAGTGTCACTTCGTGATTGGATGATTGGGGAATCTAGAAAACCACATTTTAGCCCCATGGGGCTGAGTCTGGGTGCATGAGGAACTGTGAAAGGGGATAGAGAGAGGGGATATTTTTCTTTTCCTCTCTATCCCCTTAGGAAAATGAAAAGAGGGATATAAAAATTTTCCCTCATGTGGTGATGACAAGTGGCATAATTTGATTTAGCGAGGAGGAAGTGAGGAGAGGCTAGCTAAGACACAAATGGGCTTAAACTTGGTAACATTAAAAACAATAAAAAAATGAAGAGAGGGGAACATTTTATTCTCCCCTCTATCCTATTTGGATATGGATGTGAGGGAAAAACATTCAATCTCATGTGAGCTTGAGAAGTGGCACATTCTTACTGCTCGATGGGAGGGATTGGAAATAGGTAGATAAGCCCTACAAAGTGTTTATTTTGGCTATATGAGAAACCTAAAGGAAAATTTAGGGTGGGTTGAATTTTATTTTCCCCTATATCCCCTTGGGAAATGGATAGGAGGGAAAAGAAATTCCCCTCAACCTAGAGGTGACATGTGTCCTCTTGAAAAATTAGCTACTTGTGAGAAATGTACTTGCAAGAGAGAAGACTTGAAGACAATGTTTCTTAAGCTCCAAGAGGTCTTTTTGGGTGAAGTATTATGTGAATTTTACTCCAAGGAGAATTATACTAACAATGGGATGGGTATCTGTTAGCATATGGATTTACACGCATGCAAATGACATGCAACAATGTGGGAATGAAGTCCCTTCTCAATGAAGGTGAGGCTGCCTTTATTGAAAACCAAAACTGTATTTACATTTGTACATTCAAAATTTTATGTGGGGGGTGTTTTGGAACATCAATGGAAAGAAGAGTGAAATGAAGGGAATGGAATAGAATGAAGGAAAGGAGTGGAATGGGATGAAATGAAAGAACACGCAAGAGTTAGGTAAAAACAGAGCCTAATATTACATGAAGAAGAAAGGTGAATGACCAACACAAATAAAACAGAGTTTGAGTTAGCCAAACAAGAATGTGTAAAAGGGAACACACATGAGCAAGTAGATAATCAGAGCTTGATCACTGTGAACTAGAACAACTGATTAATAATGTTGACAATACGATTAAAGATAATATTTGCATGCAAGATTCAAACACCTAACATCTAATGAACATAAGAACACCAAATGTTACAAGAGACAATGAATGAGACACAAAGTTCGCATTTGATTAACTCCAAAATGTTTTTCACAAAGAACACAAAGTTTCTTCCTGAAACAAAGCTTGCACAAAAGTATTTTCTTCTCCTCTCTCAAAGTCACCCTTACAAATGATCCCCTCACTTCCTTTTATAACGAAAAATTTGGTTACAAAGTAGTTAGGGTTTTACACGATCATTAAATAAGGCACTTAAGTGACCTTTGAATTTTTCTAACCAACTTTATTAAAGACAACCCAAAAATAGAAATTAATTAAAATATCCAATGTTTCCCAAATAACAACACCTTTTAAAATATACAATAATAACCAGTGCCTTATCCATTGAAACGGGGTCCGCCTATCTCAAACGTATGAGAAATGGACTCTCCCACTTCACTAGATACCAAGAAAATCAGCTCCCTCCACCACTGGTGAAATTAGGATCCCCTGCTTTTGCTAGTTGAAAGGATCTAAACCTTCCCAAAGTTTCAAACATATTTTCTTCTTCTAGAGGTTCACTTGGCCGAAGAATAGCCTCACAAAACACCTGCAATTCAAGAATTCTACTTGGCATATCATTTAACTTAACAATTTAGACTGAGCATTCTCAAACAAGTTCTTCAATTTGATACACCGCTCCATGGAAACTGACGAGAATTTGTTGGCGGGAGTGTACATGTCCTTGAACAATCGTGAAAATTGTTCTTCCACCTGCTCCGATGAACACCTTTGATTATTCTCATTTACTAGGTTACAAGGAATCTCAACCATGAATTCCTGGATCAAGGAGAGTGAAGTGAAAGCTTCATTACACATGTTGTCATAATGGATCATAGAATCCTCGAGAAGCGTCTTTCTTGATTTGAGATGAAGACACCAAAGAAAACATGTTCCTTGATGTTCAAATTTGAGAATCCCTTCAATAGCCAAAACTGAAGATTCCATACTTGTCATCTCATGTAGATTGTGCAATATCTCATCCAAATTTGATATAGCATAAACAAAAGTTTCTTTGAAAGAAAGAATTGGATCCAAATATGCACTGATATCTTCATGAAGATTAACTGTGGTCTTGATCGCTCCCTGGCCTAAAACGAGATTTTTTAAAAGCCAAGTTTTAGTGACATGGCCCAATGTGTTTACTTCCTTTGACAAATTGATAGTCTCTTCATCTGGGGCAGCCACTACATCAGGTACTGGGAAGGTGGATGATACGGGATTTATCAAATGCTGAACATACTCCACCAATTGATTCTTTTTGGTCTTGAGCTAAGAATTTTGAGACTTGTATTTCTCCAATCTTTTTAGCATGATATCAATCGACTCGAGCAATCGCCATGTCACTTTATAAAGTAGATCTCCCAAGTCCTATTCTAGAAACTTCATAGTCGGCTGGCGTCATAGCATCATGCTCTTTATCCACTTGTGGAATGGCAAGGTTTACAAACTTGTTTCCATCATTATCCACCATTATTCGAGAGAGTACCTTATGCTTTTTAGGAGTAGCGTCATTCAAAAGTTTGAAAAGGGCATCAAAATCAATGTCAATTGGCTTGATAACTCTCTTCCTTTTCTTCACTTCGAAATTAACCCAAGAAGGAGTTTCATTCACTATTTCAGCATATAGAATCCTGGAGCTCAAATCAATATTCTCATTATTCTTGACATCATGATATCCTTCTTAAATCTTATCTACGACCTCAATTTGAGGAGACACAACTTCAATATCCACTTCTTGATTATTAGGGAGATTTTGGGAAATCTCTTCATGAACCACTTGCTCTGAAGTGTTTGATATTTGAATTACTTGTACCTGAGTGGATGCTTGTTCGAAGCATGGCTGAAGATCATTTTCTACCAGCTTTTGAGTGCTATTAACGATGTGAGTAGAAGAATCTCTACTCGAGGTAGAAAATCCAGACACACGCTCTTTTCCTTCTTTGGGGTTTGAATCTCTCTCCTCATGACATGGTGCTTGGCAAAGTGGATTTTGGCAACCATTATTTTTTTGCCTATTTTGTATGATTGGATGTTAATGAAGTTGATCGAGAAGAAACCTTGGTCGAATGGAGACCCCCTTGTATAGGCAATTTTTGTGATCCCAAAATGTGATCTGGAATTGATTGAAATTTGGCAAGTTCCCTGTCATACCAAGATATGCTTCTTTCGATAATTGGTTGGTTCTTGCCATTGAGAGAAAATTCATCTCTCTTGGTCTAGTCGATTTGAGGAAATGGTGTGAAGGAAATGGCATCATACGAGGGATTGACGACATCTTCATCATCATTTATGAATGAATCAGGAGGACTCCTGATGTGGAAGGCCTTGATCTGAGCAAGTGTTGGGCGAGAGTACTCCCGTCTCCTTACCTCATGTTCATCCGAGCAAGCAGCCCAGAAATCCTCCATGGTAGGACTATGTTGGTACTTCGCTCCCAGGACCTTTGCATATATCCATTGATATCGAACTGAGATCTCTTCACATATGGATGGGTGGTTATGAGAGCAAACTCCTTTTCCATGAGTTGTGCACTGAATAGATTTGGGCATTGGTATACCCTGATTTGGATTGGGAAATGAATTCATGGCTTCATGGTATTCCCCATTATGAAATGAAACTCATGGCTTCTTTGGAAAACCTTTCCTCAGTATTCTGATTCAAGTTCCGGATCACGCGGAAGGTGAATGTATCGTTGACTCTTCTAAAATGGTGAGAACTATTTTTGAAGCTGAGCTGAGGTTAATAGTGAAAAACATTGTTTGATGACCCTAGGATTCCTCTCGTTTCAAGTCCTAAAAATAGAGTTCTTTGTGCTATTGCATAGGTTAGATACGAGGTCATGTAGAAGCATCTAGTCATTTTGACTTCTATCAATTGCTTGTGAATGGTGTTACTAATGATGGTGGTTTAGTCCACAAACTCCTTCTTGGCTAGGATGATATAGATAAACTGGTACATCCATGGGTGGAAAACCCTTGTAGAAGGTAAAACAAAAACTCAACTGAGGAGAGTGATCATGTCTCCAATTTCTTCCATGAACTCAACGCGGTATAGCTCTTTAAGGAGCCTGTCAATATGAGGTCTCTTGGTTACCAGCCAGTTGTTGTTGACCATTTTACTCCATCTCAGGGGTTCTTCATCCAAAACTCTTACGCTGATTGGCGAGTGATATATGTATTTTTGGGAAAGTCAGCTATGCTAAGAAAATCCTCAATGTGTTCAGGTGTGATTAAGAGGAAAGGCTTGTGATTGTATTTGAAAATTCCTTGTCTCTTAGGGTCATAATGCTTTGCGTAAGCAATCACCAATTCTAGACACTGCACCGAGACAGGGAATGCTACTACTTGGGGTAGGCCACTGTGGTAAAGCCTATATGAGAAAATGGTTTTGCCTTCAGTTTTCACTCGCTCGCAAAACTGTTGCATGTTGATGTGACCCAGATTTGTATCGTTGATGTTGTCATATGCTGATTTAATGGAGTTGGGAGGAATAATTCCTTGGAATTCATATTTCAAGGAAGATTTGTTAGATTTCTCCACTGGCTTCCTCAATCTCCCTGCAGATTTGGATCTTTCAGCCATTATGAATTTAACAAAAAAGTGACTTAGGCATGCCAGATGATGTAAACGGGGTCGGGTCTCAGTCTTCGAAACCTCGTTGATGCAGAAAAAATATTTTTCATTTTAATTTAATTATTATTATTTAAAAACAATAATAATAATAATCCTGATTACAAAAATTATTACTATTCACTTTTTTTTTTAATTTTTATTTAAAAACAATAATAATAACAAATAATAAAAATTGAGCAATTTCCCGATTACAATTTTTATAAATCGGCAATATGATTTCGATATAGAGCTCAGATCAACTTGAGATAAAAATCAATGTTGGGGGCAAAAAAAATGTCTCGTTTTGATTTTCTTCACGTTTTTTTACCATGCGTGATCTTTCCTTTGGATTGTTCTATTTATTTTTCTCTAGCGTGTGGTGTCTTTCTTCAGCTGGCACATTTTTTGCAGTTTTTAACTTGGCTGGGCACATGGAAACCGTTCTTGTTGTCTTCAAACCATATTAGATTGTCCTCTTCCTTATGTTGGCTGCGTGGAAAGACCTGGTGGGGTGGCATGCCTTTCTTATTCTTTCTCTTTGATATTACTCTGCCTTGTTTTCAGCTGGGTGTGTGGAGATCCCTTGAACCTACATGGGATTTTGTTCCTTTTGTTTTTTTCCAGTGCATGTGTGGGCTTGGCTTTAAGCCAACAATAAAACAAATTTGTTGTTAGCTGTCCCTTTCTCCAAAATAAAACAAATGCAAATTTTCCTTTTAGCTGGGCACCATGTATGGAAAGGTGCGTGGAAATGATCTATTTTTACTTGTTTAAAAACATTCTCTAACAGGCCAATGCGTGGTCTTTATCCACTTTGCTAAGCATAGTATATGAACAGGTGCATGGGAGCTAGTTCCCCCCCCCCCCCCCCCCCAAGTGGTCTCCTTATGCCTAAAAAAAACTTCTTTCTGTCTTTTTCATGTGTCAGAACCAATCCTTCTTTATTCTTTGGCTATCTCCCTAGGGCTGCACATAGATTAATTTATCTACTTTGATTTGTTTGAAAATCTTCTTTATAAAAAAAAATTGTTTCTTCTAAAAAAACCAATGCGTGGGCTGTTCTTTCCTTTACGCAGTCCTTCCTTGGGAGTGGCCTTTGCTGTTTGACTTTGAAAAAGATTCAAGACTGTTTTATATTTTGTTTCCCATGCGTATGGAAAGCTCCTTCTATTGGTTAGGCGTTGGATTTTACTGTTGACTGTCCTCTTGAGTTTCTTGGTAATACATAGCCTTTGGTTTATTGTTCTGTAGATCTTCTTTGATGAATGCGTGGAGTATTGAGGGATGTAATAAAAATATTATGTTCTCCAGAGGAAATAAGAAGAATCCGAAGCATGAATTTTTCCAACGGGTTTGATGTAAGAAGTTGATTTGGCAATTGGTTGAGGAAAACCCCACGTGTGGGAAAATTGAAGGAAATTTCCAGGAAAGTGGAAATCCAGGTTCAGGAAGCCAGATTGGCTTCCCGGCAGTTGGAAACGAAAGCTTACTTCCCCGGCACTAAAACTTGTCGAATGATCTTTAATTTATATTTATTTAATTAAATACTCCTTAAGTAAATTTTTTTTAAAATAATTTAATGAAACAAGGAGCAATTAATTAATTAAATATTAATTAATTATTTTAATGTATTTTAATGTGTTTTAAAGCCTGGCGGGAAGATTTCTCGCCCAAAAATCACGAAACGAAGACCGAAACGATCACAAAAATAAGACTATCGCGATGAGTCCAATGAACCACGCAAAGTAACACTTTTCAAAATTTTCTAATTTTTCATTTTTTAATTATTTTTTAACAATTTTGCGAAGTCAATTGGCTGATAACAGTATCATAGTTTAATTATGAATGAAACTCCCTGAAATATCTCCTTTTTGTTTGGGACAACATGGCATGCCTGCATAGTATGGACTATTCTGAGAGATATTTGAGTCTTGTAATAGATGTGAAGATTCCATCATATAGATAATTATTCTAGATTTATAATGACTATTTAATTACATCCTAAATCCTTACAGATCTCCTGGAATCATATGTGGAAGACCAGATACCATTTTAGACTGCAAGCTCTTTACCCTCAAAATACCTTCAAAACTTACCTAAAATTTCATTAATCAGTTCCATCATGTTCTATAATAGTAAACACCACTTCAAAATGATTGTGAACTCTCAAATAACTCCCATAGGATGCACACCAATCATGCAACAACTTAAAGTTTCCTTTTTATGCATGCCAGAAGACTAGCCTTTCAAAATACTTCACCGTATGAGATGGATGACCTTGATACCTCATTTCACACATTTGGGAAAGTTTTTCAACACATCATTAAAAACTACAAGGACATGGTGATCATGATACAATAGGAAAACTGATCGGGAAGGGGGTTCAGAAAGAATCACGAGACAAAATATCAAATTTCAGTCTAGTTGTCATGATTGAAAGTTTAAATTTTTTATGCAACACATTTGCATGATATCATGGTCATATGAATTTATTGTGTAGATTTTTAATGAATCATATCATCATGAAGTTGATTTTCCATTTTGTATGGAATATTGTGTCATAGGAGCACCTATAAATAAGCCTTCTACCCACCACAATAGCCCATTTGAGGATGATGAAGAAAAAAATCATAATGATATACTTTCAATCATCCTCTCGAGATTCATAAGTTTCTATCTTAGTTTCCCCAATACAAAAATGAATCGAAAGAAATGATTGACAAGTTTCTTCTTGATTTCATTTCTGAACAACTTGATCATAGGGAATAAAAGGGGAAAGCTTCCAAAGTAGGTTCATTTGAAAATGCTGCTAATTTTGACCCTACTAATCACATTATCCAAATCTTTGATAGGACGAGCCAACACCAATATGATATTATGGTTTAATTCCTCTGAATTCAAGCCAACATGGCTCAAATAGTCAAGCACCCTACAAAGGGATCTTGGGGCACCATGCCCCCTACTTTTCCAAATGGGCCTAATGGGATGCCCATCACCAAACCCCCTATCACAAAAAAGTCTTGAGAGAAGTCCAAAAATATCCTTTTACACCTTATATTGCTATCATGGACATTGGTGGTATTATTCCTTCTATCTCTTATGATGGTTCTACTGATCCCTCCCTTCATATCAAGGCCTTTAGTAATATTTATAAAGAGGGGATCGTTACCAATTCATACAATGCCACCAAAATCCTAGCTAAAACTATCACTAGAGATGCTTTGGATTGGTACTATACTCTACCTCCTAATTCCATAGCTCAGCTAGAGTCCTTTGTGACAACCCTAGTGAATGAATTACAATATCATGATATATCTAAAAATGATATCAATTCTTTCATCGATTGTCAACAATATGTAAATGAATAATCACAAGATTTAATCAAGTGTTGGAAGACCCTATCCAAACGAGAAACACATAACATGTCTAATGATAGCCTCTTCCAAATTTTCTTATGATATCTTGAACCTTTCCTTCAATACAAGGTGAGGTACATTTCTCCTACTTCATTAGTTGAGGCCTTTGAGCAAGCTAAAAGATGATTATCTCATGAGAGAATTTGAGAAAGATCCTCTTAAGGCACAAACTAACAAGCAAGTCCAAATCTTTCAATGTTCTAAGAACAAGGATACAATAAATGACAAAGTGTATGATACTCTTCCTCTTGTCACTTTTACAAATAGTATTTTTTTAAACATTGAATAACAACCTAGTAACAACAAAAGTCATCCTTGCGGTCATCGATCATTGATTAAGGAAGAGTTGAAATGCCGTTTACCTAAGCTTTTTACCCCGATATTTCATCCTTCTTGATGTATTCCTCATTGGCATGATCAAAGTAAGTTTTTTTGGTGGCATGCTAATTAGGGTCACTCCAATGAAAAATAATGTACACTACAAATAGATGCCATAAGCTTCTTCCTAGGTCCCCAATTTGACTATGAAACCATCACTCACGAGTGTTTAACTGAAGAGGTTAAAGCTCATGATACAACTCAACCAAATGATCATGATCAAGCTATCAACCAAGTTGATGAGAAGCCAAATATATTTGCTATTATTATGCCTAATCATGATGTTGGTGAAATTTATAATAAGTGAGAAAATTATATGACCATTGTAGTTGACACAAATCATCCTCCTAAAAATATAGTTCTGATTAATGATGTAAAACATGTCACAACTTATGTAGAACCAGAATACCATGTATCTTTCCAACCTCAAACGTCCCTAGACAAGGCCTTTATGAGGCCTTTGAACAAGCCTCATACTTCCATAGATGAAGCCTTTTAAAAATCCAAAAGACAAGATTACCTCATGAGGGAATTTGAGAAAGATCCTCCTAAGACACAAAATTACAAGCAAGTCCAAATCCTTCAATGTTCTAAGAACAAGAATGCGATAGATGACAAAGTCTTTGATATTCTTCTTGTAGTCACTTCTATAAATAGGATTTTTTTAACATTGAACAACAACCTAATAAAAACAAAATCCATACTAACTATCATCAATCATTGATTAATAAAGAGTTGAAATTTCATTTACCTAATATGTTTACCCTGATATTGGATCCTTATAAACATATTCCTCATTGGCACGATGAAAGCATATTTTTTTGGTGGCATGCTAATTAGGGTCACTCTAATGAAAAATACTGTGCACTACAAATAAATTCCATAAGCTTATTCCTAGGTCCCCAATTTGACAATGACACCATCACTCACAAGTTTTCAACTGAAGAGGTCAAAGCTCATGATGAATCTCAGCAAAAGGATAATCATGAATCTATTAAAAAAGTTGATGAGAAGCCAAAGAAATTCTCTAATCCTATGCCTAATCATGATGTTGGTGAAAGTTATAAGAAGTAAGAAAATTCTACGACCAATGTAGTTGACACAAATTATCCTCCTAAAAAATAAAGTTCTAATTAATGAGGTAAAACATGTCACAACTTATGTCGAACTAGAATACCCTGTAGCATTCTAGCCTCATACTATATCCCTTTGTATCTCAAAACCAAGCTCATCAAAGTAAGAATATTTCTCCTATAGACGTCATTGTCCCTTGTGGAAATTATCCTAGAGGGGCAATGATGTTTGGATCTATATCTCTAGCCACAAATACCATCGCCCCCTATGTAAATCAAACTTGTAGGGACAATAACATAAGAAATGAGGAAAAAATAGTCTAAGAAATCTCCCTAAACACCCTTACTCCTTCTGGCTCTGTTTCTCAAGACTCCTAATACTCTCAACCTACTACACAATACAATCATGATGAGTGGGATCCTATTGAAGCACTAGACCAAATTCCTGGTCCATTCCCCTTCTTAGAACTCATGCGTACATCAACTCACCATTGTGAGCACCTCATGACTACACTATTTGATATGAACATTCCTTTCCCCCCCTCTTTGATGTAGGAGCATCATGTACATAGAAAAAATATTGGCTTGAATAGTATTTTTAGGATGTCTTAGGTGTTTTGTAGGTTTTTTGGTCCATATGGACCCTTCATGTTGTAATAAGTGGCATTTTGGAGGCTTCCCTCCAAAATCCACATTTGAATATTCAAATTAGTCTAGTGTTATAGCTTAGGCCTATAATGTTTATAAGTATTCAATAAATTGTGAGTGTATGTTTTGTATTAATGAAAATGAGGTGTACATGTGATGAGTACCCTTGCTTGACCTCTACCAAGGTATAAATTCATTCAAGTTTGCTAAACCATACATGAGTGAAGAAATGTAAACCTAACTAACCTTCATATTTCTTTATGTGCATGCAAAATTCGAATGTTTTTTTTAGAAGTGAGTGTGATGTTTTAAGAGGAATAACACCTCTATGTCAGAGCCTAAGAGACTCAAGAAGCAATGTATAATAAGAATCATCATAAATGAATCTTTTTCCATGTAAAATCAATATTTTTGAGTTCTTGTAATGTGTATTTGAATATTAAAAAGTCTGATGTATTTTCATTTCTTAAATGTATGGGTTATGAATTATTCTACCGATGTATATGCATTTACAGGTTTAGAAAGGATAAGATTAATCCTTTGAAATGAGAGATTAATGAAGGATTTTGAATAAAGAGAAAATTGTGAGTCTAAGGTAAGAATATTGTGTGCACACAATCAAGATCTAAATGCGAAGATTTTCATATCAATTTCTGAATTTTTTATGGTATGTAAAGTATTGTGGAGGATTAAATAATGTCAATGGGAGATGAATGCAACTAGTTTCTATGAAGGTGTGAAATAGATTTTTAACACCAATAAAGTGTTCTCTGTCTATGTCATAGTCTTAGAGTGCTTTTAGAGAATTCAAAAGGATGTGATAATCACATAAGATCAGTGAAAATTAGGTGGATAAGAGTTTGAGAGCATTGAGAAATGTACATGCATAATTTTGCAAGGCAATGAAGAGGTTAGGTCAGAGAAAAGATTCAATATACAATGAGTAACAAAGAAGAGATTTGACACAGTTAGCATTATCCCTGTTCTAAGAGGTTTTGTGAAGAGAATATTTCTTGAAAGTCCTAAAGAACTCTTAAAATTATTCATATGAAGAGTTATATTATAAATTGGTGTACTCAAGGTAAATATTAGGTTTAAATACCTTTGAATGGTGTATTTCCATAAAAATATGAGGAACTATGCATGTTTAGTCTAAAACCTCATAAGGATAATCATGACCACATTGTCATTATATTAGAAAATATTGTAGTGTCTTTGATCAGTTTTTCAAGAGGAAGGTGAACTTGAAGATATAAGGAGTAATGACTAAAATATTCAATGTTGAGAAAAAGGAATCTATAACACATAGTCTCTACAAATGGACATAGTTAGGATTTAGAGCATAATGAGAAAGAGATAAGACTCATTCAACTTTAGTTAATAATAAAGGACTCTATATAAGTTTGGAAAGGAGAATAATAGGATAGGTCCTAATCAGACAGGGAACATAGTATTGGAGGTTCAAGGAAGCAATATACATTCTGAGATAAAACTGTGACAATTGTGAGGATGAAAAATATAATCTTCTTAAGAATTATATGGAGAACATGATCACGAAGGATGAGTATAACATAGTAATCGTGGAACCATATGTGTGGAGGATGAGTTTCTAACCATAAATGAGAGGAGTGTTAAGATAATTTTTTTAAGAAGACTTGGATGAGACAATGATATACTAAGTTGAGGGTTTTGGAAGGGAGGTCATAGGTTCAAGTAAACCAAATGTAGACTTTGTAATGTTTGTGGAAATTTATAATATTAATGATGTTATAAGGAGATATAAAGGAGTTTTGGATTATAATGCAAACCCATAGAGTCAAGAATCAACTAGTATAGTGACTGTCTTGTGTCAATTTACCATAAGGTTAGGGAAGTTCAAGTTCAAGAAGGGTCTTAAGTGAATGAGGTTGAGTAACTTAGAAGAGAGGAATGAGAGCCAAGTGAGTGTAAAGGGGAAGTAGAAAGAATTAAGGGAAAAATAAAGAAAGATAAAGTTTGGGAAACAATGATTAAGGGATTATTGGAAACAAATAACTAGATAAGCCAAGAATAATCCAAGACTATGAAAGTAAGAAAAATGAAGACACGGGAAGGATGTGAAGAGTGGAGATGATTTGAATAAGTCATGAATGTGTGGAGTAAGGTTTTTGGAATGTGGAAATTTGGTAGGGAAGTCAAAAACCAAGAATTTCCCTTTAAACCCTAGTGAAGGCTTAAGAAACCTAGTGAAAATGAGGGTTTAGTGTTGGATGAAGTAGGAAAGGAGTTGAGAAAAAAAATTGGTAGAAATAAAGAACAAGAAAATTTGTATCCAAAACGCTAACTATTTTTTATTGGAAGTTTGTAGGTCATTCCCAATTTAGAGAATTGTGTCAGATTAGGGCTAATTGCCAAAAGGGTTAGAAAAGCTAAAAAGAGTATAAAATAAGTTTGGTGTGCAGTTTTGATCTAAAACTATTTAGGCATGATAATGAGAAAAATGGGTAGCTAAAAATATTACCAGTCAGGTTTGAAAGTGTGTTGTTAGTTAAATTTGTCAAAATTTGCCATTTTTTAGGGCTCCAAGGGCATATGAAGGTTTTTAAGGGAAAATATGCAAAATGGAGTAATGAAACTAGTTTAGTGATTTGAGAAAGTGTATTTGGTGTTATTAAACATGTTTGAATGTTTTTGAATCTTGATATAATGTTTTAATGCATTTTTCCATATTGAGAAAATTTTAGCAAGGTGTTGGATTTTGAGAAAAATGAATGATAACGTTGTTTTTGTCACTTATAAGAATTGTTTTTGGGTGAATTGAAGCACGTTTGTAGGGCTCTACATCACTCTTTGGGGCATATTCCCGCATCACATGGCTTAGAGGAAAGTATCCTCCAAAAATGTGAGGAACTATCCATTTATACTGATCTCACTACGGATGCTCATTCTTGCATTCATTTTCTTATAGCTTCTATGATATCGGATGAGCTCTTTCTTTACATAGATGATACACCTTTCTTCATTTCAATTCAAATTGCTCACACCATAGTCAAGTGTGCTCTTATTGATGATGGATTAGGCATGTGTGTGGCCTCATTAGACTTCATTAAAAATCTTGGTTATTCCATCAATAACTTAAAATATACACAAACCACTTGTCAATGATACTATCACCATAAAATGCCTCTTATGGGGTGTATTTGGTTACCCATCACCATTCCCCATAGGAATGTACATGTAAAAGTTATGGTATTTAATATTTTTTTATCTTATAATAATCTCCTAGGAATCCTTGGACTTATCGTATACGTGTCATTTATTCTTCTATGTGTCAATGTGTGAATTTCACTCACCAAAGAGCTATTTATAAGATTCGGGGGGACACTAATCCTTGGAACTATGATATCATTCAACAAAAAGGGAAATACAAGATCCCCACACTTGATGAATTATCTCCTATTCCATTTTAAGAATATAAGCATTTTAATTATCCTATAGATACTCTTCACAACAATGACAATCATCCTAAATTGGAGGGGCGCACGCCTCTAAATATCTTGGAGTTGGATGATGATGAGCCCGAAGAGGTCATGCTTAGAATAAAAAAATTCTAATCTTCCCAAAATTATCATATCCCAATTTCCTCGTTCTTTGGGGCCTTGCAAGAAGGAGCATTAAATTCTCGTAGTAATATCATGTACTCTGTAACCCCCACTAGAGTATGTGGTTGACTTAGAGCCATAGTTGATTCTTGTACGGTAGATGCTTCCACATCATATTATGATGATGGTTACACTTTAGATGACCCTAACCTATACACCTATGTCCATATTCATGATCATGAAGTCTTATGTTACCAAGAAACCCTTTGTACCAAATTCACTCAAGATGTGAATGTCATCCTCATATAAGAAGAATATTCACATATAATTGCTACATCTTCCCAACTAGTTCCTGAGCATCATATTACTCCACTGACTACACATCCACATACTACCATCAACCTAGATGACCCATTTTCCCTTACATAAGTGGATGATCGGGTTGTTGGTTTTGACTACAAAGATGATGATCTCATGGGTGATGGTCTTATCTACTGTTACTTGATGACTAGGTGAAAAACTACTCCATCAACACCATTTTCACCCATTACATCGGTGTCCTCATCGTATACTCTCACTAGCCCTCTATAGTCTACAATACTCCCATCCCTACCTATTTACCTTATGGATCCTTAGTCCTTTATGACCAAGTAGTGTTACACATAACATGAGGCTCTGAAACATGATGTTTCTAACTATAGATCCTATTGATGTCACATGAAGAATCTTGAAGCTGAGGTCAAATACAACCAAACCAAAAAGTCTACACAACCTTCAGCTTCATATCCCTTATTTTTTTCTCATCACGAGTATTGCACACACACTGACGTAAACTATCAGGTTATACGTAGCAAGCATCCCATTCCCAAATATTCTTCCCATAATTAGAAGTGTGTATCTGATTCCTCTCTGAACTAACTAATTCCCCTAGACCGACCTGACCAAAACCTAGTTATGGACCACAACCTCACCCTAATCCTTGTCCTACTATGGATGTTGTTTGACGTGACATTATCACATAGATGGAGGATTGGATAGACAATACCTTATTTTTCACACAGTTTGAAGTTCATAGAAAATTAGCTATTACGCACCATGTCATTGAGGACTTCATGTCTTGTGTTATAATCCACATTTTGAATCATGTGGATGACATCATCACTGATACATTGCAATCTTTCACCCCTTGTGGCTAGTTATCTATAATATATTTATTACATATTATTTTAATTCTTTGGCTTGATCCCTAACATTTGATTGGGATCTCGACCCCCACTTGGGTTTTTACACAATACCTTTTACCTTCGCTTTGGCTTTCAAACCCCCTTGGGTTTGTCACACTATATTAAATCTCTCTTTACATACTTTCTTGGTTTGTTCGCTTCGCTTGGATTTATCACCATGAACACCTTGGTTTCTCCTACCCTTGGAGTGCCTTAGTCATGAATACACCTATTTTTGATCTAAATCACCCCAATCTTTCCTATTTGGATCACCGCAATATTCTATGTGTCCTTACTTAGGCTTATGTCCTTTCTTGGATTTATATACCTAATCGCACCTTGACACCCTACCATTGGATGTCTTTACCTTATTCCACCTCTTAGTTTTTCACATTTCCTGGGTTGGGCTATCCTTTTGATCCCATTCCCACTAGATTTAGCCATCTAAATATTTTATCATTGTTCCTAGGTACCATGGTATTATCACATACATAGAGAAAGTATTAAAATGATAAGAAAATTAACATACAAAATAAAAACCAAACACCCAGATACCATAAAAATCACCATCCATATATATCTCAAATTACTTTTATACATTGACAAAACCATACAAAATGGTTATGGCCCATCTACAACATGGCTCAAACACCATCAACCTTTATGGGGGGTCTTTGGATCTTTGATTCGATGGGGTTGTGTTAGTGGATCTAGTTATGTAAGCTAGGGACTCCACCCTAGATCTGGATTTAGAGACCTATCCTTGTTCCCTTGCCAAGTGTGTTTCCAATGGTATAATTCACTCTACGGTTCTCTAGGAATATGAGAGGCAAGTTGCATGCTCCCATACCAGCACCACCTGCACCTATAATAAACTCTACAACATCATGTATATGCTACTGGTGGATGTCAATGAATGTGCATCTTGATATCTCCTTAATACTCTAGACACCTCTCCAACAAGAAAACATGATCTCACCATATCTCTAGTCAATAGTGCTATTGGATCCACCATCACTGTAATATACTAGACATCTAACACTAAATCTAGGAAATCATGATGGTAACACTCTATCAGGAAGTGCCACTCCTCCACTTTTCTCTCTACAAAACTAAAAATGAATTATATTACTCACAACATCAATATGGCACAAACCCATTTTTAAAAAATAATCTAAAATACTTAAATATCACACATACCTCACTACCACATCCTTTATACGATGGTATCATCATCTCTACGGTAACCCAACACCTCCATCGCCTCATCATTACTATGAGGTTTGGCTCTTATGTAATGTGCTTACCTCTCTTGGGGCACCACAATAATATTCCCTCTCCATGGTGGTCTCGGACTTTGTCTCATATGCACAACCATCTATACCATGATCGATGTTAAATAGCCTCCTCCCAGATGTCACATCTTATGATCCTAGAGTGATGGTGTTGCGTGTCCAAATCCTCCTCTAGTACTGGGACCAGCTTCGCATGTTCCTCCATCATGCGATCTTATATCCACAGATCCTCTATCATATCCCTCCTCTAAACAATTAATTTCTATAATCTGTGGTGGCCCCTGAGCATCTCCAATAAGCTTCAACTTCCTTCCACCATGTGTGCCTACTGTTCATATCATGTGGGGTGAAAGTATTGGTACCCTAACCTCTAATTGTTAAACCTCTCTGTTATGATGATGCTGGTAGGGTGGCAATGGTGGTATCACCATAGGTGTTGGTCGCCCAAACTATCACAAGAACCAACTCACTACATGGGTCTCCACCTAATAAATGTAGTGTCTTGTCAACTTAGTGATAATGTCTAATAAATCTATTCTTGGCCAATGGGTCACTGACCTATATTCCCTATGTAGGTTTGTCATGTTACATCACCTAGACCCACTTGTGCTTGTGGCTGGAATGCTCAAACTAACCTCACTACTAGCCCCTATGCCCACCAAAGAACTCTTAAGGCATTTTCCACTATTACTTGTGGTGTCTTTGTCAGCCTATACATAGGGAACCTCTCATATATCCCATCTGTCAATAAAATCACGGGTCCCATAATCCTCTGTCCTTTGTAATGAACCGCTATATAAATCATGAACCGTCTGCAATGATATGGTGGTGCCCCATATAAATAACATCCTATGATCAATAACGTCTCCGCATACTGCAATCAGAAATAATGGGATGGATCCATTTCCTTATGACACACTATATGTGCCAGGAAAATCCCCATCACTACCTTTCAGATATCTAGAATCCCTGCAGCTTGCATTGTGTTGATTCATATACATAACATTCTCTTGTCATATGTGCCACTCCTAGTATCCCATATGGATAGGGCTCTCCGCTCTGTAGCATCTGAAATAAGATCACAATACATTCGGGTGCCACCAATTGAAAAACCTAAAATACCATGTACATCCTCTAAGGTCGACACCATCTCCATGGTCTCCTATCTTGTCCACCACCAAAAGGTGTTAGACCTTGTCTCCTATGTGGCTAAGAACATTTATAGTAAACCTAGATCTAATGGTATCTTGGGTACTTGCATGATGCCACCAAAACCCCAACCCTTCAACTATGCAACCTATGACTGTGACAATCCTATAATCATCACACTCAACCAAGATAAATCTACACTCCGTCCTAGGAAAATCATGCGCTCTACCTGCATCCACCAAAATGACAACACATAAACATCATAACTCTAAAATATAAATATAGAGTGAAAAATCAAAGCATGCAACATATACTTGTAAATTTACTATGTCATCAGTCCCCTGGATAGACACCATTAGCCCCCAACAAACTTTCCCTATGCCATCGGCCCTCATGTTATAAACGGTTTGATGTCATCTGGGAAAAAAATAGTCTTTCCTTCTAAAAATTGAATTTCAAAATTTGACAAAATAACAAAATAAAAATTAAAATCCTCCCAAACCCACTTGTATTTTTTACTAACCTACCCGATGATGTAATTTAAAAAAAAAGTGCTAACGACTCCAAAAAATCAAAATAGCTAATTAACACCTAATCTACTCAAAAAATTAAATGTAATGACTTACCTATGGTTGTTCCATGATGTTTTCTCCACCTCATACTCATGCTAGAACATCGAAATACACCACAAATCTTGAATTTCAGAGCTTAGCTCTCTCAATTCCAAAAATAACAATAAATAAATCAAAATCAAAATCACTATATAAACTCAAATTTATATTCAAATTCGGTCGTGATCAATCTAAATCTTTAAACAATCATCATTTTTGCTCCTGAAATCCACAATATGCATTATTTTTTTACGTCTTAACCATAATCTCATGTTGTTTATTTCAACCTATTACACGACTAATTTCAATGATCTTTGATTTCTACCTATTTTTATAATACCATACCACTACGACATTATGACATCATTACACTATGACATGACATACATCCCATGGGCCCCTAGCTAGGTGATTTATGTCTTATTTTACTAATGATCCTATAGTGTTTAATTTCAAATTTTCTTCTCCTAGGTTCTTATAGCATAGATTGTGCCCACGCATGATAGGACAAATGATAATATTAGGTATGCATTAGTGGATATATTTCATTCCATCCAGTATTTTTAGCATTCCTTAATGTAATTAATTTTGATTTCACTGTTATGGATTGTTTCATCCCATTGGCCACCCCATTTTTTTGCTATTGTGATATACAATGATCAACAATTGAGGCATATGTATACACCTATTTTTTCACTTTTCGTCTTTCATACATGTTACTAACAATTTCGTTTATGTAGATAAGGGTCATTTATGTATCTATTTCTTGAGTGATTGCCTTAAGGGGCCTTCTAGGAATGGGAAATGGTTATTCACATAGCCATTATGGGTTATAGATAGTACACAGAGACTGTTGTTATTTGGTCTTAGCCTTAGTTGTCCTTGTCCCCTTAGGTCTCACACACATTTCACTTCCAAATTCTGTCTTGTTTCTTACCACTTTACACTTTGTTCATGCATCCTCATGATCTATGACACATTATCTCATTTTATCACCCTTAGATGAGTCGATCACCCATGGGTGATGGTGTCGGTGTTATATTTCTCTTTGCCGATGTCATCTCCCATGGGAGATGGCATCCTGTATATATACACCTTAGTTTTAAATTCAAAAGGGAGGAAGCTAGAACCTCAGGAGTCACCATTTACTATTCTCTTTTGCACCATAGTTACATATGCTTTCTTAGCTCTTGGTTCATCTTTCACTTTTCTTGGATTGGATTGGACACTCTTCTTCTTGGCTAGTTTTGTTACACTATTGGGTCATCTATAGTGAGTCTAGGATAGGAATAGTGTTCCCCTTCTCCACCTAATAGCGTTTCTCTCTCGGCGTGCTACTTCTTTGGAGAGATAGATGCATCTGTGAACACCCTACATGTACAAGGTGAGTGCTCTAACCATATTTTTTCATTTTACATAGATTAGTTCATTTTCCTTACCTCATTGTGCTATGTTAGCTTAGTGTTACATATGTTTGGATGATAGTTAGCATAGTAATCTAATTCGTGATCAACTCCTTCACTTTATGTTACTTTCATTTTAGTTATACTGTGCATGTTTTTCTTATCTATCATAGATTCATACCTCTCCTCACTCAACTACCGATATATTAGTAGGGTACTCTCCTCTGCCTTGACTGCGGGCCTTGGAAATCCTTGGTTGATCTAGTGTAAGAATTACTTCCCTTTAGATATGTGACCTTAGCGCTCACTGTAGTCCCTTTAAATCTATCCATCATATGCCAGTTCATGTTTTTTTCTCACTCATTACCTCAATACCCTTGTAGAATGAATGATTTAGGAGTGTAAGTTATTGAGACATGTTCTTGGCTCGCCATACATAAATTAGGATTAAATTTATCACAAGAAGGTTCTGGATATAATTTAATACCAAATTCTATATGAATAGAGACATGGTTATAGTCAATCATATTAAATATTTTAAGATTATTAGTATCATATTTTTATTGAGACACAATAATAGATTTGTGATTTTGACAAATAACCACGCCTAGAAAATGATTTAGTAGTCCTAAATTTCAGTCATTTAAAAACGTTTTATTAACTTTTTTTATTCTAAGAATCATATTCTTATCACTAATAGTAATCAATACATCATCAACATATGAGAAAATAATGATAACATGACTATTTTCATATTTTCCAAATAAATCGTTATCAACCAAACAATTAGAGAAACCAAGTTCATGAAAGAAACTATTTATCTTAGCATACCAAGCTCTAGGAGATTATTTAATACCATACAAATATTTCTTAAGTTTACACATATATAATTATTTTCCAGGTTCTTCAAAACCTTTAGGTTGATGCATATAAATTTGTTCTTTCAAGTCACCATTTACAACACATTTTTAACATCCATTTGGTGAATCTCCCAACCATGTTGAGTAGCTAAAGATATAAGAATTATAATAGTGGTCATTTTCGTAACAAGATATTTTTTTTCAACATAATCCAAACGAGGTTTTTGAGTAAATCCTCTAGCAAATAATCTAGCCTTTAATTTATCAATATTACCAGTAGGTTTATATATGATTTTATACAACCATCTGGAGCATACAATTCTTATTTTAGGAGGAAGAGGGACTAATTCCCAAGTTTGATTCTTGACTAAAGAATTATATTTGACTTCCATAGCTACAATCCATATTTCATCTAGGTTGGCGTCTTCAAAATATTGAGGTTCAATGTCATAAATAGTTGAAAATGCATGATAAGAATGTTGACTACAAATCATTTTTCTTAAATCATTGGGTTGAGAGTTTGAAACTAGATTTTTGGTCCATTTAGGAATCCTAGACTTGGAAAAGTATTGAGAAGACTCCCCCTCAATGTCTACATCCATAATATCATAATAAGGATGATTAGTCTCTTGCAAATCAGTTTCCATATTATCTAAGTAAGAATTATCATTAAGAAAATTAGTTTTAGACTTAGGAAAATTAGAAGAGGGAAGAGCGATAAATTTACAAAAAAGTTTCATTCTTATTTTTTACAATCACATGCTTAACTGGATCATATACTCTTAATCCTTTTGTTTGACTACCATACCCAATTAAATACAAAATTAAGAGGTAGGATCAATAAAAAATTTTCTTGTAACTTTAGGAATAAGAAGAGAAACATGATTGACAAATATATTTAAATAAGAGATATCAACATTTTACTTAGTTCATACTTCATGAGGTATGGTTTAATGAAATTATTTAGTAGAAATTATATTTATAATATGAACAAATGTGTTCATAGCTTCATTCCAAATAAATTTAGTCACCTTAGAATCATGAATCATGGTTCTATCCATTTCTATGACGGTTCTATTCTTTCTATGAAAATAGGGATTTGTTAGATCCATTTGAATTCCATTAGATACACAAAACACATAAAACTTATTATTAACATACTCACCTCAATTATCAATTATGATTATTTTAATTTGTAGATTAGCCATGTTTTCAACAAGGGATTTAAACTCTTAGAACTTAGAAAAGACATCAAACTTTTTCCTAATGTAATAAGACTAAGTCATTCTTGAGAAATCATACATAGAAATAACATCATATAAAAGACCACCAAGAGAAGGTACTTCCAAAGGACTTCTAACTTCACTTTGAATTAAGTCAAGAAAGTAAGAGGAATTAGACTCATGGTGTTTGTGAAATGGTTGTACATGTTGCTCACCACGCAAGTGACTCTCACAAAATTCATGATATGATTTTATCTTAGGAAGACATATAGCAAGGTCAAGGAGGTACATCTCATAGAAACTCTTAAATTTTATATGCCCAAGACTTTCATTCCATAATTGAACATTATTACAAGAAGAAGTGGAAAGAAAATATTCAACAACAAATCCATCAAAGAAGTACAATCCATTTTTTTTGTAAACCAACAACAATTATTTTACCAATATCGTTCTTAACATACCATTTATCTTATAACAATACAAATTTACAAAAATATTTAGTTAATTTTGAGAAATACAAAAGGTTCTTCTTTAGGTTAGGAACAACTAACACATTTCTAATGATTTAAATTGCTAACTTAACATTGCCACAACATTAAGACTTGATGACAAAGTTATCCCCTAGACAAATATTTTCATGACATCCAATTACATAATAAAGAATATCATGCAAATATGTCATGTGTCTAGAATCACCAATATCAAGGATCCATTAAGTGTCATTGGAGGCTAAAAGGGAAATATAAATAACAATAGATTGCTCAACATTATTGTATTGGTTATTAGTATGAATCTAATTTTTATTTTTCTTATTCCTTTTTTTATTGTTGTTCTTATTCTTAGGATTGTTATGAGACATTTTAGCATGAAAATCAATTGATTTATGACCAGATTTACCATAAGTGTTACAAGTGCCATCAAATTTGGGTCTAAATTTTGATTGCTGATTTGTGTTATTGTTATACTGATTTTTAGAAGACTTCTAACTTTGAGAACAATTCCTAAGAGGCATTCTCTTTTGTTTCAAATTTATTCATGAAACACTCTTCTTGAATGAAGAGAAAAGACAATGTGTCTAAATTGGGTAAATCATCTTAATTTTGATATTTAGAATTAAAGATAGAGATGAAGTTTCTAAACTTTTCATAAATGTTAATTTGAATAATAAAGTAAAATAACTTATCATGAAACAATTCAAAAATACATAAATATAATTGATCTTAAATATCCTTATTTTATCTAGGTAGTTAACAACATTTTCATTAGCTTTTATAGGGGTTGTAAAAAATTCCATGACTAACTTAATTATCCTCGAGAGGTGGATATTTTTCTAATGAACTTAATTGTATAATTCAGATTATGAGCAGCAATAAAACACCAAATAGCACAATATTTCAAAATAATGATCTCAATATGCAATTAGAATATCTTGGCCACTTCGAGGGGGAAACCTCCAAACCATAAAATAAGACTCAAATTCTCCAATGATGATGAAATACTACCTACAATCCCCTATATATATTATTCATATGTTATGGCCATCACCAAGGCTGACCTACTAAGCATGAGGAAGTATAAATGATATAATAAAATGATATGGTAAGCCATAAATCGTCTACTCATATCCTAATACAAGCAATAGGTTAAGGGCGTAGCATGCCCTTCCCCTTCAAACCAACGTTGTACTCAACATTGAATAATCTTGGATGTTGCTATAGAAAACCTTCATCCTCCTAGGTCGTATCTTCTATGCTCAAATTATTTCACTTGATCAGACATTCCTTAATGTCTCTGGTTCTCAACCTCTTAGTACGTGTTTACAGAATCTTCTTTGGATCCAAAATGATTCTTCATTCCTCATCAAGTTCTGGTAGCTCTTTCTGGGCTTAAAATTTTTGTCCAATAACCTTCTTCAAGAAGGAAACATGGAATACTAAGTGTATGTGTGAAGATTGAGGCAACTCTAGTTTATAAGAAAGACTGCCAATTTTCTGTAGAACCTAATAAGGGCCATAATATTTAGGCATAAGTTCATTTCCTTTTTCTGTTGCTTTAGGGACATCTACTTGTAAGGCTAGAGATGTACAAAAAAACAGTCACTAATTTCAAAATGTCTTTCACTATGATGTTGATCTGCTTATTGTTTCATCCTGCTTTATGTCAATGCCAAATTCTCCTTCAAACTAGCCAACACTTGTTGTTGATGTTGAATGTGTTACTCAACATATCTGACCTTATTTTGTACCCTCAAGGAAGAAGTGATAGAAGGTGGATGGTAACCATATAATGCTAAAAATGGGGTCATTTGAGAAGACGTATGAAAATATGTGTTATACCACCATTCTACAAGCGGTAACCATTTAATCCACCTTTCCTTCTTATCCGATACAAAACAATGTAGTTACCCCTCTAAGCATTTGTTGACCACTTCCATTTTCCCATTAGTTTGAGGATAATAAGATGAACTATGAGCTAGCTGAGTACCCAAACATGAAAATAATTCTGTCTAAAAATTACTTGTGAAAATAGGAACATGATCACTTACAATTATCTTTTGGGTTCAATATATCCTTTGAACTGTCTCAAAAAAAAATAGTTCTGACTATACTGGCTGCAAATGGATGTGATAAGGCACAAAAATGGGCATATTTTGTGAGCCTATCCACAATCACCAAAATAACATTCTTATCCTCTAAACAAGGAAATCTTGTGATGAAATCCATGGAGGCCTCCTCCCATCTCTAGCAAGGAATTGGTAAGGGTTGCAACAAAACTGGTGTCTTAATTATTTCCCCTTTATTCTGTTGGCACACCAAACACTCTGATAAAATTTTTTGTACATCCCCCTTGATTTCTTCCCAAAATAATTCTCTCTTTTTTTTATGATATTTATTCAAAAACCCATAGTTTCCTCCAATAGGTGATGCATGTAGCTCTGTAAGAATATTATGCTTCAACTCATAATATTTACTCAAGTATAACCTGTCCTTGTACCATAGCACATTACCTTTCCACTCAAATTTTTTATATGTTATAGAGCCTTGCTTGATATTCTATATTAGAGATTGTGTATCCTTGTCTTGATCACATTCCAATCTTGCTTCATCTACCCAATCAGCCTTCAACATGGACATTCCACATAGTAAGACATCTGGTTATGTATCCCTTCTAGAAAATGCATCAACTACTACATTTTATTTACCCTTTTTGTATATGATTTCAAAATCATAACCCAAAATTTTTGTTACCTATTATTTTTGTTCCTCAGATAATAATTTTTTCTTAAAAAATTAGTTGAGACTATCATGATCAATTTTTACCTTGAAGTGTCTACCCATGAGATAGGGCTTCCATTGCTTGACCACATGAAGAATAGTGATAATTTATTTCTCATAGACAAGTTTGAGCAGATCTTTTCCTTTGAATTAGTGACTCTCAAAGGCAATTTGTATTCCTTCTTGCATTAGAACTGCTCCCAATCCTGATCATGAAGCGTCACATTCAACAATGAAGGTTTTTGAGAAGTTGGCAGTAGCCAAAACTTGGGTGCTGCACATGGATTCCTTCAGCTGCTCAAAGGATTTAGTGGCTATGTCTGTCCAATGGAAGCATCCTTCTTTAGAAATGCAATGAGTGGGGCTACTATTCTACCATATCCCCTCACAAATATTCTGTAGTACCCTGTTAGTTCTAGGAACCCACTAATATTTTTGAGAGTTTTAGGCCTTGGAAATTCCACCACAGCTTTGATATTTTAATGATCAACTTTAACAACTTCATGGGATATAATTTGACCTAAGTACTCTACCTCTTGTACATGAAAAGAAAATTTGGATGGATTTTCATAGAGATTATGTTTCTCCAAAACTTCCAACACTTTATTTACATGTTGCAAGTGTTCTTCCCATGTCTTACTGTAAATCAATATGTCATCAAAGAAAACTAATTCAAATTTCCTTAAAAATGGCCTAAAAACAGTGTTCATCAAGCTTTGAAAGGTTGAGGGAGAATTTGTAAGACCAAAAGGCATTGCCAAAAAATCATAATGGCCCTCGTGAGTCCTGAAATCTATTTTATGAACATCTTCCTCTCTTATTCTAATTTTATGGTACCCCAATGAAGATCTAATTTTGTGACATAAATAGCACCATGCAATTCATCAAGTAAATCATCAATTACTAGAATAGGAAACTTATATTTGATGGTGTACTTGTTGAGTTTTCGGTAATCTGGAAACATCCTCCTTGTTTCATCCTTCTCACGTACCATGACCTTTGGTGAAGAATATGCACTCTAGCTATGCCTGATGATACCTGCCTTCAACATTTCATGTACCATTTTCTCAATCTCACTTTTTTAGGAATATACGTATCTGTACGGTCTGATGTTAGGTGTTTGGATCCCTAGAATCAACTAAATGACATGATCATGATCCTTAACTGGTGGTAGTCCCTTTGGAATTGCATCAAAAATAGATGAGTGAGTATCAAAAATCTTCTGAAGATCGGGTGGCATTGAAGACTCTGTATTTTGTACTTCTATGCAAAATATCTTTGTTATAAATCCATCTACTCCTTTTCTAAGAAACTTCTACATCTGATGAGAGATAATAATCTATGGAGACTTAGCTACCATCCCTTTCAATTGTATTATCATTCCATCTGAATGAAATCACATGAACAATTCTTGGAAATTCATCTCTATAGTACCCAAGGTTGTGAGCCATTGGACACCCAAAACAATATCTACCCCTCGCATAGAAATAGAAAACATAGGCAAGTCTAACATGTAGTCTCTGATGGAAATATTTATACTATGGCACTTTCCTGTTCACTTGATTGTCCCATCATCTGCAATCATAACTTGCATTTTTGGAGCTGGGTAAATAAAATAATTGAGGTGGGTAGCTAACTTACTATTTATGAAGTTATGAGTACTCCCCAATTCAATCAACACCGTCACCTTCTGTTTTTTGAGATAGCCAATATTCTTGAGTGTTTGAGGAGTACTAATACCTAAAAATGCATGGAAAGAAATTATAGGTTGGTGATTATCTACTTCATCTTCTACTGGTTCCTTAGCCTCTCCTATAATTTCAGCTTCCTTTTCATCCTCATTTCCTCCTTCAATATAGAACAAATTCTTCTCAGCACATTTGTGTCCCGGTCCATATTTGGTGTCACAGTTAAAACATAATACCTTTACTCTCTTTTATTCCATTTGTTGAGGAGTTAATACAATTGGCTGAATGAATGAAGGGGAAGAGATACTATGGTCTTTAGTGCTAATGAAAGGCTGACTCCTACTTCAAAAAATTTTTCCTCTACTCAACGTGCCATGATAATAGAATCAGAAATCTTGAGTGGATTAAACATACATACCTCATGTTCGATGTGGTCCTTAAGACCCCCAAGAAATAGGTCATTTAGATTCCCTTCTGGAATATTCTCTACCCTTAAGGATGGTTCTAGAATTGATGTACATAATCTTTGACTGATCTTGTTTTTCGTAAATTTTCCAATTGACTAAAGTAGTTCTCTAAAACACTGGAAATATAGTGAAATTGTAACTCCTCGGTAAAAAATTTCCAAGTGACACTGAGACCATTCTTTTTCCTCTGAGCACATAACCATCGATACCAAATGAACTGGTCTAGTTCAAGATATAGGGATGCCAAGGTCACCTTTTGTCTAGATGGTGTTTGATGTAACTCAAAGAATTTATCCAATTCAATGGATCCTTCCCATCAAGTTTGCACATATCAACTTTTGGCATCATGTTCCATGGTTGTGAATAAGTTGGATTTTGGTTAGGCTGGAAAAGTGATCCAACATGGTTAGATTTTCCATTATTTTGAACTGAATATCCTCCTTGGTTGATATGGGGTTGATTTTGGGCATATTGTTTACCCTTTATATGTTGCATGATATCATCCAACCATTGATTGATTTGGTTTATGTCTCCTTTAGAGGCCATCTCAGATTGTACATTTTTTAGCTCATACTTGAGTTGTCTCACCTTATGATCAATTGAGGTAAACACTAGTGCTGAGGAATTTGTATTTACCACTTCTAACTCCAACTCTTCAATAACTACCCCATCTTTATCTAGAGTTTGACCCAGAGTGACCATATACTTTTTGGCTCTTGTGGATGGCCCTGCTATGATGTCAAACCTTAGGTTTTAGGGTTTTTATACAAATTAAGCCAAATAGGAAGAAAAGAGACAAGATAATAATACTATTTTTTTGAGTTCTTTCTAAAAATGTAAAGAACTTTGAAAAATTCCACAAATTTCAGTCTAGGGAATGTTTTTTTATCAAAAAGACCTAAATTTGCAATAACTTTTGTAAAAGATATAAAAAATGTCTGAAATTTTCCAATATTTTTACTTGAAATTATTCATAACTCTGGTGAAAAAATCTCTCACAAATTTGATGTGCTTCGTAAGATAGAGTGGAAACAAAAAATTAGGGTTTTTGCCCTAATTTTGGCTCGGATCGCAACTCTGATACCACTTGTAATGAACTTACTTGTATAATTCAGATTATGAGCAGCAATAAAACACCAAATAACACAATATTTCATAATAATGATCTCAATATGCAATTATAATAGCTTCGCCACTTCAAGGGGGCAACCTCCAAACCATAAAATAAGACTAAAATGCTCCAATGATGATGAACTACTACCTACAATCCCCTATATATAATATTCATATGTTATGGCCATCACCAAGGCTGGCCTACAAAGCATGAGAAAGTATAAATGATATAATAAAATGATATGGTAAGCAACAAGTCAACTACTCATATCTTAATAGAAGCAATAGGTTAAGGGCGTAGTAACTCTCATGCATAGTTTGCAATTGATCTCATGTATCAGCTGAAGATTTCATATGTCTAATATGCAACAAGAAATCATCTTTGATACTTTTAAATAATATGGAGATAGCCTCTTGGGATTTTTGAGAGAAAACACTTAAGTTCTCAGAAGTAGATTGACTCCCAATGGGTTTCTTCTAAATACCACTAACTAAATCCCATATCTTTCTAGCCATAAGGATAACCTTAATGATAATTCCCCAAATACTATAATTATTTCCATTTAAAAGTTGTGATTTATCCATGGAAAAACAAGAAGAACTAGCTATTATTAAGGAAAACATAACAAAATTTGAAAAAAAGAGTAATAGGTGTTTTTTCATAAGTTATAAAGATATGTAGTTAAAAAAAGCAGTATACAATAGATTAAAACTCTATTAAAATATCTTAAACTTGATGAAAACATCCAAATAATTTTCTAAGATAAATATGTGGTTTACAAAACACAAAGAAACATCTAAGATAGGTTGCAATGCACTAAGAAAAAAGATATGGTATTTTGAAAAATTGAAAGGCCGCAGTACACTTAAAAAGTGTTATGTGGAAAATATCGCCAAAATCTGTGGAACAAAGGAAAGTACGTAAGATACTACAAGTCGGTGGAATAAAGGAAAGCTCCAACATAGAGGAAACCCTTTAGAAGAATTCATGAATGACTAAAAAACATGTCGCAAATGTTTACAATGCAATGCACAAAGAGAAGTTACATGAAGAATATTTGAGGTTACAGAATAAGGAATACACACAACAAAAAAGAGATCCAAGGACCACTAAAAATTTGTGTAACACAACAGAAAGCCGCAGAACATTGCAAGTCCATGTAACAAATAAAGTCAAGCCATGAGAAAAATAACCCATGCAATAAGAAGGTGAAAAGTTTCAGAATGAGTAAATCCGTGCAACAATGAGGTGACGACTGTGGAGAAAAGAAATAATGCCGCACAAGTCAAAATGGCTAGAGAAGACTTCGAAGAGCCACAAATGACTAAAAAATAATGAACTATTCAAATAAGTCACACGAAGACTATAAATGGTGCAAAAAATTTAAATAAGCCGTAAAAACCTAATTTAAGTGAAAAATGACCATGGATTATAAAAAAAGAGATCTAAGTATGCATAATCAATGAAAACTTAGAATATGATCAATCAAACATATCTAGAGAATCCAAATATGTCACATTTATCTTAAAACATATGAATTGGATATGTGCACCTATTGACCTTAAAGAAATCTGCGAAGCAAGCTAGGGTCTCACTCCATTCTCTAATAATGATCTTACAAGGTATCTTTGCACATACTTTTCACAAGACATATTACAAACCCATTTTGCACATATGTTAATAGAAATCACTAATACCATTTTGTTAGGAAATTTAATGAATGATATAATGTTACAAATTATAGATCCACAACATAAATTGATCCAACGATTATAGTTTATGAAGTGCAATAATTAAGAAACATAGATTAAAATGTTTATTAGTGCATATTACAGTATGTGAATACACATCAAAATTGAAAGTAAATGAAAATGGTGATACAAATTATAAGTGGGAAAACCTTGTAAGGTAAAAAAACCACTAAAAATCACTTATCTTTATTGAGAATAAAATTTCATCAAACACTCCCACTATTTCTACAAATGCACCTATAGTAACACTTTCAAGAAGGGATTAAAAACCACCTCCTACATTTTCTCAATATTTTTACATCATTCTCTTCATGTATCTATGATTGACTCACACATATTGCTCACATTCATATGTTATACTTGATATTTCTCATATCTATATTGTAATCGATCTCTAATGAGATCACCTTGTTCTATACAAGGTGGGTGACCTATTTTGGGTCACTCTTATAGTTTAAAATACTATTAACAGTAGTAGTGGATATGCCATGCTTATTATTTAAGTATAAGCTATAAGACAAAAACATACAGTCTTTGGTGGGTTTTTAAATAAGTAGTTTTCCTCTTAATATTATAAACCCAACAAAGATAACATAAAGGTAAGGGATAAATTAACACAAGAAAAATTTGAAGATATAAGAAACAACCATAATTATATTCAAATTTGGAAAACATACACAATTTGATATCACCATAATCTAAGGTGATCATTCATCTACAAATCCTAAACCAGAGGTTAGAGTAATGCAAAAATCCAAGCACCTAAAAGATCATAGTGAACTTTCTTTCAAGGAAGAGGAAATCTTTACAATTGTGCTTGATTGCACATATATAGAAGGAAGAGAGAATAAAAATGATCAAGAATATGCTAAAGAATATCCTATTTCTCATGCCTACCCCCTTTAATATGATAAGAAAAATCTAAAATATTCATTCAACCACATAAAACAAGTAGATATTTGTTTTTTATATTGGTCCCTGAGAAGACACCAAATCAAGCCCTTGAAATCATGGGGATGAATGAAATTTGAGCTTCTATTTGTCTAAACAGATAATGATTTCACTTGGGATCACTGTAACAACTCATTTTTTCTCAACAACTCATTTAACTACTTCCTCTACATTTTAGTGGGACCACAAGGTATACAGAGCTCAAAAGTATCTTCTAGAAGAGTATGTAAATCTCCAAAGGCATCTGCAAGTTATTTGGGCACCATTATATTGAATGAATGAGTAGGAATTGCCTAAACAATCTATCATGAAAATATCACAAATCTCTTAACCATCACCTATGAAATTAAAATCAAAGTTTATTTATCTCCAAGACCTTTTTAATGATACTAGTCTCATTTCAAATGGAGATTTTAGCCAAAAGTTGTGAGTGAAAAACCAGTTCTCTGATCATGCCTCTATGATGTCCCCGAGCTCTAATTAACACTAGGTAATACCTTCAAATTTAATCTCATTAATAAAATTTAAAGTGAATATTGGGAATTACCATTTTTTCCATGTGTTTCCCTACCACATGTTTTTCATCAGTGGCTATACATTGTTTGGGGTGATGGGATGAGGAGAGAATCTTTGAGAGTATTTTGTGCCACCAATTTCCACCAGTTGACCTCTATTGATACATGTCTCTCATAAGTGACTTTTGAAATCTAGAAGGTGAGACTTAACCTTAAGAAATCTTCAATATGATGTTAAAAGCTAATGTTCACCACATGTCCTCCCTCTCCACTTGTCTCAAATAAATTCTCTATAGAGTTCGGGAAAGTCAATGACTTTAAGACTAAGGATTTAAGGCTTATAAGAGTTCTAATTGCTGATTAATTTTTTGTGTTGGCCATACATTTAAAGTTCTCAAAAATATGAAAAGGAAGTTAATTATTGATTAATTTGAGTAAAGTGGGAAGGCTAATGACCTCTATGTGTTAACTCGTGTCATTTTTCAAAGACCCATCTCATGAGCGTTGAACAACACGAAGAGTGTTTAACCAAAAATATTTAGAGATTCTATTTAGTGGCACTGATCCCTATTTCAAGCCACTTAATATTGGTGGGGTAGTTTTAATGGGAAACCAAGTGATTTTTTGATGGCTTGAACATTTTAAATTAAATAAATCCTTTAAAACAACAAGTTTCTTCTTTATGTATATTGTATGCACTTTGAGATGAAGGGAGAGAGATACCATGAAGAAATTTGAACACAAGGGGGATTTAAAACACATGTTCAACATAATTAAAAGCCTTCAAGTGCTAAATTTATAATTGGTCTCCTAAAATGAAATATGGTGCTCATTTTGGAAAAATTTATGGTGACTCAAAGGGGGCATTTTCTTGCTAAATGTAAGGAGTAATTCCATTTACATCCATTAGGCATGGATTCTAGTGAAAAAAAATTAAACTCATCCTTTGAAGATGATAACCTTTGAAAATAATAACCTACTTCTCTACAAACTTTTAAACTCAATCCTCATCTAAAATATAAAGTACCAATATGAAAATCCCAAGAGATGTCTTCCTCTTTTAATAAATTTTCCTAAAAACTTAGAACCTTTGCATTTGACATGTAAAACTAAATAAATAAATTGTCAAAATTCTCCCACGAGTGACTTAGAAAATTCTATTTACAAAACATAAAGTCCATGCTTCAAATGAAATATGAAAAGTATGCAAAGCATTTTTTATGCTAAATTCAGACCTACAATAATCCTAATCTAACCAAATATTTAAAAAACTATAAAAATATCGAGACATGTTGGGATAAATATATTCCCTTATTAATGAACTTAGGTAATGAGATTAGATTTGAAACACCCATGTAAAGTGAGAGAAGTGAAAACATGGTCTACATTTTCTTCTTCTTCAAAATATCAGTTCCAAAGGAAAAATACACCTTTGTCTAATTTACACTTTGTTTCTAGAGGTGTTTTTGTTGACTTTTGATGCTTTGGTGCTCTTACTCATGCTCTAAAGTTTACATGACTAGTGATAACTTTTATATAGGATTTGGTCTACCTAGATATTTGATAGGACACCTAAATTTCAAAACCAGATTATTGATTTTTCTAATTTTCTCATCTCTTTTGCGTTTAGCTCCATAGACAAATCTATTGGACACATTTTTATTGATTTTGAGAATGTTTGTAAGCTCTTGTAACTTCTCTTACTTTAATTTTCTCTCAATAAAAACTTCTCTCTTCTCTTGTGGATGTGCTCTCTTTATGTATTCTTGAAACAGAGGGTTTACTAGCTCCATATCTTTCTTCTTAGCCTCTTAGAGATCTATTTGTTCTACCTTAGTGTTTAAGGATGTTATTAATGTTTGAACACTACAGTCTCTAAGGGTGGCTATAAGTTATAAACATGTAGGGAAATCAAGATCAATGCATTTAATCATATCATCTTTCTCACCTTCCTCTTTATTCCAGAAATCCTTAATTTGAGCATCATTAGTGTCAAAGGAAACTTTCTCCCCATTTTCCATCCCTGTCTGATCATCCTATTTGATTTCTCTTTCAATGGAATCCAAGAAGTTCCTAGAGCCTTTAATAATGGAGGAAATTTCATCTTCTCATCCCTTATACATAAGATATATAATCTCAAATTCCTCTTCATCCATATGTGGCTTCATCTAAATGTTGTTGAAATTTCTTAATATTTTTTGCTTTACCTTAAGTTAAGGAAAATTCTAAACAATATAACAATGTTTTTGGGTTCAGATGGAGGATTTATGGGTTCTACTAGTCCCTATTCATCATTCACATATTCAATATCAAAAAAAATTTCAATCTCAAAGCACACCTCCTCTCTTTCACTTTTTATATCTAATTGTACCTCTTACTGATTATAAATGCATATCTCAAGGATGTAAATAATAATTGATTAAAGCATATAATTGTGTCCAAATTTTTGCAATTTTTTACCTTCAACAAGATATCTCCCATAATATAAACATGACCAAACACATATTAAATTACCAAACATATATTTTTAAGAATTTAAATATGCCAAGGAATAGGGCATGCAAAATTTACCTAATTTTTAAAGATTTTATAGTATTTTTATATATTTATTTACTAATCATATTTTATAAAAAAAATTGGCCACAAAGTGGAACACCAATATATTCTTTAACCCTATTTTGTTAATTTTTGTCTCTAACTTATCACCCTTAGTATCAATAAATTAATTTTCCTCATCTTTAAGTTCCTCAACCAAAACCTCAACCATGGATTGATCAATGTAAAAATTAGGGAGATCTTGAAAGATTCAACATATGACTAATGATTCCATAAATTGACCTATTAAATCACTAATAAATGATAATTTTTCTCATGAAAACATTAATCAATGCATTGGATGGTTCGATTTATTAAGTCCAAAGTTGGGGAATAATGCATCTTATTCTTGCTGAATTATGTGGGCTAATGATTAAGGTCTTTTTCTAGATAATTACTTTGAAAAGATGCATGGTGATGTGTCCAGGTTGATAAATTCATGAAAATAGCCAATGCAAGTTGTCACAATAAATAATTGGATGTGGTCTACTCCATCATGAAAATAATTTTAAGGGAATTTAATGATGAGTGAAAACAAGGAACTCAATTCCTAATCATTTTATGATTTGTAACCGATTCCCAAACTATTCTCATATCTAGCTGCCTATATTCCTGGGAGTGTGTTAGGAAACATTATCTATAAAATAAATTGCTTTACTAATTTGAATATGTGTATGTACAAAGTAATGTGTAGAATGTAATAGGATAGATGAGAAAAAGTAGTATTTATAGTTATTTCCAGTTTATGTTGTAAGAAACTCCTTTTTGATCAATAAAAAACATGTCATTTTGAGAAAAAACATGTCATCAAAACAATTTGAGGGAGAGTAAGGGCCCACTAAATTGAGGAATTGGATATTGTGGTATTTACATTTATGTTATTTTTGCATTATTGGATTTTTAGTTCTCTTAAAACAATCATTTTCAGAACTTGTGATATCCCGATTAAAATAACATTACTTTTTTAGAATTTCTTTCATTTGAGAGAATTTTCATTCTTCAAAGCATTTACCTTCTACATGTATTTAATTGTAGCATGTTTAATTTTATAGTAATTAAATTCTAAAAAGTATTTCCTTTCTATAAGTTAGCTTTAGTAAAAAAATTATTATTTGTTGAATAAATCTATTTTCTGTCAATTGTCTTAGAAGTTGACTGATTATTAGTAGCTAGTTTATTAAATAGAAGAGATTAAAAAAATATGAAAACCTCCCTTTTAATACTAGAATCACTACCATGATTGAATATTCATTGTCTTCATTACATACTTCCTTGGTTAAAATAAAATAAACTACAAAATGGTTGATTAAATGATTGGATATCACTGTAATCCATCAATGAATTCATCATCTTATTTAGATTCATTCCAATATACAATATTTATTTATTTTCTTGAATGATGGATCTTACCTCAGGAGACACTGGTTAATTTACAAGAGGTTGCATGCTACATAGTTCTTTATGAGGATATTTCTTGATCTCAAAATCTCAAGCCCAATCCATCAAATATTATATGATTTTTTGGTTTTCTTCTCCTCAGGATACCTCTCCAAAGGTTTTTTTACCTATTTATTATCTAAATGATGAGTATCATCATTATCCACCACCATATATTTATATCTAGGCTTGAACATGGTTATCTAATGAGATGACCAAGTGATTGGCCATTTAAATTATTGGTCAATAGGCAAATCATCATGACTTGAAAATGGTTCTTCATGAAGATCTTGGGGATTGGGAAATACTTTTGGTGATGGTAATATGGTGGTGGGATACTATTAAAAATTCTCTTGAGGATATAATAAATGAAAAGAGGCACACACCTTAGAATGAGAGGGCTACAAGGTTTTGGATGCTTGAGTAGGAGGCCCATATCAGTATGGATTTGAATCAAAGAAATGAGGGAAGGATTGATTCTTAGAATAATTTTGCAAAGGTTTCAGTGGTGCAGAAGGAATATGAATCACAAGTGGATCCAAAAAATGGATAGAGGAATACAATTTAGGATGAGAGGATTGTAATATTTAAAGTGTTTAAGTAGGATGATTGAATAAGTATGCTAAAGAATTACCCCATGGATATGTTTCCTTAAAACTATAGTTATTACCCTCCAATTTTTCATCTGAATATAAAATTTTATTCAAGTTCTCCCAATGACTTACATATTTTATTGAGGAATCCCATGGACAAATTTATCTAATACTAGTTTATCTAGATCCGATTTATTTGATCAACTATGATGCTCCCTTCATTTTTTTCTCCATGTCTTAAATATGCAAATGCATATTAGGATACATGATGAAGATTAATTCATCATATGCATTCCCCTATTATTTAAAAACACCATAATTAGTGGGATACCCATATAAATAACTATGACTTGTTGTATACAAATATCCTTCACAATAAGGCTCATATCTCTCATTTTTTGAGAAACTTTGGATGAATTTAGGTAAAGGGGGATGATATATTTGTTGTTCTACATGAAGATGACTAGAAAAATTCCAATGAGGGAAGGAAAGATCCATGAATGCATAACCTCATGAGAATAAGGAATGAGATGAATGGAAATGATCCAAAAATGAGAGAAAAGGGTTTTTGAATTAGCGTAGTTGCCAAGTGCTTGAAAACATGGTTCAAAAAACCAAATAAGTTAAGAACATACTAAAAAATAGCTATAAATTTGAAAAACATGTATCATTTTCTGTAAAATTCTAAAAATATTCAAACAAGAACACCTACTTTTTCTACAAAGGAACACTTCAAAGATGACAACAATATTTAAAAAAATTATCCAAATAAATGGTTCCATTGAGCGTGCCAAAAACTATCAGATGTCTAAAATGTGCACCTGTGATAAGCTCTACAACTTTCAAGAACTTAGTAATCTCAAAAACAAAATGGGAATGCCTCTTGGGTGTGAGAATCTTGGCTCCTTGAGGAAATATTACAGAGAAGTAAAACTTCATGTCCTAACCACACTAATGCTAACACTATTCTACTATGATCTAATGATTGCACGAGAAAAGAAATGAGAGAAAAATGAAATGAAAACATAGTGATGTACCAAAGTGAAAGGGGATCACCCTCCTTGTATGAGTTCAAAAAATGGGAAGAAAAAACATAGATCTAGAGGGAAGATCTTTTCCACAACAAAAGCATCCATCTAAATCAAACTATCACTCCAAACCTTGAGACACAGTGAATCAAAACCATACAAATGCCACACATAATAAACCTTGGTGACAACATAGAGGTAAGGGAAAAATTAACAAAAGGAGAAATGGTAGAGATAATACACAACCATAATTGTATTATAAGATGGAAACTATACATAGTTTGATATCACCATAATCCAAGGTGATCATTCATATACAAATTCTAAACCAGATGTTAGAGGCACTCAAAATGCTAGTCCCCCAAAAGAGAAGAGTGAACTTGTTTTCAAGGAAGATGAACCATTTAAAATTGTGCATGATTGCAAATATATAAGAATTAATAGATAATATATAAGTGAAAATAAAATCGATCAAGAAGATACCAAAGAATATCCCTTTTCTCACGTTTATCCCCTTTATTATGATTAGAAGAATCTAGAAGACTCGGGACAACTGTGACAACTCATTAATTGTGCATGATTGCACATAAACACACACACACACATGTATATACATATATAAGTAAGAGAGAAGAGGGAAGAAAAAGTATCAAGAATATGATTAACATGTCCTCTTTCTCATGCTTATCCCCTTTATTATGATCAGAAGACTATAGAAGATTCCTTCATCTACAATAAAAAAAGATACGTGTTTGAATATTTATATGTAAGCCCATGAGATTAGGAGGATGAATGAAATTTGATCTAACATTTATTTGAATAAATCATGATTTCACTTAGGACCAATGTAAAAAACTATAAAATGAAAACATGGCGACACATAGAAGTGAAAGTGGCTTACCCTCCCTATATGAGTTCAACAAGAGACAAGACAAAACATAGATCCAAAGGGAAGATATTCCCACAACCAAAACACACATTTAAATCAAATTATCACTCTAAACCTTCAAAAAATGAATCAAAACCCTAAAAATTCCACACAAAACAAACCTCAGAGATAACATAGGGGTAATGGAAAAATTGATACAAGGACAAATGGTAGAGATAAGCCACAACCATAATTGTATTAAAAGACAAATTATACGCATTTTGATATCACCATAATCTAATGTGATCATTCATATATGTTAACCTTAATCCTAAACATTATTATGAGGGTCAAGTAGTTCGTATATCCTAGATATAGATAACATCACCAAGAGGGTAGATATATCTTCTAAAATAAGTATTTATCCGTTATTAAACATGAATAAATATATTACTTGACTCATGAATGGTTTAAAACATAAATATCACATTTATATTTATCTTAATTACATAGAATTTAGAAATATACGTTTGATTATATTCATATCGATCACTTCTTAAATTTATTCTTCTCTTTCATCTTCATGATTATATTAACTCTTCTCACTCATTTTCATGATATTATATCCCCCCTCATTTACATCATTATATATCCTTTAAAAGGTAAAGGTTATGTATTTTCACTCATAATGACTTGTGGTAACCATTTGTTAACACTTAAATAAATTATTAATGACTAATTAGTACATATTTACATATATATCATGGTGTTTATGTATTTTCCTTGTGTAAAATATTATATATTCTTCATTATTACCATTTTAATATGTTTTTGACTTCCACAATATACTATAATTATTATATAAATCCTATAAACATCATAAAGTAGCTTCATTATATGAAAAACCTTATTAATAATATCCAAATATTAAACCATAGGTCAAAGGCACTCAAAAAGATAGGCCCCCAAAAGAGTAGATTAAAATTTCTTTCAAGGAAGAGGAACCCTTTATAAATGTTCATGATGGCACACACACATATACACACACAACTATATATATAAGAAGTAAGAGACGAGAGAATATATAAGAGAAAAAATAAAGGATATGCTAAATAATATCCTCTTTCTCATTCTTATCAAAAGACTCTAGAATATTCCTTCATCCACAAGAAACAAGTAGATATTTGTTTAAATATTTGTACCTGAGAAGACAACAATGCAAGCCCATGAGATTAGAAGGATGAATGAAGTTTGAGCTACCATTTTTTTGAACAAATCATGATTTCAATTAGGAACACTATAACAACTCATAATTTTCTCAATTACTCATTTAACTCCTTCCCCTAAGTTTTAGTGGGACCACAAGGTATATCAAACTCAAGAGAATATTTTAGAAGAGGATAGAACTCTCTAGAATAATATGCAAGTGATTTTGGTGCCATTACATTGAAAGAAAGAGGAAAAATGCCTAAGCACCCTATCATGAAAATATCATATATCTCTTAACCATCATTTCTAAAATTAATCTCAAAGTGTAGCTATCTCCAAGACCTTTCTAATGGTACTAGTTTCATGTCAAATGGAGGTCTCACCCAAAAGTTATGAGGGAAAAACTAGGCCTCTAATCATACCTTTGTAACGTCCTTGAGCTTTGATTAACACTAGGCGAGACTATACAATTTATCCTCATTTGTAGTCTTTTATTTACCAACACTAATAATCAGACACACTTACGTTTCACTTCTACTAGTGTCTAAACACTCACCTGAAGCACGTGAAACATACCAGGTCCCTCTTTATTTGATCATGCAAGATGTGTATTCATTATAAACCATTACACATCATAAGATAGAAGGTAAATTAAATAAAAATAACACACAGATGATAATAAAAGAGATTTGATCATTCAGTCATAAATAAATAACAGTAGGATATCAATTCCAATTACATCTCTTCCACTGATCTTAACCCTAAAAACCCATACAATGTTACCCGTTACAAACATATAAGAAGTACAACAAGAAAATATTTGAACGTACCTCATATAGACTTAATTTCATACAAAATATCTATATCCCATACATCTAAACTCATAGAAACACATTCTCCCTAAAATATGGATAATTACAATAGGTATGACACACATATTTATACACTGTGGGAGCTTGTCCTTCACTGCGTACATGCAATAATTCTAACAATAGAATTCCCAAGTATAGAAAACATGCCTGTCAAATTTTGTTTCAACCTAAAATACATGTCATAAATATATTTATGCTTGCATCCTATATTTTGATGTCCATTCATGTATTTTATCCAATCTTCATGTGCTTTATCCAATCTGCATGTGCTTTATCCTTGACGGGTCTATTTCTGGACTTGCCTTGATAATCACACCAACTCTTTATTGGCATTGTGTTGTCATTGATGTCAAAAGAATGTGCTTGTGTTGTTGTCATTATTGTTTGAGTTTCATTGATGTCAAAATAATTTTCTTGTGTTGTTTTCATTATTGTCTAAGTGTCATTGATGTCAAAAGAGGTAAGAGACATGAATTTTGATTGGTAGTGTCAGTTAAGTTGTTTGGTCTTTGTGATGTTTCATGGTATCTTGAGCAATGTAATGGATTGTTGGAGTTTTTTTCTGACTTGCAAAGGTATTGGTGATGTTTTTAAGATGTCATGTAGTGTATTGAAGGTCCTAGTATGTTTTCAAGAGTGTAAAAGTGATGATGAGGTCAATTTTGGTGAAGTAAGCATGTTTAAGTGTCCTAATTAGGAGGCATAATCAACAAAATGAGGTATGTCATGATGAAGTAAGGTATGTAGCAGTTGGTTATACATTGTTAGAGCATGGGGAGCATGTGTATGGGGGTTTTATACACTCACATGTGTCTTACAGTGTTGGTTCAGGTGTTAGACTTGGTTTTTAGGTCTGCTCTTAGACTTAATTATTCAGAAAACATGCCCTAATTTAGAGGATTCACCATTTATGAGTGTAATTGAGAAGATATGAGTATGGGATATTTTTTATCATGTTGATTTAGAGGTGTGATCCAAATTTAAGGTCCTAATGTTGAATATTTTGCAAGATATGACATTTTACCTCTACCAAGTTTTTGAAAGTGAGAAACCAAGGTTGATTTGGAATTTCTGATGCTCATTGGCACGTGAGAAGTTTACATGAGAGGTTGATATATTCAGGACCTAAGAATGATATATAATAATTATTTTATAAAATAAGGCCCAAATTTTTATGAACAATTGTTAAGAAGATAAAATGCTTTTAAACCCTCCTAAAACGATAGGTCAAAAGATGGAGAAGATATTGATTATACATGCCCAAAATGGATTGCTTGTTTATGTTTTATGATTGGAGGTTGTAGAGGACTCCTAGGGATTTCTCCAAGTATAACTTTGGTTTCTTGGCTATGTCTGGACCCCACTCAAAAATTCAAGTTTATGAAGAAGCCTAATTTTCTCTCAAGTTATTCATTATAATTGTTGACTGATATGGTTTTGGAGGAATTATGGAAGCTATTATACATGTCCATGGGGGTTTTATATCATTGTTTTTCCGTTAGGAGGGTTTTTATGGCTTGTTTTGCATTACTGGTTCTGGGGCAATTTTGGGAAGTTTCCGGTGATCTAGTTGTAGAGGTATTTTGGAGGTGTCTCAATATGATTTGTGGCAATGTTAGCATTTTCTGATGATCCTGAAATCATGATATTTCTATTGGTATATAAAACTTTCATATCTGAGGTGATTTGATGAGGTTTTGAATTCAATCTTTGAAGACTGGTTTTGTAGGTCTTAGACCTAGTAAATAAGGTTGCTTCTTTTGGTGGATTCATTACATGTGGTGATGATTCAGAGTGTTTCAAGATTACTAGAGGTTATTAGTGGCCTTAGAAAACATTTCTAAGTGGTTTAAAAGTTTTTTTAAAGGTTTTTTTCTCAAGAACATTCTATTTTTGCTAGTAGGCTATTTGAGTGCATTAGGGCTTCTTGAGTCCAAAAGGAGAGATGATGATTCTAGATGGTTATTATGACCTATATGGTCCCTAGAATGATGTGTTTAGGATGTTATTATTATTTTTTAAGTTATTTTTTCCTATGATTGCTCACATACATGTTTTAGGATCATAAGATGGGTATATAATACAAGTTGTAAAGCTCATTTGAGCTAGTTGAGAGTGCAAGGAAAAATGTGAGCTAGAGGGGTGTTTTTAGAGGTGAAAGAGGTATTTGTGACCATTAAGACAGGGTAAAGAGTGTGAAGCTGTTGGAGAGATAGGTCATTAGGATTAATCAACTTGGTGAAGAATCTCATGAACGAGTTGACCTAGAGATCATATTTAAAGAAGAAGAAAGGAAAGAGATCTTGATAATGTCATCATCATTTGTTTGAGAAATATTTTAGAGGTGAAAAAAATTAGGTATATTTTGTTGGTGTCGAGTCATCTTGGGGGTTGGTGCCTCCTTGTAGGGTTGATGCTCTACTAAAACTAGGGGGTGGTGCTCTCTGTGGGGTTGGCGCCTCACTAAACCTAGGGGTTATTACTCCTTGTTGAGTTGGTGATCAAATAAATTTAATTCATTGCTCTAATAAATTTGTATTTTAATGTTTTTTCTTCCCCTTGAGGGTTTCCCACTTACATCTTAGGTTCTTGTGTTGATGTGTTCTCATTTTTTCTTCTATGGTTATGGTTCTTGATGTATGGATGCTTAATGGTTTGAATGGATAATGAATGTAAATTTTTTAAGTGATTAAATTTTTTATCATCCATCGATTCACCCCCTTCTCAGTGGTTATGATTCCAACAATCTTATTTATTCTATTTATAGACCATTCTAGAATCCTGCTAACTCTAGAAACATGCCCTTGTGCATGGAACTTTGCACCTGAATGTCTCTCCACCTTTCGCACACACCTTCACGCACTTATATTACTTCCTTTTCCTCATGCGTATTTGTACACATTCTCTTTTGGCCTGTTGATACTTTTCTAAGGTTTATGTGTGCCCTCCTGTGTGTAGTCTTCAACCTCAACACATGGCTTGTAACTATCCACATTCTTAGCCCAACATTACCCCACACTAGGATTATTGTCCATCCTCGGAAACATATCGAGAATGAAATAATATATGAAATAATAAATAATTAGGTAAAAACCCCCAATGAATCAAGAATAACGAATGGCTTACATTCATGCATACAAGGTTTGGCTTATGGTGATGCATGATCTTTGGAAACTCTAGGCTGATCCCATTCTTCAACTGGTTCCATTCTTCTAACTCATTGAATACTTTATCTAGGGATGCCTTAACAATGTTTGGAATATTTTATAAACTTAAATCATCAACTTGCTCCTATAGCTCCTTTAATATGACATCCCACTTTGTGGTGATGCCCTCTAAAACATCCACTTTGCGCATCACCATCATTTGAATTTCACCAAGCCTTTTCTCAATCCTTCCACACTTTGGATTTTTCCCATCCTTTTTCTCGATATCTTCTTGTAAAATCCTATCGCACTCATCTCTTTTATTCAATAATTAATCTTGAAGTTTCATCACTTCTACCTTGTCTTGTGTATTTTGTACATTGAAGATCAATGATATTTATTTAAAGTTTGCAAAACTATTATCATCCTACTGCACGGATTCCTTCAACTCTACGCCAAGTGTTTTATACTCTTCCAACTTCTGCGCTACCTTGTCTTTATTCATACTAGCCATCTCTTCTGCTACAGGCCCCAAACCACTCTTTACTTTGACCAAAAATAAGTGTACCGATTCCTCAAAATAATCCATATCCATGTTATGAGTAGGTTTGGACTATATAACAATATTGGTGCATGTTCATGTGATGTTAATGGTAATGTCAGTTTCCTTATTGTATATATCCATTGTTCTCTTCTTCTAGTTGATCAAATCCTCAAAAATACTGATTTATCCTCTCCTTGCACTCTATATCCATGTACATTCTCTTTACTATGCCCCCTTTATCAATATTGCGCCTTCCTACCTCGATGAACATATTTTTTAGAGTGTTTCTTTCTTTCTCTTCTGATAGTTGGGTAGAGTCTAATATCGGGAAATATCTCAGTTCTTTCTTTTATTTCAGATCCAAATTTAACTCTTTACTCACCTCAAACTTTGGATCCTCCCTATGATTTTGTAAACTCCATGACATCATCTTTCTTGTGCACGGATGGGCTTTGGCCTTCTTAAACAGTTCCCAAAAAATATCTCTCATGTGGGTGTCAAACACTACCATTCCCTTAATGTCTTTGAAGGATCATCTATGTATGAAATTTTGGGTGCCTATGGGGGTTGCCTTGGTCTTCTTACTCTGTGTGCCCCATGTGGCATCTCTTGCGTAACTTTATATTACACATGACTTGTTTCTTTGCTAGTGGCTAGCCCTTCTCCACTTCCTTTCTCCTAGGATTCCTCCTCATTGCACATATTTTCATTTCCTTTCTCCTGGGCTTCTTTCTTGTCGCAAAATTTTTCATGTTCTTCTTCTACATTCTCTTCCTCACGCTCCCCACATGCATGCTCTTCATCTTGGAACTTTTTTTCTTACACAGGTTCTTCATGATGATTTTATTCTTGCAAGGTCTATTCTTATTATTTATCATCAACATCATGAATGAAATTATGTTTCTCCTTCTTGGTTGGTATGGCCTTTGGTGCTTCGACTGTTGGATATTATTTAGGTGCATGTGAGGTTCTTTCTTCTTGGTGCCTTATTTGCATTTTCTTCCTTCTACTTTGTTTGAGTGTAACCTCTACTTCTTTGTTTATTAACAGTAAAGAAGGGTTAAGGGGAACCTACCCTGTATAAATATTTAGATCAAAATATAGGAAATCGAGGCCAAGTGTATACGCATTGAAGCCTACAACCAACAACAAGTACAAAGTAACAACACAACAACCTAAGAAACAACCATGGAGGCCAGTGAACAAACTAACAACATAGGCCCAAACTAACACCCAATCATAACATCAAAAAAAAGTTAACAACATTACTATAACACAAAAAATAGGAGTTAGTATTTGACAATTTCATCTAGTGATTGCATGCATTATATCCATTCTTTATGTAACCCTACAATAGTCACTCTCCACCTCTCATAGTCAGGTTTAATAAATTCCTTCTTAGGAGTAACTCCTTCTCCATCTGTTTGGCCCTTTTCATAACATTGATCAATTTTTCCATCATTTGCAGGTGTTCCATAGTTCTTTTCATGTTCAGCATATGCAGGCCTTGGATGTGAAGCAAATTTTCATTCATACCAAGCATTTCCTTTTCCAGGGTTTCACATATTTTGTTAGCGGTTTCCATTTTTTCAGTGACCAAAATGGAAGTATTTTTTTCAACCTTTTCCTAAACCTCTTTCAGTTCTATAGAAACCATACTAATTCTATGTCTGTTGAAATTCGTATCAAGCATGCAATGTTAAAATTATTTTCTAAAGGAACTAGCTTTTACCATTGCACCTTGGGCTGCAAATAGATTCTTTTGATCCAATTTTGGTGCTTTAACATTAGCAATAACCTCCTCTATGTTTTGGGTTTGGGTTTCCCATTCATCTTCCTTATCTTGGCCAGTGGGAGAGATCTCATTCATTACTCCCACATATTCCATATCTGGATCAATATCATCATGGGTTTCACTTCCACTACCTCCATTTTGACCTTCTACATTCTCCTTCTACTCATAAATTGGGCTTCTATCTATTTTTCTCTGATGTGTAACTATCACTTACTTCCTTTTATCCTTCTGGGTTTTCTCCCAAACCATGCCTCTTCTTATTCTTATTCTTATAGAGGATTTTTCTTGACATGCCTATGCCTGGGAATATTCATTGTTTGCTTCTTCAGTGTCTATGGAAGATCTAGGTCATGCATGTCAATCTATTTTCCATCTTTAAGATTTGGCCATAGGTAAATATAAAATCTACAAGCCTCCTTGCAAAATTCCAAATCATGATTGGGTTTAGGTCCATGTTGTCTATTTCCACGGTCTCAACATATGCCACCTTTGACATGTACACATATGTTTTATGCAATATATGGTAGTCAACATATACCCTTTTTGCCTTGAACTTCAAGTGGTGTGCATCCTTTATCTTGTTCACTGTACACTTAATATACTTAGATGTGAATGTAAACGGAAGTTTACACCATGGTCCTGTAGACACTAAATCACACACTTTGGGTACATTTCTTGGTTCTAGTCACATACCACTATTCATATGATTCCTAAGTGAGAAAAGTATTAATTGACCACTATTTTTGGCCTCTTTTCTTTCTTTTTGGTTTCCTTCTTGGCCTTACACACCCAATTGCCTAGTCTGAATTTCGCTATTTCAAATTTTCTTAGTATGGACACTAACCCCCAGGTGCCCTTGTCCCCTCTGAGAAACCCTAAAATTTTTGTATCTTTCTCGTATATTTTTGGTCTTTTTAGTTGCTAGGCATCTTGTTTTCTTATTAGTTGGAATTTTAGTTGTTAATTACGAAATTCAAACAAGGGAATCATATAAATACAAAGCTATGTGACCATAATAAAGGACCAAGCTCTAAGCATCTATTACTATCACCTAAGGTTGCAACCAAAGGAATTTAAAGAGCATCAAAGCATCCATCTAGATTAATTCAAGGGACAAGGGACTGCATTCTTCTATAAACAATTCATAGGAGGGGAAGATCATTTTTCCATGCACACATCTACTTACATTTTCTACATCTAGCTATTGCTCTCTATCAAGTGCATCTTGGAGAAGAGCCACCTAGGGTACGATTCTACAAACACACACACGCGCGCATAACTACATGGATTCTGAAATGTAGTGCACTGCCTAGATCATAATTTCACTCATTTGGGTGACCTCTGTGGTTAGTTTGAATCCCCAGTTGCATCTTTTAATTTTAAATATTTGATGTGTTTTAGGTTTTTGCAGCTATTCTTTCTCTTTGAATTTTTCAGGCAAACTCAACGATTTTACAACGACACACATACGACTAAAAGCGAGGTCTAGCAACACTTATGTGACACTCAATAAATCAATTTCTGACACTTTTTATAGTCATAGGCACTACCGAAGGTTCCTAGTTCCTAGGCATTGTTGATCAAGTCGAGGCACCCTAGTCCCAGTACTTCTAGTAGTTATGCATTTTTTTGGGCTCGGTTGTGATAGTCTGCCTTCCTGTTCCATCAATTTTCCAACTCGACACAACTTTGAGATTATTACAAAATCAACTAAGTAATTTATCCCTTCTCTTGCACCTCAGGTTTCATATTTTCTAGCTTATTGCTTAGGTTAGATCTGTACTTTATTGCTAATCATTGTGTTGTGACTATGTAATTATAATTTAACATAATATTTATATTTTTTAAATCAGGTCCCATCTCCCCATTATTTAGTATAAATATACCAAGGCTAAAGTGTTGTATTACTACAAACCACTCTTGTCTAGTCAATAGTGCTATTAATTCCCTAGGCATGCACCATTCATTTTTTATTTTGTCATGCATTCTCTTGTACCACTTCTCAAGGAGAACCTTATACGGGTTGAAAATTACACCATCAAAAATATATTTGGAAAACCTTCGCATCGGTGAATTCTTCTTGATAGGGTACTTCCAAATATTGTACTTTGGTTTCTTTGGTACTCCTATCTCCCAAAACAAAATTAGAATAAGGATGGAACCCCAAGTAATCTTCTCCCCTTTCTCCATTTAGGTCCTTTCTTCTACTATGATTCCCTCAGTATATAAGGAAATTTTATACTTGGTCTTTTGTGCCATCTTATGTGTAATATGTAGAAAATTATTATTCACCTTTATCCACCTCTCAAAGGAAACTAATTTACAACTAACCAAGATCACAACCACTCTTGTGCCTAGTTCAACTATCTTCTCAATTATGAACACATGACTTCCTCTTTGGTAATGCAACTTTTTAGTTGTTGCCTCTATTACCACCTTATCATGTAGGTCAATTTATATTTCCTCCCCAGTGTCACGTAACCCAATGACTCTATTGATTAATGTGGTAGATAATCATATCATCCTGCTTGCAAAGAAAAAGTAATCTTCGTTGACATGCAACACCAACAATTGATAGAGGTGCACAGTCTTCCCGAAGAAGGGTAACTCATATAAATTAAGAACTCTAACCCATTCTAAATCCTTATGCACCATGTGGTAAAGAACTATTTGGATTTCTGTGGTCCTTTAAGTAATTTCCCACAAGACATCACTTTTGATGTATACTTCATGTCCTTGCACCTGGTGATTATATTCACTATTTTTCACTTCCATAGGTATGATGACCATAGTGTCCCTACAACTACTTCTTGTTGATACATTATTTCAGAAAATCATTCATTAGGGGACTCTTCCATGGTCTTTGGAATTTTTTTTGGCACCATCATTTACCTTGCGATGCTTCTACAAATGTTCTTACGCATGACCTTGTGAATTTTATGCCCTAAGTGCCAAAATACCTTGGTTTTTGTTTTCTCAACTTGTGCTCACCTTGTTACTTCAACCCTGTGCCCTAGATCACTCTATGAATCCCTTTTTTCCATTAACTTTCAAGTTTTATTTGTTTCCCTATCTCTTCAACCTAATATTTGTAACTCTTCCTTCAAAACCTTCCAATTCATAGCTACCACTTCTTACAAGGATATCTCTCTGGTTTACTCTGGTTCACACTCATTATTTGGTTCATAAGAACTCTTTTGTGCACTATTTCTCAAATAGCAAGGTAAGAATGTTTTCGCTTGTCTTCCTTATATAGGTTTTAAATTTCCAACCAAATTAATTTCACTAACCTACTATCACTTTTTATCTTTAAAGCATATTTTCTGCTTTCCCACTTTTTGTTGTGTTTTCCTTCCTTTTTCCACAAGCTTCTTCCATGTGTGATAGTCCCTAATTATCTGGCGTGATACTACTTCCCATGCTATATAATCACTTGCGCACACCCTCCTACACCACAAACATTCTTCCTCGGTGCCACATGCTAAGTAGTTTTCATCTATGATACCTTCCCCATGTTATACAATACGTTACTCCATTCATCATGACTCTATTAATCATAGTTCTATGTGATAAATTCTACCAATTCACACACAATCGCACCTTATCAATCCAATCACAAGAATACTTTCCCAATGCAAATTTTCATACTTCCAACACACACCTTTTTATACCTACCCCATACTAAAAATCATGGTCGGTCCTCTGTGCATTAGTCTAGAATAAATATCATCATCTCTTGCACACTAGCACGCTTATTACCAAAGAATAAAAGTAAAAACAAATAATGAAAGGAAACCTTATATACCTAGAAATACTACCTTATTACACATGTAAAGATAGAATATTATTTATAGTAGGGATACATCCTACTCCCATTAAAGTAATTGGGAAACATGGTGTCATCCAGTGCTTGTAATTGACATGCACCTGATTCTAGTATCTTGGGTACTTTAAATGGTCCCAACCAATAAAATTTGAGATTACCAAGGTGGTGCAAAAAATTAGAGACATAAAGGAGAACAATATTTCCCCACAGTAAAAGACTTGTTCTTAATGTGTCTATCATTCCAAGCCTTCTACCTTTCCTTTTATGTCTTTTAACTCCATCGCGTAATTACACGTTATTCATCCAATGACATCAGTTTATCAATGTTCTCATCCAGTAGTTTCTCATTAACAAGTCCTCCTACATGGACAATGTGCAAGGAATATAGCATGAATTCCATAGGTAAAATATCCTCCACACCAAACACAAATTGAAAGGGTGTGGCCTTATTCAACCACTTATATGTAGTCATGTATGCCCATAAAACAAAAAATAATTTATCATCCCAATACTTTCTACATACATGAAAGATTTTTGTTAATGTATGTCCTAAGATATAATTGAAGGCCTCTGTAGTATCATTAGCTTATGAGTGATAGAGGTAGTCTTATAATGGGATACAATAAATTATTCCAATAATATTCTAATTGTTTCATTTAGAAAAAGAGTGCCCTTATCATTGGTAAGGTTTAATAGGAAACCATAACAAATAATGATGTTTTACCATAAAATATTGTTTTTTGTAGCTGCAGTGTAATCCTTTGTGGGTTTTGACTCTTCCCACCTTTTCAAGTAATTTGTGTATATGATAATGTAGCGCGTGCCTATCCTCCACTCAGCTGATTCAATTGGGCCAACATAGTCTTTTTCCCATTTCTCAAAATGATTTGCACTTGCTATAGGTTGCAGTGGTATTTCATCACAATTTCCTGGTTTCCCTATTCATTGACAATGATCACAGGATTTGACGAAGGCCTTAGTATGTTTATAAAGTGTCTCGCACCATAATCCAACAAGTAATATTTTGCGTGTTGTAGCTTCACCTACATAATGACCCCAAAAAATCCCACCATGTGTTTCTTCCATGATGGTGTTACGTTCATGCTCCAAGACACATCTGCGCATAAATTTTTATTTACCCGTCTTAAAAAGGTATCCTTCGAATAGCCAGTAGGGTGCAATGTGAATGGCAAGTTGATTCTTCTCCAATGTCTGCATCCCCTTAGGTGTAACCCTTATGTGTAAGAGTACTATGATGTCCTCCAAATCAGATGACACGTGCTATAACCTATATAATTGAGCATCTGCATAGTGTCCTATATGATTTGCACGTGCCCGCAAGAGTTTATCCATGAAAAGGGATCTAGTCCTAAATGTCTTTTTCCAGGATTGAATATAACAGAAAAATCAAATTATTGGAGGAAAAGTATCCAGTGACAGATGTACCCTTGTAAAAATTGTTGTTTAACTAGATATGTAAGTGTCATGGGATTAGGGTAAAATATAAATGATGTTGCTAGAAGGTATTGTCTAAACTTGTGAAGCGCGCACACCATCGAAAATGCCTTTTACTCTGTGGTTGTATAATTTTTCTCAGTCAGTGTCAGCTTCCTACTTGTAAAATTAATAGGATGGTCCACATTACGTTTGACTAGCCAGGCCAATACTAAACCAATTGCAGTTCTTGAGGCATTTACATGAACTTGGAATGGATTATTCCAAGATGGGAGATGTAGGAACATCAGGGTGTGAGAAACATTAATGTGATAATTTTCCTCCTTGTCATGATCTTAGATTATTTTATAGTTTTAGGGGTCTTAGGGAATCAATGAGATTCATGTCAAGATGTTAAAAATGTTAAAAATTTAAATTTTCCTCCTTGTTGCATTTTCCCTCCAAAAGGGATTCAAATTGTAAAAGCATGGAAAAGTGAATATTATTTTGTAAAGAGGTTGAAAGGTGGTTTTCAATAGGGTGAGTAGGTGTCTAGTAGAGGTTTCATAGGTCATAGGAGTGATTTAAGTCCATGAAATGAAAAATAATGTAAAATGAGGTAGGAGGTATATCATGAATCATTATGAGAATTTGAAAACTCAAGGAGTTACAAAAGGAATATGAGAAGTCCAAGAGTCACAAAAAGGAGTTATATATCAAGAAGAGGAAGTTACATGAAGAAAAAAATTGAATATAGGAGAAGAAAGGAAGTTGGAATCATTCCTCAAGGTGGAGGATGAAGAGGATATTGGAGAAGGAATGAAGAATTTGTATAAAATACAATTATAAGGTAGTAGAAACACTAGTTTTGTGTTTGAATGGTTCTCTTTGGTTGAAGTACAAATTTTGATTTGATATCCTTTCTTATTTTTATTTTGATATACTTATTTCTTATAAAGGAAATATAAATGGAATCAAGCTGAGAGGTGAGGAACTAATGTTCTATTTGAAGAGCTAAAAGTGTATAATGCATACTAGGTCTGTTTTGGGAAAGTCAATATTTTTTATTTCAACTCCAAAAGATCTAAATTTTTTATTGAAAAATAATGACAACTTTATACAAATTGGGTTTGTAACCATTTATCTATATTATGTTATCATCAAAAGTTGTGAGGAAAACTCAGTCGTGACCTTGTTATGCAAGCATAAAATCCTTATCAGACCTGGTAAATTGAGAATAACTCACGTGTTTTGAGGACACATGTTTTTAAATTTTAAGGGTAGAATACTAAGAACATTTTTCAAGTGGGTTTTTAAGGAAATTTTGATTTGATAACTTTCCAAGAAGTTATTCATGACATAAGTTTCTGGTCTAAATTGGAAATAAGCATTTTTGGGCTTGGTGAGATCCTCTTTTGTAGATATTTTTGATGTTATGGTTGGTAAACCTCTTGATCTATCTACATAAATGGTAAGTATAAGATCAGTGTGGTTTTTAGTCTCTCCTTCAGAGTCTCAAATGCCTACTGTTGCACATCCTTCCAATAAAAGTTTTCGTCTACCTTTTGTAGCTCCTCTAGTGGAAAAATCTTTGCTTAACCATTAATGAATTTCCTATATTATCTAGTATGTCCAAGGATTTTGTGCATTGTTATTTTATTGGTTGGTTCCTCCAATCGTAATATAACTTCAATCTTAGTGGGATCTACCAACAATCCTTCTTTATAGATGATGTGTCCAAGCAAAGTTCCAAATGGTGTTACAAAGATACACTTCTTAATGTTTTAGGATATGCTAAGTTGTTTGTATCTCTCAAACATCAACCTCAAATGATCATAGTGGTCTTTAACTAGCCCATAAAATATCCAATCATCTAAATTAACTTGAAGGAACTTATGAATGAATACTTAAATTACTTGAACAACAATGCCCGAGAACACCGTTGGCACATTTTTCAGGCTAAAGGGCATAACGGTGTAGGAAAAGCATACCCATTCAGTTAAAAATGTTTTTTTCTCCTAATCTCTATGCACAATCCACAATTGATGATACCCTAAAATTCCATTAGTGAAGGAATAGATCTCACACCTTGAAATACCTTATAGAATTTCCTTAGTGAATGGTGTGGGAAAAGGATCAATCCCACTTGAAGCATTTAGGACTCTATAATCTACACAAATCCTTATCCTCCCATCCTTTTTAATGTTGATGACCATATGAATTATCTAATTTTATTCTTCAATGGGATCAATAATTTCTTCCTTTAATATTTTGTCAATTTCATCTTTTACCCTAACACGTATATTAGGATTCATCCGATAAGGCCTATTATGAATTGGTAGCACGCCATCCTTAAGATTTATATTCATCTCACCCAAATATATATGAAATCACTTTAACTCATGATATCCCCTTGGGAATAAATATTTAAAATTATGCAAAAGTTCAATTATTTTTATAACCCCTCCTTCAAACAAATAGTCACCAATTATCACCTCTTTTGGTGCATCTTCAGTCCCAATGTTTACCTTCTTGGTTTTTAGTGGTAAATGGTATGTGTCCGCATGTTCATTTGCAATGTCTAAAACCTTCCACTCACCTTATACATGTTATTTTTTCAGGTCCTTGAATTTTTCATCATCAATGAGATATATGATCTTTCCCTTCTCCTTTTCCTTCCATGCGTGCCCTATGGTTTGTTCATCCAAAGTTATCTAGTTGCAACATTCACTTGCTCATCTAGAGGAGTATCACCTTATAACTGAGTTACAAGCTCTTCTATCTTCACACCATCGTCTAGAGTGATGCACTTCATTATCTGTAAATATTAATTAACATGGGGTTTAGTAGGAAAAAATCAAAAGTGTGCATGATACCTAAAGTTAATTTGTGCCAATTCACGGTCTCTTTCCTTAACTTTTCATGTATATACCATGCATGCATGCATCCGTGAAATGTAGAATAGAAATTGTATACCCATATTGATGGTGGTAACACGTCTTGGCCCTACATCCAATTCCTTTCACAACTCTGAACGTGTTCCATGGGAGAGGTATTCCCATCATAATAGGGTATCTGTGAAGGAAGATTATTCCTGATATACCTTGTCGATAAAGTAATTCTTATCTTGTGCCAACCTAGAAATTTATCTCAATGTGCAGCCCACTAACATGCTTTTGTCCCCCTTAATGAGTAAACCATCATATTCCTTCTATCTACTTCATTTCATATTTTTTCCTCCATCAAGTGTAAGAAAGATTCAAGCTTCTCTTCCCCAGTTTATTTTGGTAAACTGGTCTTTCCTAACCGTCTAATTGGTCATGACCTAACCAATCTTATGACTCTTCCCCAAACCTTGAAACCAACAATATAATAAGTTCCATGAGCCCAATTATCATAATAAATGTTGGTAGTGCCACTTATTCACTGTACGTCTCCCCACTAAAGCACTCCCTCCTTTGATGCCTCAATATTCTCTGGGTCATGCACAAACACACCATATGCACGTAGATCCAATTTAAGGTATTATTCAATTTTGGCTCAATGTAAGATGTAATATTTTTTTCATTCATTAGGATCACAAAAAAATCCTCATTATTCTTAAATATCACATAACACTTATTAAAGGACAAGTCTGCATTATTGGCATAACACCAAGAATGGCCAAGTAGTGTTGGGAAGTTGTCTGCTTCAGCTAGCTCTAAAACTTCAAAGTCACCTTTGAAATTTTCTCCCTAAATGGTGATAGTGGCATTATTCAACATGCCAATGGGAATGTCCCTTATTTTTTTTTCCATATACAACAAATTTTAATATGGTTGCAATGGCGGCCTCGCCATCAATTTCTAAGCATCAAGTGTAAGAGCATTAACTTTTGCACTTGTATCAATCCAAATATTTATTACCAGCTAACCATTGATCACAACGTCTAATGTAATTTCCTTGTCATACTCATGATCCTATGGTGGTTAATTAGCATGGAGAATTTTTCACTCTCTTTCTGTACATATGTGTGGTGCCCTCTCCAACAACCATTCTCCTAATAGAGGTATGTTATTCTTAAGTTAGAGCATCTTAAATACTTCTCTGAGGTCGTCAAAATCCTTTTGAGGTATCTCAACATACCTTGTGTGTTATCTCTCACTTTCCTGTTCCCTAAGATGTTTTATTTCACCTTGAAGCTCTCTAATGAAGCTAATTGTCTCTTGAAATACCTCCTTTTACTTCCCAACATATGGATTTTTTTTAACTACACAACCTCTTCCCGCTTGATGAGTGGTTTCAATTTTCCTTTCTCTTGTGCACGCAAAGCTTTGATGCACGCAGTGACAAATAATGGTTTCTCTATATCCGCAAAAGTATTAGGATTCCATTGTCCCTATTGAGTGTGCTCAAATTGAACCATTGTTGCACCCTTGTCCTTATTTTTCCCCATGCATATAAGTGTGAGAACTCTTCAACCTTATGCCCCTTCCCATAGTATGCATAGGACTAGTTATTCATAAATTCATGCTGATAATGGTTCGATGACCCACATATGTAACATGTCCCCCAAATAAATATTCCTTTATGACTATACATACTTTTCCATGATATCTTCCTTAGTATCCTCCATTTTCATGATTGCCTCCACCATTATTTTTTCCAACTCCAGTATTAGATTGGAAAAATGACTAAGTATGAAGAGTGTGATGGGAAATGAGGTGTGCAAGTGAGGCACATGTACACGTGCAAGGACCAGTTGCTGTGGCACACACCTAGGAAGAAAGACTTTGGGACTTAGTCAATTTTGTAGTTATGGGTTAAAAATAGAAAAACAAGTTAGAGTACGGCTCAAGAAAAGGATAAAAGCATGAAAATATGGCAACGAAGTAAGGGATATTTCTGGATAAAGCAAACGAATAATGAAGACAAAGGGGTCATGCATGGATCAAGTTATTAATAATATTAAAACAAGTCTTATTTATAGGATAGTCTATTATTAGATGTTTTGTAAATAATGCATGTAGTATATTTTGAGCACACAATCTATTTTGAGAGTGCATGGACGGTGAAGGGAAATTCCCCACCACTATATATATATATATATATATATATATATATATATATATATATATATATATATATATATATATATATATATATATATTGTATGTCATTTTTTTGGGAGCCGTGATCACATGAGATAGACTATCCATATCTGAGCACCAAGAGTATTTGTATGTGAGGTTATGGATTAGGGTTTGATACTTGCACATGTTCAAGCGCCTAGCTATGGTAATGTATTCATCTTATGTTATGTAAGAATTTGTTATGATGGAATATGGAGGATAGATTATGACTCTTTATATGTATGAATATGGTGAATACATGGTGCAATTAATATTATTTCTTATCTAATCTGTTATGTTTTATTAGTACATGTGTTTCCAATATAAGCTCATGATATGATATATACAAGATTTTGTACTTGAAAGGTTTCTTTGATGATGGTTAATATGGATATGTATTCTAACATATTAACAATCAAGCACAAAGGAGGGACCTGGTAGCTTCACATGCTTTGGGTGAGCATTCAGATCTATCTGAATGGGATACCAATGTGCATAACAATTGAGTGGGAAAATAAAAGACTACATTTTGGTTCCTTTTCCAGGACCTATTTTCAAATTGTCTGTCGGGATATTGCATATAGATGGCGTATCGATTGAATCTTGAGAGAATTGAAATTTGGGTAGAATATGGACAAGATAAGTTTGCACAGAGATATAACATTGGACCTGATTTGAATGCATGGAAGTGGGTGGAAGATCATATTTATCATGAGCTCTAATGAAAAATTCTTCAACTACTTTCTAGTAGAACTGTACGAGTGGTCATCAACATACACAAGAAAGTGAAGTTGGGCACCTAAGCTAAGGATTTGGAAGCATGAATATTACTATACTTTGTTTGATGTGGATGAAGATTGGACTAGAGTTGTAGATCGTTGGTGGGTTGGTGTAGTGCAAAATTATACCTTGTAGTACGTCATTTCTACGTATTTGTGCCCATAGGTAGATAAATTTGAATTTCTACATGATCCTAGAGGATCCTATTTGTGTGTTATCCCCTTAGAAATCAAGATATTGCTGGTGGAACTAAACTTGGAAATACTACCCATGACTAGCTAAATCCACATTGTGCGCAGGGGTAGGAGTAGGTGTGGTGAAAGATGGCGGGCTTGATGGCAAATAGACAGAGAGAGGAAATATGACTCAAGTATAATGAAGTGCGGGATGTTGAGGAGTCCATGGGATTTTTGAGGGTGATTTTAGACTGGAAACAATATGGTCTAAGTGGTAGATGCACATAAGAATAGGGTATGCAAAAAGAGGGCACCTAGGTATGTGTAGAATTTCAAAAACAAAGGGCACACCGAGGAAATATAGAGTTCGTGACTTAGTTGTTTTGCATGTTACATGATAACAATAGGGATGAGTGTAGAGAAAACATTGGATAAGAACAGGAAGACTTGAAGGATATGCAAGGCTATTTTCGGAACAAGAAGAAGATCAAACGTCTTGCAAATTTTTATTTAATAATAGGATTGGATATAGAGTTAATTATAGGTAATATATTATTAGGCGAAGCTTGCATGCTTCCTTAGTTACTTTTGTAGCAGAACATGGCTATTTTGAGAGTGCATGGGTGGTGAAGGGCAAGTCCCCACCCCATATATATATGTAATTGATTTGTATGATTTTAGGAGGTGAGTGAGATCATGGGTGAATGTATGTAACAGAGTTATGCTACTGGTATGATTCTGCATGCATGAATTTTTATATGGTAGTTATGATGTATCTCATACTACTGGGTTTTATTATGAATTGATATAATGAATCATTGGGGATGGTTACTGGTTATTGACATATCTGTTACTGGTTCTTGTATGGTAAATTCGATCTTGATCCTTTTTTTATTCATTATGTGTTATGGTTATGAGGTGATTATTGTTTTGTCTTTCTTTGATTACTTGTTATGGAATATATGAATGATCATGCTAACATCTTGGCAAAGATGGTATAAAAAGAGGGACATGGTACCTTTGCATGCTTTGGGTGAGCACTCAGATTTTTCTGAGTGATGGGCCAACGTGTCTAGGGTTTGAGTAAGAAATATAGACTAAATTTTGGTTCCATTATCAAGATCTTTTTCAAGTTGTTGCATGATGAAGACGTATTCATTGACTTTGGAAAACATTGAGAGTTGGGTTGTGGACTTAGAAGACCAATTTTCTCATAGATATAATATTGGACCCAATTTCAATGCTCATGCATGGGTTGAAGAACATTTGTATCATGAACTCTATGAGACGTTCTTTTTTTGTTTTCCTATAGAGTTATACAAGTGGCTGGTTGCATCATGAATCAAATTAGGATGAGGTATAGAATCAATTATTGGACACAAGAAGATTACCAAACTCTGTATGATGCTATGTGACTTGGACGCTCATTGTAGATCATTGGTGGAGTGGTTTTTTGCATAGTTACACATTGGACTATGATATTTATACTTATTCATGTCTAGATTTTGTTGAGTATCAGTTCTTATGTGAACCCAAAGGATCTTATTTGTGTGTTATCCCTTTAGCAATTAATATCTTGTTGGTAACTATGGATTTGGAAGAATGACCTATGGCTAGCTAAACCTCCATCACACATGGGGGAAGGAGAAAGTGAGGTTAATATGGTGGACCTTATAGTAGAAAAGGAAAGAGAGGAAAGACAAATTAAGTATAATGAAGTGTAGGAGATGGAATTAGTGAAGAAGTGTGGTGTTGCAGAGTCTATGGAGTTGTGGATACAGGTGATATACAAAGGATTTGAGGTTCACACAAAGGACATGGAACCTGAGTATCCGGAACTCCCTCATTTAGGAAATCATGGAAGAGGATCCCCTTCAGCTTCAAATGAGAGCATGTCAGAAGAAGAAATAATAATGGTTGTAGGCACACATTTTATCCAACCTTATGACCTTTCCCTTGCCTTTAGTGTTCCGATTCCTAAAATAGTTATTGAGAAATAGGATAGTGTTGGTTATAGAGTAGTGAAAGGTAGATATCATTTTACTTTGAATAAAAAATTTCATCAGACAACAAATTTATCTATTACAAGTGCACAAACATATTTGTTTTTGGATGATTTGATTGGTGGTATATTTTCTGGCATCATCATGACATAGAGTGTGGGTGTGCATAACATTGGTAATACATCTGGAAGTAACACAACTTCACAGACCATAGGATTTTAATTTAGTGCAATAGTTGGGACACAGAGTAGCTCATCCTATGGTCTGGTGCCTTACTATAGGAGGTGGATCAGGAGGTTTGGGATCTAGTGGATCTAGTGGTTTTGGTAGGTGGAGGGAATACTGGAGGTAATATAGGTTCTAAATTTGGTGGACATAGGTTTGCACCAGCATCATAACAAATCTATTATGAGATGTCTCTTCACTTGCCATAATATAAAGGTATTGATCATGTTGCAAAGCATGTACAAAAGTGTGAGATACTATAGCATGCTAAGGGAATCATAGCTCTTGAGTGTAAGGAAAGTTAGTTTGATACTACTTTGTAAGGGCACACACATAGTTGGTATAATAAGTACGACCCAAACTAGACTGATGTAGATTACAACATGCTACGTGATGCTTTCTTGGTTGTGTTTCATATACCTGAGTTTGAACAGAAAATCATTGGCACGCTGAAAGAGATTAAGTAGGGTATGGATGAGAGCATAAGGGAGTATGATGCACACTTTAAAACTTTGCTATCAAATTTGACTTATGATATTTACCCTAGCTAACATAAACAATTTTTTGTTGGTGGATTAATAACACCTTTTAGAAGGCCCCTCTCTCATAAGAAATTTACGAATCCATGCGAGGCTTTGGAGGCATTTATATGTGTTGAGGAAGTTAGGATAATAGACACTAGATTTAGCCCATTCTTGGAGGCATAAATTACATCTATGATGAAGAATATGGAGAAACTATCGACCAATTTGTCACATAAGATGTGCAGTGGAATATGGTGTACATATTGTGAGGTTGAAGGACATACTAAGGATAGTTTCCCTTGTAAATCAGTGTGTGTCATGTTGCTAGATTGTGAGATCTGTCACTTAGATAATGATTCAAGTACATTCCCACTGTTATAGTGTACAATCCGGAAGAATGTATCTTGTTATTGTAAGATTTCTAATTCTTACACTCATGATAAAGAAAACTATAGATTGATTAATCAGACTCATGAAGTTATTAAAACCGGTGTGTGCTAGATTAGTGTTGTGAATAATTCAAAGGAGCAAGAAAGGACAACATCATAAAGGGAACTCTGATGGAGGTGGTAGAGGTAGAGGTTACCATGGCGGATATAGAGGCTATGTTCATGGTAGAGGAGGAAATGACTTACCTCAAATGAGTAACTTGTTATAAATGAGGATCCCCTAATCATTATAGGTGTGAATGACCTCATAACATAGTTTTCTCATGGTGAGGGAAACAACAAAAGTTGAAGAATGTCCTAAGTTATAAGAACACATGAGTAAGAACTATAAGAATAATTATAAGGGTGCGGAGAATGACTAAAGTGTAGTGCATCTGTAAAAGACTAGTGGATGCCCAAGATTGTGCTTGATCCTGAGATTTTTCCTATGTAAGTGACTACATGTGTTAAGGTTGTGTGTGCTTGTGAGATCTTGAAGCACAAAAATATTATTATAAAGTAAGAGGTGATTAATGTAAAATATATAGATCCTGCCCATCAGAAGGAAAATTATCAAGAGACTATGGAGGTTATTAGAAACTTGCAAGGTGAGATACAGTGCTTGAAGGATAAGTTGTGGAAGATGGATCAGGCCAAGATAGTTGAGATTCCTCATAAATATGTTGATGAACTTGAAGGAGGCTTATAAGATGTTGTGCTAGGATAATATCATTCCATTTTAGGGGAATGGATTGAGGGATAGATATACCACACGTTGGATCTGAGCGTGAAAGAGATAGATATTTCATGTGAACTTACCCCCTCATAGTATTGAGTCATGATAAATAGATCACTTTGAATGTGTTTTTTAATGGGTGGCTGTTAAGTAACATACTAATTGATATAGGTGTATAAGTTAATGTACTCATTTTGTATGCATGGAATCAGATGGAGAGACCACTGTTATAACCCTATTTGAATGTGTTGTATATGAAAAACAATACTAGAGCCATGCTGATTGGAGTATTGAAGGATTCCACTATTAGTATACAAGGGGGCAAGTTTACTGGGGACTTTGAGGTCTTGGCACTTGTAGAAGTAGATAGTTTTACTAGAATTTCTTGGGGGCCCTTTGTGTTACGTGAATAATTTTGATCTACACTTTAATAGAGGTTATATTAGTTTTGATAACAAAGAGGAGTGCTTAATTTTTCCTTTGACATGAGAAAGCTACACCTTATGTAGAACCTGTGAGTGAAGAGGATTTGAATAGAATATATGTGTGGATAGTTAGCGATCCTATATTTCTTAAGCCATCTAAAGAAGGTGTTATACAATGGGTTGATGCTCAGTCTATGAGTGATACAACTAGTGTTTCCTATGATAATTGGGATATGGAATGTATGGTGGTCAGGATGAGAGATCAAGAATACAATTATTTGCATCATTAGGATGCACATGTATTCAGTGTTTGATTCATAATCAGGTACCTTCGGAACACTAGTGAAGGAAACCCTGATGTCTTTCTATGTGCCATGGAATCCTAGTGGAAAGATGAGGGTGACATAAGAAATATGAGATTTTGTACCATGTGTGGGATAACAACGTATTAGTGGAATATACATTGAGATAACCTTTTGGAATGACGATAGGTGAGAATTTCCTTCTCTACTAGGTTTTGAAGGAACAATGTACCTTCATAGATATGGGAATTCCATGAGAAGGATTTTTCTTGGCACCATGTTCAGAAGTGTGAGAGACTCTAGAAGTATGGGAAGGAGGATTTTCTACCAAAACTTTTGGTACATAAGTTCTACGCCACTGTATGAGGTTGCACATACACATGGTATGTTCATGTAGAGTTAACAAGAGAAATAGTTGATTGGCAGAATATGACCTTAGGTATGATTTAGACCTTTGAATACTTTTCTACTAAACCTCTTGTGAATTAATCATTACAGATTATGAAGCATATTATGATGGGGGATAGTGAAAAATATGAGGAACTCTTATTAGACATGTTTGGAGAGTTAGATTTGAAGGCACACGTTTTGACCAAGAAGAATATATAAATGAGGAGAAGCTTGGGCATGCAAGGCTAGAAAAAGACAAGGATAAGTGTGTTTACATGATTGATGATGAAGAAGTAGATAATCTAGATGTTGATCACACTATAGGTACCATGTACATGGTCTTAAATAGTGCTGAATGAGAAGGCACATGCTTACCATGTGCCTATGAAAACAAATAAGGTCAACATTAGGAAAAATACAAAACCTAAGGAATCTATTATCGGTGACTATTGGTCTGAAAAAGAAGTGGTAAAGACTATTGAGCTATTACGTGACTTCCAAGACTTGTTTCCACAAGGTTTTCATTAGATTGAATGGATTGCATCCCTCTTTAGGTGAGATGAGGATCAAGTTAAAGGAAGGTGCGTGCTGGGTTAGGAAGAGGCCTTACAGAATGAATCCTAATCTACATGCATCAAAGTCAAGGAAGAGATTGATAAGATGTTGAAATATGGAATCATTGAGCCCATTGAGGATTCAAATTGGGTTATCCCAATGGAGATAAGCATAAAGAAAAGATAGTAGGATAAGGATCTGTGTGGACTATAGAGAGTTAAATGCTTCTTATGTCATAGACCCTTTTCCCACACCTTTCACTGAGGATATCTTAGAGGGCATTATAGAGCACAAGATATACTCATTTACAGATGGATTCTCTGGTTATCATTAGATGCAGATTGCTAAAGAATACAATGAAAAGACAACTTTCACCATTGATTAGGGAAGTTTTACATATACAGTTATGCCCTTTGGGTTGAAGAATGCAACTATATTCTTTTCATGCATTGTTGTAAAAGAATTTTAGGAATTTATACACAAGTTTTAATAAGTTTATTTGGATGATTGGACTATATATGGGTTGGTAAAATATCACTGTGACAATTTGATACTTATGTTCGAGAGGTGATGATAGTTGAGCATCTCTCTCAACATTAAGAAGTGTATCTTTGTAACACCCTTTGGGAATTTGTTGGGACATATTATATGAAAATAAGGTTTATTGATAGATCTTGCTAAGAATATGGTTATTTTGGGCTTAGAAGAGCTTACCAATCAAAGCAAGGTATGCAGATTATTAGGACATACAAGTTACTATAGGAATTTCATTAAGGGATATGCTAATATTTTTGTGCCCTTGGAATAATTGTTGAAAAGTAAAGGAAAGTTCCATTGGAATGAGGTGTAACATTTAGCGTTTGAGACATTGAAGGAAAACCTTACTCTTGCACCCATTTTGTGCTTTCCTTCTTGGGACAAACTATTTCATGTACATGTTGATGCCCCTAACATGACTATTGGAATAGTGTTAGAAAACATGGTGATGGGATTTTTGATCATCCTATGTGTTTTGAGAGAAGGAATTTGACACCAGCTAAGAAAAATTACACAACTACAGAACATGAAGCATTGTCCATGATTTACGTGCTACATAAGTTTAGACAATACTTTTTGGAAACTCCCTTTATATTTTATACATATCACATGGAACTTAAGTAATTGGTTAATAATCCTGTTTTGTAGGGGTGCATATGCCGGTGGATTCTCTTATTTCAGGAATTTAACTTTAAAATGGTGGTAAAGATGGGAAAGAGAAATTTTGGACTAGATAATTTATAAAGAATTAACTCAAGTGAGGATGTGTAAAGCACTGAGGACATAATGTAAAACTCCCATCTGTTCAGGTTGAACCACATGACCTTTGATTTACAAGATATTGAAGTATTTTTACATACTGGTATGGCACCTAAAGGGATGAAGAGATTATAGAAGATACAAATTATCACATGCACCACACTTTACATGTTAATCAGTGGATATATATACAAGTTATGCCATGATGGGATTTTTATTCGGTGTGTACTTGAACATGAACACAAAGCTATCATGGAGGAATCCCATGGTGTAATTATAGGAGGAAATTATGTAAGAAATACTACCACGCACAATATTTTGTTGGTTGGCCTTTCATGGGAAACACTATATAAGGATTGTAAAGATTATGTTAGGTCATGTGGTCATTATTAGTGCCTTAAGAAGCCTGAGCATAGGGATGAAATTCCTTTGAGACCAATAGTGAGTGAAGAACCTATTGAGAAATGGGCAATAGAATTTTGGGGTCCTATTTCCCCATGCACAAGTAGGACTTGATCGTGTAACATTATTACATGTACATATTATCAAGCTAGGTGGGTAGATGAAACACCTATAAATAATTGTACATAAGCTACAGAAGAAAGGTTCTTATGGGAGAACATTATCAACATGTATGGATGTCTGTTGAGCTTAACAAGTGATAGGGGAATTTTTTTTTGAATGAGACTATCAAAATATTATTCATTGAGTTTATGGTGGCACATCATAAGACAACACTCTATCACCCAAAAGCCAATGGGACTGTTGAGGATTTCAACAAGATTTGTGCACCACCCTAGAAAATTGAATGTGCATTGGTTGGGACCGTATGTGGTGACATATATATTTTATTTAGGTAGTTTTCAGTTGTTGAAATTGGATGAAACATGGTTGCCCAATTCTTTCAATGGGAGTAGGTTGAAGCCCTACTATAAATAATTCTTCTTGGTGTTTGGTACGTAAGGCAGTGGTATGTACCTAGATTAGATTTATCTTTTATGAATTTTCTTTATATGTGTCTTTTCATCGTTGTTCATGATTTTTCAACTTAGTTTTGATGTTTTATTGTAATTAAGTGTGCTTGCATGCCACTATTTGATTACTATCTAAGTGAATTCATGGGTAGAGTGAATATGGATAATTTTACGTGTGGGGCGGAGTAGATACAAGATAAATGGTCCAAGGATTGAATGTACTGATACGATAGATGAGTATTACATAGAAGAAATATGGTGTAAGGTTCTTGAAGTAAATGGTGTGGATAAAGAAAAATTGACTCATAAATGAATGCACCACACGTAGATGTAATGGAATGTGTAGTGTAACATAAGCTAAGTAACAACATGGGAAATTAATGTGGTAGTAGGCATAAATGTTTTGTACTTTGGTGCATGAAGGCATGCAAGAGGAGATTTTTGGCCAAGAATTAGTGGGTTCATGCCGAGAATGTTATGACTAGGGCATGGAAAAACTCAGCATGGAAAATTTATTTGTGAAGTGTGAAAAAAAGAAAGAAATACCATTTAATTCTGAGTACGGTGGTAGATGAAGAGAAGTAAATGAGAATAAATTTACAAAAGTTATAAAAAGAGTTGGCTTGTGATATCATTTTTTACCTTGCATAGTGAAGTGTTCAAGTGAGTTGATGAGTGAGCTGAAGGAATGAGTTATGTGGGAAAGTGTGTAAGAGAGATATTATAAACATAGAACCAAAGATATTTGTGCACGACATTGGACTTAGAGCTTCTGATCATAGAGGGTGTTTGAGTTAATAAAAAGACATGCGGGGAGATTAAATCTGCAACTTAGGGTTCGAGGAGAATCTAGGGCACACGATTTTTAAGTTTGCAGAGCTTGAATCTAGTGCAAGAACACATTTTTATCATCGCAATGGAACCAAAACGAGAAACTACAAAAACCACAAGAAGTAGGAAGAAAAAATAAGTAGAGGTAGAGGTGGAGGATACCCCTCGAAAGAATAGATTTGTTAGAGATGATAGTACCCATAAGGTGTCATAATGGGATTGGATTGGGAGTCGCATATCAGACAAAGACAAGTAAGTGACTACAATCATCGCATACTAAGAATAATATGGATGATTTGGAAAAATAATTAGTGGTAAAAAATAAATTTGTAGATAGAGAATGACATGGCCATTTATGATGATGTTAGGATAGACATTTGTTGGTGAATTTTGGAACTATGTAACTATATGAACTGTCATATTTTAGTAAAACCTAGAGAAGTTGTATCAATGGCTGATGTCCCAGAGTCCACAAGGAAATTCTTTTATTTTGTATGGTGGTGAATGCGACTTATCTGCACCCTTAATTGGAAGGTTAACAGGGTTAAGAAGCTCAAGGCACTGAGATTAATCAGTGACCTTACTGATGATGAGGGCATAGAGGTAACAAGGATTGCATTATGGCTTATCCAAAGGGAGGGAACACTGATGGATATTTTCAAGTTAGAAAAAATTACCCTATGATTCAAGCAGCCATGCACGCCTCCTCGCCAAGTTGAATAACCAGGAGCATTTTGAGCCAGGTAAATAAAAGAATCGTCTCCATATTGCTAAGAAAAATAACTAGAGGGAGTGATATACAACTTGTCTTCTTTCATCACTAAGGACTGTTATTTAAGAAGCACACCATCGAGACAAGATGATAGTTTAGGTGCTATTTTATTTTCTATTGTGTTTGTTATAATTTGGGTTGCCTAGTGGGCTAAAGGAGAATATTTGGCAAGTATCCCGAAGAGAAAAATTTCCTTATCAAATAGACTTAAAATATACATATGTCATGGATGTATGAGTGGAACCTTACAAGAAAAGGGTATGGAACTCTTATATAAGCATGTTTACGCGAAGCCTTTGACTATGAATAGATAATACACAAGGACCTTCCTTTTGGTATTGGATAAACCGTGAACATAGTTTATGGTCTATCATCATTTTTGCATAGGAAGATTTGGAATGAAGGATGGAAACTGGAGCCCTTGGTGTAAAGATCCCATATGCCTTCACCGTGTGTTACATTCCACAGCCTCAATGCACAAATGTTTCGAAATGGGTGCATAGATTGGGATTTCGATTGTAGACAAAGTAGACTATGATTATCATACACTCTAGAAGACATATGTATATCCGGGTAATGTCTTCTTATATAGAAAAGCTGATCTTAGATGATATAAGTATTAAATTAAATGAATTTAGTATTTGGGAACCTTATGGCTTGGCTAAGGTATACATCTACCTTAAGCCCAAATTGGAAAAAGGTAAATACATTGAGAATGATTTTAGGCTTCTCTAAACTGCTAGAAGGAAAGCATACGATGGGCACATTGCAAGATGAAGAGAACAATCTTCCTGACACAAATGAAGAAGTTTTATAGGAAGATAATGCTGAGATTGGACCATGGCTCACGTAGCTATCCTAAAATTGGAGTAAAGAGAATGTGTGAAGGAAACTCCTCCCGCGTAGATAGAATAAAGAAGTAGGAAAGGAGATAGGTGCTAAGGAGATAGGGATGATATGTTGGGGGAGTTGAAGAGAAATAATTTAGAAGGGTGTTGAGAAGGAAAAGGCTAAAAGGCACATAGTGCATGGGGCCCTTCACAACTTCCTATGAGATCACCTCGAAAAATCCCTAATGAAGATAGATCTAGAGAAGAAGAGGCAACACAAGTATATTCCCACTAAGGATAGTGAGGGGGAGAAGTCAGATAACAACAGCACATATCATTAAGGAGACTCCTATAATTACTACTGTGAATGTATGAGGATCCTCAGAGATGGAGAAATGCTAGCATGATACAAAGGCATGTTCAAAGATTGCAAAGTATTGAGTGGTGAAACAGGTACAGGGTCTAGAAAAAATATAAGAGAAAACAATCCAGTGAGCCTACTAGTATACATACAAGTAAGACAAGGGAAGGACTCAAAACTTAATGTTTGAGTGTGCACGTTCTCGATGGGGCATCATTCTAGGAGGAAGAAGGATGGACAAATGTATAATACTCCCATGATATGGGTATATTAATGACCCCCAAAAAAATCATTTGTGCCACAAGTTTCAAATCACTTCAGAGCCTGAGGAGCTATATGGATGGGAAATGATGGACCCTTAAAGTGGAAAACATATGCACTACCATAAAATAACTCTCTTGGAGCATGCATAGAATAATATTGATGAGCCTGAGTTCAATATTAAATGAAGATGCATGCATTAAGAGGAAAATGAAGAAGAACTCCCAAGCCATGCAAACTAGATGGTGAGGCCTACAGAGTTTACTAATTAACAGGTGAATTAATTCATTGAAAAAAATGGTAGCTAGAAGTAGCACGCGGGATGATATAGATGAATTGTTCAACCATGTTGAGAAATATGATGGAGGAAAATAAGATCCTAAAGGAATGAGTGGAGATCATTTTACTAAGGGGAGGAGGAAGGATAGAGAAAAGTCATAAGGATATTTTGGATTTTGTAGCAGAGGTAGGTGAAGGAGATTATCGATGTGCATCCATATATTAATGATCATAAGACTGAGTAGACCTACCGATAATCCTTGCACTTCTTACAGGACTATGTTTACTTGTTGATTAATAAGTCAGTTAGGGGAGCAAAAAATAGGCTAAGGGGGATGAAACAAACTAATGAAGGAGGGGGAAATACTAAGGATAACAATAGTGCACTCGAAATATGTTGGGTATGACTCTCTACTCCATAAACATTAAACGATGAAATGAAGAACAAAGACTCGAGTATTGAATTTATGTGTACGGATCCTATAGCCGAGCCATTAAAACAAGGATGCTGGTAAAAGAAAAACGAGGTCCTTGTTGATAAATAAATAATGATACTCTTGGGCATGAGGAGAGGCTGACATTACTGGTAAAATAAGCGTGATGCACTCACACACATCCTAGAAACCCTCATAAGGAGAAGATAAAGGAATCTTGGAAAGACTGATAACCATGAAATGGATGGATGTTTTGGATGGGATGGTTTCCATGTTTAATGAATTTTCTTAGGGTGCTATAGAGATGAGGGTGAAAAGATGACCTTGGATAAGATGGATGGAGTACTTGCGAACATCCATGAAAAGACAAATAAGGAACACCGTGAGTGGAATGAGTTAGAGGAATAAATCAGAGAATGAATACCCTTAGTTACTTATTGCCTTCATAGGAATAGAGCATCCCATATTTATTTTTGGTATATTTTCATTCATTATGTACAACCATTATTTTATTCATTATTATTTTATTCTTGGAGAGACAAGGCATGATTAGCCATTATCAAGGGACAACAATGAAGCTAGTGTGGGGTAATGTTGTACTAGAAAAAAATATTGGCCTAAGTATTAGAGGTGCATAAGAACATGGGGAAAAAAGAAATGAGGGCATGTAGGTGTGCCCGGAAGTTCAGCGGAAGAAGGGTGCACCATAGAGGAAAGACAAAGCTCGGGACTTATCCATTTTTCATGTTATGGGATTAAGAATAGGATTGAGTGTATATCATGCACTTGGGATAAGGAACAAGAAGGCTTGGAGGATAGGCCAGGATTTATTTTGGGAGACAAGAAGAAGCTGAAGCGATTCATGCAAAGTTTGAGATAATAATAGGGTTAGATCTAGAGTTAATTATAGGTAATCTATTATTAGGAAAATCTTGCATGCTTCATTAGTTACTTTCTTAGTGGCATGCATGGCTATTTTGAGCATGTGGCCTATTTTGAGAGTGCATGGGCATTGAAGGTAAATTCCTCACCTCCTATATATATCTATTAATTTTCACCGATTTAAGAGAACGCTTGATTGTGGCAGAGTTATGTTGTTAGTATGTGTTTGCACACATGAATTTGTATTGGTACTTTTGGTGTATACAACTATTGGTTTTTTTATGAATTAATATAATGAATCATTGTGGATGGTTACTGGTTATTGATATATTTTTTATTGGTTCTTTTATGGTAAATCTAATCTTGATCCTAGTTTGATTCATTATACACCTATGGTTGTGATCTGAGTTCTTGATATGATTTACCTTTAATTACTTATGGATATGGAATATATGAATGATCATGCTAACCCTTGAAAAAGATAGTAAAAAGAGGGATCTTGTACCTTTACGTGCTTTGGGTGAGTGTTTAGATCTATCTGAGTGATGGGCTAGTGCATCTAGGGTTTTGAGTAAGAAATAGAGACTACAGTGATGACTCATGAAGGTTTTGAAACTATCATTGAAGACGAGGATCTAAAACATCAGGCTCTCCCAACCCTAGGTAAGTGCATTAGAGAGGCCCTTTCAGCTTCGAATGAGAGCACATCATAGGAAAGACTGAGGACCACAAGCGTACATCTGAACCCACCTAGCCACCTAGCACTTGTGTATGGTGTTCCAAATACAGAGGTAGTTTTTGAGAAGTAGGATGATGTAGGTAAACAAGTAGAGACATGTAGATATCATTTTGCATTGAATTTGGAATGGAATCAAGTTAGTAGCGTGCCCATGGAAACACAATAGGTGGTTGTTTTTGGGAGTTTGATTGTAGGTCTATTTTAAAGAACATATTTAGGACAAAATGTTGGTGAGAATAATATTGAGATAACTTCTATGGGTGTTGTGACCATGTAGAACATGAGTATATAGTTCACTACTACAACTGAGACAAAAGGAAGTAGGTCAACTGGTCCACATCTCGTAGTAGAGGGCATGGGAGGATAAGGAGGTTCAGGAGGATTAGGAAGAGGAAATATGAGTGGGAGGTCTGGTGGATAGGGTCCACATCCACAATACCCACCTAATCAATCTCTTCAACCATAATAGGCACCTCATTTGTATTATGAGATGTCTCTCCACTTGCAAAAAAAAAGAGGTATTGAAGATGCAATAGAACATGTGCATAAGTCTGAGTTATTACAACCTTAGATATAAATGAAAGCTAGTTTTCCACTACTCTTCAAGGGTGCGCACATAGATGGTACACAAAAGTATGATCCACATCACACTATGGTGGACTATAATGCTTTGCACACCACATTTCTAGTTGAGTTTCACATTATAGAGTTTGATCAGTAGAGCATCAGCACACTCAAGGACATCAAGAAAGGTTTATCTTAAAGGGTGATGGGATACGATGCACTCTTAAAAATTATTCTGTCAAAATTGTCTTATGACATTCATCAAATTCAGCATGTGTAGTGGTTCATTGGAAGACTTATAACTCCATTCCATAGAGATTTATCTCATAAGATGTATATTGATCCACGTGATGCCTTGGAAGCATCTCTATAAGTTGAGGCAGTTCAAAGTGTTAATACAAGAGTAAGTCCCTTCTTAGAGGCACATACTGCAGCCATGAAAAAATAGTTGGAGAATTTTTCTGCCAACTCATATCATGAAACATGTAATGGCATATGGTACAAACATTGTGAGGTTGAAGTACATATCAAGAGTAGATGGTCTCATAAGTAAGTACCCGCCTTGTTACTAGATTGTGAAGTCTATCATATAGACCATGATTTCCAAAATTTCTCTCTTTTATAGCACGTGATCCGGAAGAATGTGTCCATGGATTTTAATATTTGTAAGACCCATACTCATGAAACCGTTGAATGTAGTCTGATTAATCATATCCATGAATCCATTGAAACAGGTAGTATGCACGACTAGTGTTGCAAACGGATCAAAGGAGTAGGAAGGGCAAAAAAATGAAGGGCACAATAATGGGGATAATAGGAATGGAGGCTTCTGAGGAGTATATAGAGGAAGAGGTTGTAGAGGTGGTAGAGGAAGGTCTACTAGAGGAACCTGCTACACTTGTGGATCCCCTTATCATTATCAACATGATTTCCCTCATAATATAGCTTGCTCATGGTGTGGGAAGTAGTACAAGTTAGAAGACTTTCCAGACCTATATGATCACATGAGAAAAAATAAGAAGAAAGATAAGGGATCTGGAATGATTATGGTGTAGTGCACAATTGCTGATCAGTGGATGCCAAATAAATCACTTGATCCTGAGTTACAGACTATACTAGTTACTACACATGATGAGGCCACTTCCACACGTGAGCCTCTTAAGTTCAAATAATTCATTACAAAAGAAGAGGTGATACATTCCAAGTATCTGGATGTTGTACATCATAAGGAGGTTTAATAAAATACTATGGGAGTTATCAGGGATCTATAGGGAAAAATACAGAGTTTGAAGGAGTAGGCATGTGAGCGAGATTGTGTAAAATTTTTTGAGATCTCGTAAAAGGATGTAGATGACCTGAAGGAGGTGTGTAGATTATTGTAGTAGGAGAATATAATCCCCTTGTGAGGAGAATGGTTATGAGAAAAATTCCCATGCACTGAAGCTGAGCATGAGAGGAAGATACTCCATGTAAATCTACCACCTCAAAGCCATGAATTTGACAAGGAGATTATACTTGATGCAATCATTTATAGATGGCTCATCAGTAACATTCTAATAGATACATGTGCAGGGGTTAATGTGTTAACTTTGGATGCATGGAATCAGATGGGTAGACCAACATTACATCCACCTTCAAATGTGATGTATATGTAAAAAAAAACTAGGGATATGCCTATTGGGGTATTGAAGGATGCATCCATTAAAATTCAGGGAGCCGATTTTACTAGAGACTATGAAGTGTTGGATCTTGTTGAAGTGAATAAATTTCTAACATTACTTGGGTGACCCTCATGCTATTCCAATAATAAATATTTTTGCTTTAATATGGAGTACATCAGATTTTAGAACAAAGATGAGTGTGTCATTATACCTATGATAGATGCAAAGGATTCTCTATATGTATATCCTCTGAGCGAAGAATATTTGAACATGATTTATGCATAGATGGTGCAATACCCTAAGCTACTCGAGTCATCCAAGGAAGGAGTTATATAGTGGGATGATACTTAGTTAGTTAGTGACACCACAAACATTTCTTGTGATGATTGGGTACATGACACGTACAAGATGGTTGGGCGAGAGATGAATAATAGAGTTACTCATATGATAAGGTCATGTATGGTTTGGAACATGGGGAGAGCCTAGGTACCAAGATATACTGGTGAAAGAAATTGTGATACATTTCTATGTGTCATGGAGACCCAATCAAATAATGAAGGGAATAGAAGAAACATGTTGGTCTATACTTTTTGTGGGACAACATCACACTGTTGGGAAACACATAGAGATAACCTATTTGAATGGTGAGAAGTTAGAATCACCTTTTGTGCTAGATTTACATGGAGCAATGTATCTACACAAATATTTAAATTCCATAAGAAGTCCCCTTCCTCGTTCAATGTCCAAAATTATGAGATAATCTAGGCACAAGGTCAAGAGGCCTTACCACCATTACTTTGGGTACATAAAATTTTCTTCACCTTGAATGGATGCACACACGCACGGTATGTACATGAAAAATTTAAAAGAGGAACAAAAAATTGGCATGATTTGACTGCATTGATCCAAACTTTTTATTATTTGTCTACTAAGCCTTTAGTCCATGAAACATTGTAGATCATGGAGCACATCACATTGGGGGATTCCATGAAGGCTAAAGAACTCATGCTTCAACTATTTGGAGAACTTGATTCTAAAGTGTTCCTTGATCTTAAGGAAATAGAAGAAGTACATATGGGTTACGCCTAGAAGAAAAAATAAAAGGGTAAACTTGTATACATAATAGATGATGAGGAAGTTGAAAACATGGATGTTAGCCACACCGAAGGTGCACGTTAGGTGATGAACACTACAGATGATAAGGCATGTACGTACCATGCTCCTATGAAGGCAAAGAAGGTTAACATTGGTGTTGAGGAAGAACACAAGGAGACCATTATTGGTGATTATTGGTCAGAGAAAGAAGTAGTGAAGATTATTGAACTCTTACATGAATTCCATGACTTATTCCCATGGGGCTATCATGAGTTGAAGGGGATACATCCTTCTTTAGGAAAAATGAAAATCAAGCTGAAAGAAGGCATGTGTTCTGCTAGGAAGAGGCCTTATAGGATGAATCCTAATATGTGCATGAAGGTGAAGGAGGAAATTGATAAGATGTACAAGTCTGGAATTATTCAACCTATTGAATAATTTGAATGGGCGAGCCTCATGGTTATAAGCATTAAGAAGGATGGGAGGATAAGGATTTGTGTAGATTATAGGGAAATCAATGCTTCATGTGTTATATATCCTTTTCCTACCCCTTTTCACAAAATAAATCCTTGAAGGATTTACTGGGCACAAGAAATATTATTTTATAGATGGATTTCCAGGTTACCACTAGGTGTACATTTTGAAACAATATTAGGAGAAGACAACTTTCACCACTAAGTGGGGAATTTTTGCATATACAGTTATGCCTTTTGGATTGAAAAATGTGCCAAAAATGTTCTCGTGCACTATTGTGCAAGCCTTTCAAAATTTTATTCATAAATGCTTGCAGGTATATTTGGATGATTAGACGGTGTATGGATTAGTGAAAGGTCATTGTGACAATTTGAGAATCATTTTTGAAAGGTGTAAGTAGTTGAGCATCTCTCTCAACATTAAAAGTGCATCTTTTACATACCTTTTGGCACTTTACTTGGGCACATCATTTGCAAGGAAGGATTTTTAGTAGACCGAACTAATATAGCTATGATCTTGTGTTTGGAAGAGCCTACCAATCAGAGTGAAGTGTGTATATTTCTAGGACATACTGGTTACCATAGGAAATTTATAAAAGGCTGTGTAAATATTACCACCCCCTGGAAGAATTGTTGAAATCTAAAGGGAAGTTTCATTAGGGTGATGTGCAATAACATGCATTTGAGATGTTAAAGGAAAAATTAACTACTGCACCTATTTTGTGATTTCCTTCATGGGAAAAACCTTTTCATGTGCATGTTGATGCCTATGACATGGCAATTGGCACAATTTTGGTGCAACTTGGGGAAGGAATTATGGATCACCCTATTTACTTTGCAAGCAAGAAGCTGACACCCGCTAAGAAAAACTATACAACTAATGAGCACAAATTTTTTTCTATGATCTACGTGTTGCACAAGTTTAGATAGTACTTACTGGAAACCCCATTTATTTTCTATATAGATCATATGGAACTCAAATATTTAGTCAACAAGCCAGTTTTGAAAGGGCACATATGCAGACAAATACTTCTATTTCAGGAGTTAAATTCATAGTTGTTGTGAAACCAAGAAAGAGTAATTGATGGCCTAATCATTTATCCAGGATTAATTCTGGAAAGGATGCACAAAGCATAGAAGATACTATACCAGATGTACATCTCTTTAGATTAAACCATGTACCCTCAAATTTGGAAGTTATTGAAGTGTTTTTGTGCACTGGACATGCACCTGAAGGTATGCAGACATTAGAGATAAAATCTATATGTGTAACGCCTTACCAATTGATTGGTGGAGATTTATACAAGTTGGTTTTTGATGAAGTTTTGTGCAGCTGTGTTTTGTAACATGAGCGTGCCGCGATTATGGAGGAGGCTCATGATGGCATAGCAGGAAATTACACTGGTGATGCTAACCCATGTAAAATTTTGTTAGCTAGACTTTAGTAGGATACTTTGTACAAGGACACTAAGGAATATGCCAAGGACTGTGATCATTTCCAACATCTTAGGAAGCCTAGAAACAAAGATGAAATGTTATTGTGACCTGTAACAAGTGTGGATCCTTTTAAAGAGTTGGCTATTGAATTTGTAGTTCCTATTTCACCACCCACATGTAGGAATGACATGCACTATATTATTACGTGCACTAATTGTCTAACACACTGGGTTAAAAGGAAACCTACAAAGGATTGTACAACAACCACAGAAGTAAGATTTTTATAGGAAAATATTATTAGCAGATATGGTTTCTCATTAAGATTGAAAAGCTATATAGGAACTCACTTCCTTAATGAGATAATAATAATAATCCTATTGGGAGATTTTATGGTGGTACACCATAAGAATACTACTTGTCACCCATAGGCTAACGGTACTATAGAGGATTTCAACAAAATATTGGGACAAACATTGACAAAATTTGTGATGTTGGAAGAAAATTATAGACACCTAAAATCCACCTCTGCGGTTTTAATTCTAAAGTGGTACTGATTATCCTCTATCTCACCATTTCCATTATAATTAGTGATTTTCACTAATTAACTAATGTTTTCCTCCATTTTGGTCAATTAATGACAATTCGTTAATTAACTAGCTTTTATCACATTCTGGATGCCAATTAATGACACTTCATTAGTTATAATCCTCTTTGAATCAACAATTAGCTATTAATTATTTAATTGAGACATTTTAATAAGCATTGAATCAATAAACCCTCTTATTGGCTAAATCCCGCTTTCAAATGCTTCTAATATAATCAAATTCCTCTTCAAACATCTCCAATTAGCCTAAAAATATTATTCTAGCCTATTAATTAATCTAATTGATTAATTAAATGCACCTTCAACTCCCATAAAGTGCTAACTAAAGGTTAACTCACTTGCTAACTTACCTAGATATGGTTAATTAACCAAGAGTTACTTTATCCTTTATTCATTTGTCCCACATGCACCAAGTTGCAAGCCTTTCCCAAATTGAAATCCTATAAAAAGTACCAAGCTCATTCCTCTCAAATTTACACCATGTTTTGAATAGCATTAATCATATTAAACATATGAGGCTTACTCCATTGTTGGAATAGCATTCATCACCATTTGCATCCATTTCTTCAAGTTGGTTAGTAAAGGAATATCTAATCTGGCCTTGTAGCCATTGTTAGAGATATCCTTTCACCTTTAATAAAGTAGCAAATAACATACACTTTGATTGGTTTTTGATCTCCATAGGTTAAATTCTTATAGTAATCAATTAAACCTTGTAGGAAATCTTGTAGTTTAAATGGTTAAATTCGTTTAGATTTCCTTTTGCATACCATTAAGCTTTGATCATGATGTTTAATTTTTAAACTTAATCTTGGCTCTAGACTATTTTGGTGGTAGTCTTTATTAGTTAGTTGTTGCAAAAGTTTTGGGTGTTATCATTTGGCACTTCTGGTGGGAGAATACCCCATTACACTCACATTTATTAGCTTTCTAGAATAGTTTCAAGATTTCTAGATTAGTTTCAAAGTTTTATAGATTAGTTTCAAGATTTTTAGATTAGTTTCAAAGTTTTGATTTACTAACCCTCTTTTTACATTAATGGATAAATATCAAGTTCCTTAGCTAGTTTAGGTAGGATTTTCTTGTTTTTGTGTTCTTTGTAGGATCAAAGGAGGTGAGGTGTTGTCAAAATTGATCCAAATTGACAAATTTTTTACCTTTTTTTAGAGTTTTTCCAAAAATTTCCATGTTTTTTAACAACTACAGGAGGTCTGCACTACTACTTGGATGCCCTATGTATATGCTATGATGTACACACATACACTTTGAGAGGTGCTACTGCTTGACCCAGCTACGCTACTGCATTCATGACCGCGTATATGCTCCACTGTTCACATAGGAGCTATACTGTATTTCCTTACTCTATGTGTACCCCCTGTAACTACATTTAGGCCATGTATGTGAGCCTCTAGCTGCGCTACCACTAATCTACAATTTCATCTTTTGTGTTTTTACCAGAGCCACGTACCTGTTTACCTTTACACACATATGTTCACAAGTCTACGCATACGCTCCACTAGCCATGTAGGTGCAAATTATTAGTGTTTTTAACACATACCTGCACATGCACTCCAAATCTAGCACATATGCTCTAAAACCCACGTATATGCTCACAGGTCCACACATACACTCAAAGACCCACACATATACTCTATGTTGAAATTTTGACTTTTTGATATTTTGTGTTTTTGTAAGTTGTAGGTTTTCTTAACTATTGTTTATAGGTTTTTAACATTTAAATCATATTTCTAACCATTTTTTTAAGTTTTTGATGAATTATTTGATTTCCATTTTTTGTGAAAAGATATACTAAGAGTTTTGTGTATGCTCTTATCTTACACCTTAGGGTGATCTTGAGAATAAAAAGCAGCTCTTAGTTTCCATTTTTATAACATTTGGTTAAGTTGAAATTTAATATTTCATTTTTAACTTAAGAGAATGAACATTTACCAAAATTGAATAACTAGGTGCAAAAGAGATTCAAGATTTTCCTTAAATGGTTCATTTAATTGCAAAGATTTCCTTTACTTTTTAGTTAGATTATTTTTTGTGTATGCTATTCTATTGCATCCTTGGATGATATTGAGAACCAAGAAAAACTCTTAATCCTCTTTATTAATATGATTTACTTGGTGAACTAATAACACTTAGATTTGCAGGACCATGTTATATTCTTGCCAAAGACTTGGGGATCTAAACAAAACTCTAACTACATGTGTGTTTTAGTTTTCCAAACAGTGGTTTTAAACCAAATTTCCTAATACGAAAGATAAAAGTCACACCAAATTCATCAATCAACACACTATATATGAAGGTTTTGGTTAAGAACTACGGCTCATCCACTTTGAACTAAGAGAAAATACCTTTGGCATAATCCTTAATATAACAAGAGGGATGCTCATATGAACCCTAAATTATTCCATGGAAGAGGGAACCTTATGGATGAAATGGGAAGCACCTTGCTTACCTACTTGATTAGTACACACTTGTGAGAGTAGCGTCAAAAATTTCTTCACGTGACCCAAGTGAAAATAAAATGAACACATTTATTTCCCATTGTATTGAAGGGGGTAAAGTAAAGCTAGGATACTCCAAGGTTTAATCAATGTGACTTCCTTGGAAAACCATGCTCGCAGAGATTGTTTGTGATAACCTAGTTGAGAGAAACAAATATGAAGCCATTTTGTCTTGAGGCCAAATTGACTGACTCAAAACATCATGTTCTTAAAAACCATCATGAAGCACTAACTTCTTTTGGAGTTAAAACACTGTTATTCAAACAAGGGGGATTCCATTGAAGTTGGGGCCTAGTGATATTCATCATGAAACTTATGACGGGTTACTTTGTCTTAGTTTTTTACTTTCCTTAAGGCAAGGAAAAATTTCACTAAAGTTATACTTAGTTTGTTTCATTGCCACTTGGTTTCACTCCTTTTTATTCTTGTTTCCCACTTTTGGAAAAAATAAAACAACACACGGGGATACCACTAGAAATAATCATTTCCACCACTTTTGTAGTCTACTTGCATGACTAGGTTACAATGTTGAAATGCAAGTGTTAAAAGTGTGAATGATATGTCTTCATGTTGTAGTAGGCCCTTTGTCTCAAACCCATATTGAGACACAATATCATTATAGTTAGGTAGTCTCATCATTGAATTCCTTTGAGTTGTTATGTTTGCACGTACCTTATCACTACAAATTGGTTACTTACATCTTGTTTTCCTTTGAAAACTTGATTTAAGTTTTCAAGTTATATTGTTACGCTACTTACATAAATAACAAATTCTTGCTATACTTAGATTTGGTTTTTATCTTAACATCACCTTGAGTTTTGAAAAAGTGTCCTTACTTTGTTAGCATTGTGGTGACATCATTTTGATACTAAAATCTTGATTTTATCATAAAGCTTGATTAATATATCCAAATAGTGTTGTTACATTGCTCACATTGGTAGCATATTTTTCCAAGACTTGGAATTTGTTTGTGTTTAAAAATGGTTTTAGTATATCTTGTTAGTAGGGCACATCAACACTCTCTTAGTATTTATGTATTTTTAATTTTAAACTTGACCTATGTAGTGATATCATGTTGTTACTATTTATGTCGAAACTATACTTAGAAAACATACAAAGTAACTTTTCTTATGGATAAGATCATATTCTTGATTGTTTGAGTCCTAGATTTCTTGTTACTTACATGAGATGTTTTGGTTAGTGTGTCATTCTTATTCATTGAAGTCCTTAGTGCACATTTCCTTTGGAGGTATTCTTATTCTTTGATTGACATTATTTGTAACAATCTCACGTCGTTACGATGTAGGTCCCTTTTTAATCAACCTTAGAAAAAATTAGTTCATTATGCCTCCTACAAAAAGGATGGGGCATCAAATATTAGGGTCCAATCCCTTTGTTTTTGTCTAGGCTCATTGTATTACTTGTACACATTTTTCAAACCTTAGGAAAAAAAATTTCTTTTAAGCAACTCGTGAATTGAATTGAACATTGTAAAATTTTCATTTGTATCCTTTGCGTTGCTACATATCTAGTTAGTTGTTGTTGTGCTACTCAAATTGACATATAACTTTCTTCATCATGAAGGAGTTCCATCACACTATCTAGGTCTATGAATTTGTAACAAACAATGCCAACAATAATTGATTATCACACGGTTCCTTATACGTACGACAATAAGGAATAAAAGTTTCGGTATTCCCATCAAAGGATGACCATCGTGGATAATCCTCATTTGGTTCTTTGCACTAGAGAACCTGTTTAGTTACCTCTTTCCCCGCCTTCATCTCATAGTCAATGGTATGGTTTGGATGCTTCTGATCTAAATTATTATTTGGGCTCCCCTCGGTCTTCTGAGGATTCCAATCCAAACTATTCTTTTCATTATTCTGATTCCCCTTGGTCTTCTAAAGATTCTCACCTAAAATATTCCTCTAATTCGACTCCTACATCATAATCATCTGATTCAAATTTTGAGTCATGGTCCTTCCTTTCTTTGCAGGGCCTTATTTATCTGCTGTTATGTTTGTGGAGCCTATTTGCATGTGTAGAATGTGGTACACCTTCTATGTGTTACACTCGGGTATTTTTATGGCGGTCCCGCTCACCGGTGAGTGGGTCAGAGGGGTTCGGGGGCGAAGCCCCCAAAGCAAATTTTCATGGGTGGTTTATTAACCCATGGGTAATGGGTAACCGTTATGGGTTGTTTTTGGGCCCATGGTTTTTTCGGTCTTTTGCCCATTGTTTTGATACCCACGTTTTTTGCCCTTGGTTTTAATACCCATAGTTTTGTATCAAACTGCTTAAGTAGTTGTCTATTTATATGGTCTTATGCATATGATAGAAGCACAAGTAAATTTATTGCATATGTGTTTTGAATTCGGGTGTGAATTCTGTAGAGTTATTTGAGCATAGCTCCAAACAGATCTGGGTATTGTATTGAGAGAGTGGAGGCTTGTAATAAAATCTGAGCAAGTGATTCTTGGTGGACGTAGCCCAAATTGGGTGAACCACGTTAAATCTTGTCTCTCTGTGTTGTGTTATTTATTCTGCACTTTTATTTAAGATCTGTAATATTTCCTGCATATTAGTTTCTACTGTTGCGATTCTATAAGGGATTATTCCGCATATTTTATCTATTATTTCCTAACATCCACTACCTCAATGACCTCTTCCTCCATTGAAGATCCGGGTATATCTAAGAGGACTCCTACATCGTAATCATATAAGATGATGCATACGTCGTAATCATCTCAGTCGAATCCCATGTCATGATCATCAAAGATGATGCATACATCACAATTATCTAAGATGAATCCCATTTCACAATCATCTAATTCAACTCGTATGTCACAATCATCTCAGTCAAATCCTATGTCGCAATCATCCAAGTAGACATATATGTTGCAATAATCTAAGTCGACTCCTATGTCGCAATCATATGTTGATTTTCTACACAATCCTCTTTATTTCCTAAAAATATGTCATCTTCTAGGAAATCCACTACTAATCAGCTTTCAATCTACATCTTCTTCCACTCATGAGACATTTGGATCCAAATCTACTTTGTATCTTGAGTCATCTTCCATCAAATAATATTTCACACCAGTTGGACCCGTTTCTTCTAACCAACCTACTATGGTCGAAGAACAATACCCCATGTCGATCGATTTCTTTTAGAAAGAAGCGATCAAAGAATTCATGGGCTTACATGATGATATTCCTTGGAAATAGGTTGATTCCTTTCATTAGGAAACAAAAGAAGACCCTAGGGTCATCAAAATTGATCCTCTTGTTATTCTCTCATCTTCTCATTCTTCATTATTTGATGAACTGCTTGGGTTTATCATTAAGCCTGATCCTATCATCTCATCACCCAACCATTCTTTATCTATCATGATTCCTAAATCATAATTTCACCTTGGTTAACAACTTGGTATCCCATTGTCATCTTCTAAATGTGGTCCACCACCAGGTAGTCCATTATCATTTATGTGTGGCTCACCTCTTGGTATCCCATTTTATTTTATCTTGGGGCCACTTCCTAGTATCCCCACATCTTCTATGTTGGGGTCATGTCCTAGTAGCCCCTTGTATTCAATTTTTGGGCCACATCCTATTATCCCTTCATAATATTTAATTTATGGGACACCTCTAGGTAGCCCATTATTTTCTATACATGGGTCCCATCCTAGTATCCCTACGTCTTTAGCCTATGGGACACCCTGATCCAAAGGATATTTGGACCTTTATATCTTCCCATAATTTTCTAGAACATAGTCAATATGGAATAACTTTCCGATAGCTTTCCAACACATATTGGAACACATAAATCAGACATTGTATTTTTCTCAACCTGCCATTGGTCAAAGTTTGGGTCAAAGTGTGGTCAACATTTGGTCAACATTGGTTGATGGCAAAATTAATGGTATTGATTACATCTAGAGTAAGTGTCGTTTTGTAGAGCTGGTCGATATCTTTCCGACGCATTTTAAATAGACCAAATCCGAGTCCGTACACTAAAGATATGAGCAGTCAAAATTCTCGTCAAACTCGACAAAAATGATGACATGGCATTAATGTGGATACTCTCGGTGATTGAAATGTGGCACTATTGTTTATGGACACATAGATCTATTGTTTTTGGACATTTGACAGATTTAAAGTGGTATGGGTTTTCTTTTTTGAAAAAAGAAAAAAAGAAAAAATCATATAACAAACAAAAGCTCCTTTGTTTATGTGGGAAACCCACATGGGATTCTCCGTACCTATTAATGTGGGATATTACCACATCCAATATAACCATGGATATGGTCCATGAATGCAATGGGGTCAATGCCCATGTGGAGGGTCCATATAAATGAATAAGCCTATTTAAAGGCTAAGTTACGTGGCAAGCACATAAAAATGGCTATGCGGTCAATATCGTATTTAATCCCTGACAAATATAATGGGTGGAAAGCTCTAATCATAGGATACTTGGAGAAATCAACACCAATCAACCATATATAATGGGCTTCAACCTATTCAAAGGCTAATGTGTGGAGTATGGTGGTGATTTTAATCCCTTACAAAAATATATGAAGGATTATAAAACAAAAAGGATGTGATTTAAATCATAATATTTCATGCCTAAGAAGCCTATAAAATGCCCCTCATACACATGCACTACACACAACGAAGACAACTCAAAAATATCTCAAGCTTTCGAAGGATTGTTGAAAATTCTTAAAGCCTTTTAAAGGCATAGTTTTTGAAGAGTAAAGTCCTTTTAATTATTTATAGGCATTTTTGTGAGAGTAAGTCCTATTTATTATATATAGGAAAATATTTTGTGGGAGCTAAGTCCTATTATTTTTAATAGGAAAATTGTAATTGGGAGTTATTGTAAAACTACCCAATAGGCCCATAGCGCCACACAAACTTTTAGGTACGTCAGGAAAGTGGAGGATGATTTCAACTGTTCATCGGTGTTCTTGGAAGGACTAGAGAACTATTAGGCAAGTTGAAGTTCCATTAGGTTTTGTTGTAGGAAACTTTATTGTACTTACAAGTTTTGACTAGTGGAATGGTTCTAAAAGAACCCAGAGATGTAGGCTATTTATAAACTCTGTAATCAATCCATTGTGTAGTGTGATTCATATGCTTGCATTATTTTTTTAGTTGATTTAGTTAAAAGGAGTGAAATAGTTGGAAAATTTTAATAAGCCTATAGGGGTTGAAGATCGTAGGTAGATTCGGATCAAGTTGATCATTTTCAGATTTTCGGATCAAGTTGGTATCAAGAGCTGGTTCAAAAACTTACTAATCTCTTAGCAAGTTTTGTAGTCAAATCTGATTAATTAGATTGTGTGATTGCTTCAGTTTGTGCAGTAGTTCAGTGTGGTTGAACAGGTACAAGGTGCACCATGGGAAAGATGTCCAAATAGGAAAAATCTTGATGAAATTGAAGCTTATAATCACCAATATCTAAGAAGAGAACTCTCTCCTGTGATCAATGTATTACTCCTTGGAAGAGGAGAATGCTCACTTGAAATTAAAATTGCAAGTTAAGGATGAGCTCTTGGCAAGGCTGCAATGTGGTGATCAGAATAAGGAAATGCCTTTAACTTCAGATGTAAAGACCATGACAGATGATTACACTATAAGTTGTTCACCATGTGAATCTTCTTCCTCCGGCATTTAGTTTTAATGATCTTTGGTATTTGAAAAGTATACTAGAGGCGTTCCAAATTGTTAGATAAAATGGGATTTGATGGAAGAGGCCTTGGTAAAAATGAGCCAAGGCATTGCTAACCCAATACAGGTTGAGGATCATCCTCATTTTGTAGGTTTGGGTTTTCCTAGTGTGGGAATGGATATTGGAGATTGATCTCTAAGAATACTGACTATGTGACAAGCTTCTGAAAGAAAAGTGAATACCCCACTAGTCTTGCAAGAATATTCTAAGCAGGAAAATTGTGCTTCGTCATCACAGGATGAATGTGGTAAGAAAAATCAAAAAAGAGGTAATGAGATTCCACCTCCAGTTTCTTACCATAATCATAAGCACAGTAAAAATTTTGATCCACTTTTTCAGCTTAAGAAGTATGGTTATGATTTTCAGAAAATGTGGAATGCCTTTCCATGTAATTTTTGTGGATTGCATAATCATTTTGTGGCCAGATGCTAGAAGAGAAGGACACTGATGAAGAATTTGATGTCATTCATCAGGAACGTGGAAAATCAAAAAGACCAATATTGTCATGCAGAGTCGAGAAAATGGAAAAGGATTTCCTCATCCCAAAAGAAGGAGATTAAGAGGAATTTTTGTGCTCATTTCCAGAGGAATGGGCAATGGGTGGACAATTGCTAGAAACTTCATCCATCTTGCCATCAAAGTAATGGAAAGCCAAAGATGGAATATAGTCCTATTGCAAAGGTAAAGGAAGTTCCTACTCCACCACCAGTTGACAATTCAACCCAAGATCAGGTAATACCTGAAAGTGAAAGTCCTTTAAAATGGGTAAGTCAACAATTTTTCAATTATATATTGCATAACTCAGATTGATGAATAATATGAAATATTTTTTTGGAGTTCATATTTTGTGAGAAAATGCTGAGAGAAAGGTTTACCATACTCAGTGGATTTTCTTACTTGGAAAATTTGATTAATACTCCAAACATATCTCTAATCATCTTTTGAGTGCCTGTTACAGCTTAGATATAGGATTTAACTCATATTTATAAGCTTTGATGATTTGTCAACCATTTGTGCAGACAGTTGAGCTCACTAGTGTCAGCTCAAAACTTCATTCTATGTAGAGGCATTGTGACCATGCAATAGAATGGTAGTTGACCACCGTTGGCATCTGACATCAGGTTGGAACTTCATTCTGTGAAGAGGCCATTATCGGACATGTAGCTAGAGTGGTACCCAATAGTTTTCATCAACAAGAGAAGCTTTAAACCATGTAGAAAATTTCATTCTGTGCAGTAGGGTTTGAAGTGCACCATTATTGAGCTCATGAGAAATCAACAACTTGGATCAAAAATTCATTGTAGAGGCATTGTGACTATGCAATAGAATGGTAGCTAGATCATCATGGGCATGAAATCTTCTGAAGTGTAAGACCCCTAGAGGGCATATGTGGTGATGTTTTAGTATTTTTGAAGTGTAATAACTCTAAAAGGCGGATGTAGCAGTACATATTTTTGGTGTTATCAAGTGTAAGACCACTTCTAATAGGTCAGATTTGATCAATATCTAGCATCCATGCATCGACTATATGTCTTGAAAGAGTCTGAAGTGTAAGACCCCTAGAGGAAAGATGTAGTAGTATATTCCTCTTATGTTATCGAAGAGTAAGACCTTAGCAGGAAAATGTGGTACCTAAAAATTTTCTATTACCAGAATTGTCAAAGTGTAAGACTCCTAAGGGCACATGTGGTAACCAAAAGACAAAGGAAGAAGATTGGTGGGACCATAGGACCTTGGAAAGAGGCTATTATAGAGTCAATACCAAGTATTTGTTCAAGACAGGGTGCCAAAAGTTCATCGTAAGCTTTTGGTGGAACAAAATTCCCATTGGGAGAGGTGTTATCTAGAGGACATTTTGGACCTTTATATCTTCCCAAAATGAGAAGGTAATTGTCTAAAACATATTCAATATGGAGAAATTTATGATAGGTTTCCAAGGCATATTGGAACATGTAAATCAGAATTTCGTATGCTCAGGATGGTGCAACTAGGTCAAAAGATTTTAGGGTCAAAGTGAGGTCAAATTTTGGTCAATGTTGATCAATGGGAAAATTTTTTATGGTATTGAAAAGTTCCCTAATATATACTAGAGTTAGTGTCAGTGTAGATCTATGTCAAGACCTTTTTGACACATTTTTAAACATACGAAAATCTGAGTCCATATGCTAAAGATATGAAGTTGTAGTCAAACTTCTAGGACCAAACCTGACAAAAATGATGATGTGGCATTAATGTGGATACTCCCAGATGAGTGACATGTGGTTTTTTTTTTTGGACACTTGACCTATTCCAATGCATAAAAAGATAAAATCCAAGCCTATTGATGTTTTGGACATATTTTTTGTTTTTGGACACTTGGCAGATTTAAAGTGGCATGGGTTTTCTTTTTAAAAAAAGAAAAAAAGAAAAATCATATAATAAACAAAAGTATTTTGTTTTTTTATGTGGGAAACCCAGTTACATGGGATTCTCCATCCCTATTAACCTGTGGGATATTCCCACATCCCATATAACCATGGATATGGTTCATGAATGCAATGGGTTCAACATTATCTCCATGTTGGAGGGGCCATATAAATGAATAAGCTCATTTTAAGGCTAAGACAAGCACATTAAAATGGCTATGTATTCAATATAGGATTTAATCCATAGAAAATATAATGGTGGAAAGGCTAATCATAGGATACTTGGAGTAATCAACACTCAATCAAGATCGCATATAATGGGATTACTAGGCTATTCAAAGGGAGTAATGTGATGGAGTATGGTGGGGATTTTAAGGGTTCACAAAAATAGAAGGGTTAGTGAAAACAAAATGAGGACATGGTGAGCAGGGAGGTCTCTAATGCAGTGGCAGTGGGTAGCTCGGTTGGGTCGCTCAACTGCCAAATAAAATCCCCCCCCCATTACAACTCGGTGACCCTAACCAACTCAGCTAATAAGTTGGTTGAGTGGTGAGTTGCCTGATAAGGCCTTAAACAAAATTTTAACGTCTCATTTGCACAATAAAAGGGACCTCTCCCTCATTGTAAAGACACCCTAAGCTTGTCCTTTCTGAGGCTTATTTTCGAGATTTTGTAGTATTTGGGATTTTTTTAAATATAGTTTTGTGCACTATATTAAAATCCTAAAATTACTATAGGAAAATATTGTTTATTGGCCTATTATTTTTAGGCAATATTAGATGAAATATTTTTTTATTGGGAGTATTTGCAAACTACCCAATAGGCCCATTGAGCCACATTATTTTTCACTTGCAACATTTGGATTATTGACCAGAGTGATGAAGGATGCATTGTAGTGTTGGGAAGGACGATCGAGTTCTAAAGGAGGTTGTGCATCAGGAAGGTGGAGAAAAATTTGACTGATCATCAAAATTTCTTCGAAGGAATGATGTAATACTAGGCAAGTGGAAATTCCATTAGGTTTTATTGTAAGAAATAACATTGTATTTACAAATTTCACTAGTGGAACAATTTGATAAGAACCTGGAGACATAGGTTATTACCGAACTCTGTAATCAATCATTGTGCAATTTGTCATTATATGCTTGCATTAATTTTAAATTGATTTCTTAAAAGGAGAAACAAGTCAGCAAATAAAATAAGCCTATAGGGGTCCGAGATTAGGTAGATGAAAACTTGATCAATTTTGGATCATTTTCCCAATCAAAGACACCTCCTCCAAGGAAGGCCCCAGAGCCACTGCCAAAGCATAATTTTATTCTGATTCTGATAAATAATCTTCATCCGCCTTGTCAATATCTACTTTATCACTTTCTTCCCTTTTTTTGAGCCCCTTCAACGGGTTATTTTTCTTATGTCTCTAGGACAACTGTCTCCTTTGGTACTTCTTTCTCTACCTTATTGTCAGAGCTAATGATTCTTCCATTTTTCCCCACCTTCCTCCATTCTAAATTGTCTTATTTTTACCCACAGGGGGGAGGATTTGGTGTTGTTTCTTGCTTTTTTTCTGTTTTTTAGACATCCTTTATGATCATTCACAATAGTTTCACATAATGTTATAAGCAAAAGGGGATAGTTCATACTAAAATCTCTAGACCCAATCCCCAATTTTGGGTGAAAATAACTTGATATTTCCTTCCAATAAAGCTTCTTATTTCATATTGACATAGAATCTCGTATGGGTTAACCTAGTTCTAGATTTAGAAACCAGATCTATCGCTATCAGTGAACCCAGACTTTTAGCAATGCCAATCAAGATCTCTAGTTCCCAAAACTCAAGAGGTAGACCTAAAAGATTCACCCAAATAGGATATTCAGTAATAGTTTTTTTCGAAGGGATAGAAATTCGGTTCCCATTTTTGAACCACAACATGGGACTTGTCAATAAACCAAGGACCTTTAGCTAAAATTTTGGTAACATGTTCTTTTCCAGGTAAAGATATTAAAAAGAAACCATCCACATAAGCAGTTACCTGAATAGATCTATTGGGATCCCATCTTCTCTTAGCCCATCCACATAAGATATCAATGTTGGGTTGAGAACCCAGACATTTAGCAAAAAAATATCCTTCCATATTTGCCTTATTTTTGTCCAAGAGAGATTTTTGTATTTTAAGGGACATATAGCCTTTCACTTTGGAAGGCTCCAGCCCTTCTAAACCATTTTTTTCCAAATTTTTACCCACTAATCTTTCCACCCACGTGGTCTCCACCATTATATCTACTCTTTCATCCTTACCTAGAAAAATCACGTGCTCCTTTTCTGACCCATGAAGCTCCTTAGGATCTAAAGATTCTATAGAGATATTGCTCCCACTCCCATCATTCAAACAAGACTTTCCCGCTCCTTCACAATTCAAAATTCTGGTTCCCGCTCCCATTGCCATTCAAATTTTCAAGGATTTGTCCAAGGATATGATTTAGTTTTATTTAGATATGATTTGATGTGATTTAGATATGATTTGATATGATTTAGATTCGATTTTAGGAAGATATGATTTGATCTTGATTTACTGATTTTAGGAAGAATATATGATTTAATTTTTTATTTATTTTAGATTTGATTAGATTTATATGGGATTTTGATTAGCTTTTGGAAATATTCTCAGGTGGTTATGTAGGATTTAGCAAGTGTAAGAAATATTTACAAGGTAAGTGTGAATGTGACTTAGGATTATGTAGGAAAGGATTATGTTATTTACTTTTAATTGATTAATGAAGGAGATGAGTAAAAAGTATGTGCTGAAAGTGATGAAGCTATAGATACCAAATTAGGTGATCTACACATTAGTGAGTCTTGTATCACCATATATCGAGATTGGGTATAATACGACTCTTGATAACAAACTTCCTAATTCTTCCTTATCCAGGAAAATGCTAACACTGTTGTTGATTCTTATCATGTCGAGTGACCTTGTCGGTTCAAACTACAAAATACAAAAAATGAGGAAAACATTAAAAATCAAAGGTACAAAGATCAAATATTGCCAATCAGGTATTGTATACACATGGATGTTCTTTCTTCCCCTTCTTTCATTTCCTCTACAAGGGATCTTCCATTTTCAACCCTTTGATTGATATTTTGGTTAGTCTATTTGCATGGATTTTTGGTGACATTTATCTCTATGGTATCCGTTTGACCTTGTCTTTCATCACCTTGGTAAATTAAAGAACGAATGACCCTTGTAGAGATCATATCACTAGCTACATCTAATAAACTGTTTGTGAAGAATTTTTGGACATATTTATTGACAATAGCCAAATTTCATCATCAAAATCACTTCCACGTCCTTCCATCAAGCCACCAGTGGTCTAAACCAGTTGTCAAAACAAGCAAGAGAGATGAAATACATTTTGAGAAAGTAAAACAAAATCAATCAAATAGTAAAAATGTGAAAAGAAAAGAAAATTATATATAACTCTCTCATGGGTATTTCCAATATCTCTACCAGGGCTATGGATGTTTGACTGGTAGTAGAGAAATGTTGTAATTAGAATAATATGTATCTTCATCGGGGCTATAGATGTCTAAATGGTAGCGGAGTAATGTACGTAAGTTTCCGAATTTCCTTCCATAATCCATTCACAAACCAATGTTAAAAATAAATCATTCCTACACAATGGCTAGGATGTTTTCACTGTTTTCTATCAAATCTTCCCTCCAAGAGGTAATAAATTTACATTGTGCACCCATTAGATCTCTGATGAGAAAACAAGATTAGTATGTACCAATTGTCTCTTTTAGCCCTTTTTCAGAATCTTACTTTAGTGCGTATCTTGTCTCACGATTTGTGAATTTGGTTGATCGTTTATTTCATTGTGAGGCTTCTAAGCTACATCATAAAATTTGTTTGTTCTTATACTTCATTCAGAACATCCATGTGTATAAGATTATATTTTTGCAATGTTTGTGGGCACCTTTTCCCCTTTTCACAAAAACAATATTGTACTTCTTTTCTATTAACCATTTCTTGGCAATCTCACGCTGGGGTCATCCTTTCTCCTTAATCTCTTCATTGATCCTGTTCATCATCCGTTGAACTATATGTAATTGTCCCTTGATCCTATATTCTTATGTGTGAAGATTTTCCTTTGTATATTTCCATCTCCATTCTAGTAGAAAACTCTGCAAATCTTACCTCTTTGTACATACGCATGGTATTCTTCCCTTGTACAAAAATATCCCATCTGTTTCTGAGGCATACACATTTCTTCATTTCTTGTACCTATCTTCATAAAACTTCGGAAAATTGCAATACATTCAAATATGTTTCAAAACTCCAAAACATTCAAATATGTTAGTTGAAAAAAAATTACAAACATGCAAATTGTTTTTAAAAACATCAAAAGAACATGCCCTTATTATTTTTCGAGGAGTAGTTAAAGACTTCCATGCTATTTCAAAAATCTTACTATTTTAATAGGCTATTATTATTTTGTAATAAAGCCTTATTATTAATTATAGGCAATTTTTGGAGAGTAAGTCCTATTTAATATTTTATAGGAAAATATTGTGGAAGCTAAGTCCTATTATTTTAATAATAAAATTGTAAATTGGGATTTATTGGAAACTCGCCAATTGGCCCATAGCGCTGCACTTTTATTTGTGAAGCCTGGAATTATTGATCGGAGTCCCATAGGGCGTCTTGTGAATGTCTAGAAGGACAATCAAGTTCCATAGGATTATTGTGCACCAGAAAGGTGGATGAAGGGACCAAATTAGCACCGGTGTTCTTCGAAGGTTTGGAGTTACTTTATAGGAAAGTAAAGCTCCATTCAACTTTATTGTAAAATTCATATTGTACTTGCAAAATTTGACTAGTGGAATGGTTTGATAAGAACCTAGAGATGTAGGCTATTTATAAACTCTATAATCAATCCATGTATAGTGTGATTTATGTTCTTGCATTATTTTGGATTGTTTTACTTAAAACGGAGTAATTGTTTATTGGTAATTTTTAATAAGCCTATAGGTGTCTGAAGGTCGTAAATATATATATATATATATATATATTAAAAATTTTAACCTAGATTTTCGGATCAAGTTGTTATCAAAGAAGGTTATTATCTTGAAAACTTGCTAATCTATGAGCAAGTTTGGTATCAAAATTGGTTAATTTGATCATGTGATTGCTTCAGTTTTTACAGTATTTCAGTGTGATTAAACAGGTACATGTGCACCATGGGCAAGATGTCTAAATGGGTGAAGCTTGATGAAATTGAAGCTTATAATCACCAAATTTAGGAAGATAAATCTCTCTTGTAATCAATGTATTACTACTTGGAAGAGGAGAATGCTCGCTTGAAATCAAAATTGTAAGCCAGGTATGAGATCTTGGCAAGTCTGTAGTGTGGTGATCAGAATAAGGAAATGCCTTCGAATTTAGATGTCGAGACCATGAAAAATGATTGCACTGTAAGTTGTTCACTATGGGAATCTTATTCCTCCCATTTAGTTTTAGATTTAGGTATTGATATCTTTAGTTCCAAATTATTAGTTAAAATGGGATTTGATGAAAGAGGCCTTGGTAAAAATGGCCAAGGAATTGCTAACCCAATACAGCTCTAGGATCGTCCTCATTTTGTAGGTTTGGGTTTTCCTAGTGTGGGAATGGATATTGGAGATTTCTTAAAGAATGCTGATGGGAGACAAGCTTCTAGAAGTAAAGAGAATACCCCACTAGTCCTGGAAGAAGATTCTGAGTAGGAAAATTATGCTTTATCATCATGGGATGAATGTGGGAAGAAGAATCAACGAAGAGGTAATGAGATTTCACCTCCAGTTTCTTACCATAATCATAAGCGCAATAAAAATTTTGATCCACTTTTTCAGCTTAAGAAGTATGGTTGTGATTTTCAGAAAATGTGGAATGCCATTCCATGTACTTTTTTTGGATTGCATAACCATTCTGTTGCTAGATGCTAGAAGAGGAGGACACTGATGAAGAAGTTGATGTCATTCATCAAGAACATGGAAAATCAGAAATACCATTCTTGTCATGCAGAGTCGAGAAATGGCATTAAGATTTCCTCATCCCAGAAGGAGGAGATTAAGAGGAATTTTTTTGCTCATTTTCAAAGGGATGGGCACCAGGTGGACAATTGTTGGAAACTTCATCCATCTCGCCATCATATTAATGGAAAGCCAAAGATGGAATTAAGACCTATTTCAAAGGAAAAGGAAGTTCCTAATCCACCTCTAGTTGACACTTCAACCCAGGATCAGGTAATACCTGAAAGTGGAAGTCCTTTAAAATGGGTAAGTCAACAATTTTTCAATTATATATTGCATAACTCAGATTGATGAATAGTATGCGATATTTGTTTGGAGTTCAGATTTTGTGAGAAAAATGTTTAGAGAAAGGTTTACCATACTCAGTGGATTTTCTTACTTGGAAAATTTGATTAATACTCCGTTTATATCTCCTAATCATCTTTTGAGTTCCTGGTACATCTTGAATATAGGATTTAACTCATATTTATAAGCTTGGAGATTTTCAGCCATTTTTGCAGACATTTGATCTCACTGGTGTCAGCTCAGATCTTCATTCTATGTAGAGGAATTGTGACCATTCAGTAAAATAGTAGTTAATCACCATTGGCATTTGACATCGGATTGGATATTCATTCTGTGAAGAGGCCCATTATGGTCATGCAACCGAGTAGTACCTAGTAGTCATCGTCAACAAGAGGCTTCATACTCTGTAGTGGGGATGAAGTCACCATTATTGAGCTCATGAGAAATCAAATCAGATCATCATTCCGTGTAGAGGAATTATGACCGTGCGATAAAATGGTAGCTGGTCATCATGGACATGACATCTTACGAAGTGTAAAACCCTTAGAGGGAATATGCGGTGATGTTTCAGTATTGCTGAAGTGTAAGACCTCTAACAAGTAGATGTAGCAGTACATATTTTTGGATGTTGTCAAAGTGTAATACCCTTTGAAGGCAGACGTGGCAATATCTACCTCCATGCATACTATATGTTGCTGAATTGTAAGACCCACATAGTTCAGATGTAATAGTATATTCCTTTTGTGTTTCCGAAGAGTAAGACCTTAACAGGAAAATGTGGTAGTAAAAACGTCAAGAATTGTTGAAGTGTAAGACCCCTAGAGGGAAGATGTGGAAACCAGGACAAAGGAAGAAGAATGGTGGGACCATAACCTGCAAGGCTAAGATCAATACCAAAGTATTTAGATTCAAGACAGGGTGTCAAAAGTTCAAGTAATCTTTTAGTGGAACAACAACCTTCCCATTGGGGAGGTGTGATCTAGAGGACATTTTGGAGCTTTATATCTTCCCATAATTTTCTAGAACATAGTCAATATGGAATAAATTTCTAATAGCTTTCCAACGCATATTGGAACACGTAAATTAGAAATCGTATGGTCCTAGTGCAACAGGTCTAAGTTTGGGTCAAAGTGTGGTCAGCAATTGGTCAATGAGAAATTGATGGTAATGAAAACATCTAGAGTTAGTGTCATTGCGTAGAGCTTGTTGAGACCTTTCTGACACATTTTAAATGGATGAAATCTGAGTCCATATGCTAAAGATACAAATAGTCAAATTTCTAGCCAAACCTGACAAAAATGATGACGTGGCATTAATGTGGATACTCCTAGTGAGTGACATGTGGTGCTGCTATTTATGGATAAGTGGATCTATTTTTTTTAGACACTTGGAAGATTTAAAGTGGCATGGGTTTTCTTTTTAAAAAAAAGAAAAAAGGAAAAATCATATAATAAACAAAAGCTATTTTGTTTTTTTATGTGGGAAACCCACATGGGATTCTCCATCCCTATTAATGTGAGATATTCCCACATCCCATATAACCATGGATATGGTCCATGACTACAATAGGGTCAACATCTGCATGGAGGGGCCATATAAATGAATAAGCTTATTTAAAGGCTAAGGTACGTGGAAGCACATTAAAATGGCTATGTGGTCAATATGGGATTTAATCCCTAGCCAATATAATGGGTGGAAAGCCTAATCATATGCTACTTGGAGTAGTCAACACCAATCAAGCGCATATAATGGGATTATGCCTATTCAAAGGCTAATGCATGGAGTATGGTGGGGATTTTAACCCCTTAAAAAAATACGAAGGATTATAAAACTCAAAGGATATGATTTAAATAATAATCTTTTGTGCCTAAGAATCCTATAAAAGGCCCCTCATACACATTCACTCGACACAATGAAAAATAAAGGATCTTCAAGCCTATTCAAAGGTGCCCGAGGAGAGGAGAAATAAGAGCTTGAGGAGGAGATTTTAAAATATCTTCCAAGCTATTTCGAGAAACTTATTATTTCAATAGGCTATTATTATTTTGTAATAAAGCCTTATTATTAATTATAGGAATTTTTTGGAGAATAAGTCCTATTTAATATTTTATAGGAAAATATTTTGGAAGCTAAGTCCTATTATTTTAATAGGCAAAATGTAAATTGGGAGTTATTTGAAACTCACCAATTGGCCCATAGCACCATACTTTTATTTACGAAGCCTGGAATTGTTAACCGGAGTGCCATAGGGAGTCTTGTGAATGTATGGAAGGATGATCAAGTTTGGTAGGATTCTTATGCACCATGAAGGTGGAAGAAGGGACTGAATTATCATTGGTGTTCTTTAAAGGTCTGAAGTACTTTGTAGGAAATTAAAGCTCCATTAGGTTTTGTTGTAAAAGTCATAATGTACTTTCAAGTTTTGACTAGTGGAACGGTTCGATAAGAACCCAAAGACATAGGTTATTTCAGAACTTTGTAATCAATCCATGTGTAGTGAGATTTACGTTCTTGCATTATTTTGGATTGTTTTACTTAAAATGGAGTAATTGTTTATCGGTAATTTTTAATAAGCCTATAGGGGTCCAAAGGTCATAATATATATTAAAAATTTTGACCTGGATTTTCGGATCACACCTTCTAGTCACCCATCTTCTTCAATTCTTAGAACATATCCTTTGTGTCCATCACATTGTTCTTCTATCAATGATTATGGAAATCCCACAGTCACTTATCACATCAATCTAATTCATCCACTTTCTTCTTCCATTTCTAGGGATTAGACAAGTCACTTGAAACCCAAATAGTTTCTTTCTCAACCTAAGATAAATAATTCCAAGAGCTCCAAATCTCCCAACAACTCAAATGATCATAAAATTCAGAATCAAAGGTAGCTCAAAAATGCACACTAACGTAGCCATCAAGTATGGTGCAAAGTGTATAATCCTTTGGATGGGGAATTCAAGTCCCCGCATACAAAATCCATGTTTCAAGATAAGACGTAGTCATTTTTTTTTCCAAATTTCTTGATCATAATGAAGTTAATGAACTAGCTATTAAATAAATTAGTAAGTTAGAAATGCTGGAGGGTTTATGTTACCTCGGATGCGTGATAATATGGGTGCAAGGATGAATGATTGGTTATTGTCACTCATAGACCTATAAAGATACTGGAAACAATTTTTATTAGATAGACAGATGCAAGGGCTTCCTGAATAAGAATACCCAGGAAGAATTTAACTTCCTTAGTGGATTTCAACCACCGTTTGTTTAGATAAAGTGAAATAAAAGTAGTAAGTGCATGCAGAAACAAAAGTAGTACCGAATCTAAAAATGACATAAATTGATCTAAAGATGATTAGATTGCAATAATTTTTAATAAAGTGTTACCTGGTCTAGGTTGACGGTGACCCATACTGTGCAGAGGTAGGTTGACGGTGACCTAGGAGGGTGGATCTATCCCTGTAGATGAAATATGCAAACCTGTAAGGTATGAGAATGATTTGGAAATTGACGAGGGCCTGTAACTGCTATATAAGGATATGTAGAAGAGAACTAGAGGTAGATAAATAGGGTAAAGGATGGGAAAGGAGAATTTAGATAGATTATTGGATAGACATGGCCCTTTTCAATGGCGACCAGGGGGGATTAGCGGAGACTGTATCAGAAAGGTATAAATCTAAGGATGACAGGATGAAAATGGAAACTTATAAGTAAAAGGAACTATAGGAGAACATTGTTAAGTGTTTATGAAACTATTATGTACCTGAAATGCATTAGAAACAAAGCATATATGATAATATGATAAATATATTGAAACAAATGTGATAATGATGAGAATATCTCATGAACGATGAGTGTGAGAAATGTAAGAACACTGAGGTGATGTCCAAGAGGTCTGTGGATGTCTTAGAACTACTCATGCAGGAGGAAGGATGATCATGCTGGGAGAAAGCTTGAGAATTACATGCATATGATTTCTGCTATCATAATGGAAAGAAAACACTCGTTTTAAAGGGGTTTGACGGTGACTGGCTAGATCGATGCCAACTATGGGAAAGTTTCCCCAATGGGCATGATTTTCTAATTTTGGTCAGGATTTCCTGCTTTTAAAGGTTAGGCGAGTGATTTAAATCATGTAGGCTAGATTGGGTTGTTTGGGGATGAATTTAAGTTAGTTAGGGTATAAAAATAGATGGGAAAAGGATTAGAAAATCAAAGGGATGAGTTTAGGATAAAATCATCCTAAATGTCAAGATGAAGGGTATTAATTAATTAATAGGAATTAATTAATTAATAAGAATAAAGATTAATATGTATGGGATAATTGGGCATGTAAGATATTAAAATGATTAATTAATTAATGTGGATTAATTAATTAATGAATATTAGATAGGCATTTGATTATATGAAGGAGATAAGTAAAAAGTATGTGCATGCAAGTGATTAAGATATAGATACCAAATTTAGGTGTCTACACATTTATTGAGTATTGTATCACCATGATCATCGAGATTGGGTATAATACGACTCTTGATAACAAAACTTGCCTAGTCTTCCTTATCAAGGAAAATGCTAACACTGTTGTTGGATCTTATCATGTCGAGTGACCTTGTCGGTTCAAAATACAAAATACAAAAAATGAGAAAACATTAAAAATCAAAGGTACAAAGATCAAATATTGCAATCAGGTATTGTATACACATGGATGTTCTTTCTTCCCCTTCTTTTCATTCCTCTACAAGGGATCTTCCATTTTCAACCCTTTGATGATATTTTGGTTAGTCTATTTGCATGGATTTTGGTGACATTTATCTCTATGGTATCCGTTTGACCTTGTTCTTTCATCACCTTGGTAAATTAAAGAACGACTGACCCTGTAGAGATCATATCACTAGCTACATCTAATAAACTTGTTGTGAAGAATTTTTGGACATATTTATTGACAATAGCCAATTTCATCATCAAAATCACTTCCACGTCCTTCCATCAAGCCACCAGTGGTTCTTAACCAGTTGTCAAAACAAGCAAGAGAGATGAAATACATTTTGAGAAAGTAAAACAAAATCAATCAAATAGTAAAAAGTGAAAAGAAAAAGAAAATTATATATAACTCTCTCATGGGTATTTCCAATATCTCTACCAGGGCTATGGATGTTTGACTGGTAGTAGAGAAATGTTGTAATTAGAATAATATGTATCTTCATCGGGGCTATAGATGTCTAAATGGTAGCGGAGTAATGTACGAATTTCCTTCCATAATCCATTCACAAAACCAATGTTAAAAATAAATCATTCCTACACAATGGCTAGGATGTTTTCACTTGTTTTCTATCAAATCTTCCCTCCAAGAGGTAATAAATTTACATGTGCACACATTAGATCTTGATGAGAAAACAAGATTAGTATGTTACCAATTGTCTCTTTTAGCCCTTTTTCAGAATCTTACTTTAGTGCGTATCTTGTCTCACGATTTGTGAATTTGGTTGATCGTTTATTTCATTGTGAGGCTTCTAAGCTACATTCATAAAATTTGTTGTTCTTATACTTCATTCAGAACATCCATGTGTATAAGATTATATTTTTGCAATGTTTGTGGGCACCTTTTTCCCTTTTCACAAAAACAATATTGTACTTCTTTCTATTAACCATTTCTTGGCAATCTCACGCTGGGGTCATCCTTTCTCCTTAGCTCTTCATTGACTCCTGTTCATCATCACGTTGAACCTATATGTATTGTCCTTGATCCTATATTCTTATGTGTGAAGATTTTTCCTTTGTATATTTCCATCTCATGCTAGGAGAAACTCTGCATCTTCACCTTCTTGTACATACGCATGGTATTCTTCCCTTGTACATCCCATCTGTTGCTGGAGGCATACACATTTCTTCATTTCTTGTACATATCTTCATAAAACTTCTAGAAAATTGCAAATACATTCAAATATGTTTCAAAACTCCCAAAACATTCAAATATGTTAGTTGAAAAAAATCAAAACATTCAAATATGTTTTAAAAACATCAAAAACACCAACACCAAAATCTAGTGTTGTGCCTATGCACCCCTCTTCACACATATGCGCCCATCTCAGCCCTTGCGTGCCCATCTCAGTGCTTGTGTGCCCATATTTACGGATATGTGCCCATACAACGCTTGCATGCCCCTTCGCACATACACTAACCCTCAGTGCATGCACACCCATGATAAAGAGTGCATTCAATGTACTTGAAAATCTAATTTTCTTCCAATTTTTTTAAGGACTTGTTGTGATGATTATTTTTAATAAATAATCATTTTTTTCCTGTTTTCGCTATGTTGGGGCATGTTTTTGCTTCCCAATGACCCTTTCTACTATGTGGGACATTTTTTTTTCCCAACATTTTTTGGTGATGTCCCATGACATTGTCATTCTTCTAAATCATTTTCTTCTTGGAAAATTTAAAAAATAAAAAAAAATCACAAAACACCCAAAAAATTGGAAATTTTATAATATCCAAAAAATTGGTAATACCAATCAAAAATCCAAAAAATTGTAAAAATTAAAATTTTAAAAAATTTGGTAAAAGGCATGCCTGTAGCTGAAGCCTGTATCAAATGCATTATCCTAAAACATCAATTTATTTTCTACAAAAGCATCTTTCTTCAGATTTCACTTGTTCTCACACAACGACTCGCAGATCATTTTGGTCTACCTCCATTAAAAAAATTTGGTTTGCTTGCTATGTCTATACTATCTTGGCACAACGAGTTTCCTGGTACTATGTCGTAGTGCACGAATGATTTTTCATGGGACTGTTTGTGTCCTCCTTTTCCCCCTTGCATGTATCCTTTCTTGGGGCACCATTCTCAACCCTTTTCATTAAACACAAACATTCAGGAACTAAAGCTTGATAACAAAAACATTAGTACAACTTCCTTGAGCATTGTTTGTTTGAGTATGTGTGTATGTACTCGTTTCCTTGTCAGGTTAGCTTGTTTAATTTTTTGTATTGTATTGGATTATGTATGTTGCATAGAGTTAAGCATCATTTACTTTCTCGTATTGCATTGCATTATGTATGTTACATGGAGTTAAGAATTTTTAGCAATGAATAATTATTCGTATTATAACTATTATCACAAAATTACAGTACCCCCCGAATGGCCTAAAAGTGGATGGGGTATTTGGTGTAATTTGTGTAACATTGGATCATCCCTCAAACTGTGGGACTTGCGGCTTAATATGATCCTTCAGAGAAGGTTGGTTCCTTTTACTAGACTACCTACCACTAACTACTCCCAATGAAGGTTAGAAAACTAATCCTAATCCTATCTAACCAGAGAAATGGGAAACCTCACACGAACCATGAAACTAGAAAGACAAAGTAGTTTCCCTTAAATTTTTAGAACATGCAACTGATTTGACAATGGGCATGGTCATGGATGAGAGAGTGACATGGAGAAAATATTCCACCCAACTTTTCAGGGTATCAAAAAATAAAGAAAACACCCAATTTGACTGATCGACATCTAGTTGGAGGTGTTGTTGCTAACCCTTGGTGCATTGAAAAACATCTCCATGTTCTAGCTTAAAAATGGTTGGTGGAAACTCTAACTCCTGCTCCATTGAAGTTAGGTATTTGATTGGGAAAGGATTGATTCTCATGATTTTCCCACTTATTTTTTCTCAGTCCCACGACTAGGGCTCTTATGCAGACCCTCTTCTTAAATACGTTTGTCTGTAGGTTGATCCATTCTTTTTTGTGCCTTTAGAAACAATTTTTTTTCCACTTTGATGGCTACTGAAATTACTTAGGTATCCTCATTCCCTATTCCATCATGATATTTTGATAAAAGTGTAGCCAGTTTTGGGCTTGTAGAGCAATGAGGATCACTGCATTCCATAGGAACATCCTGCTCACCTTGTAATTGCTCTTCCTCGAGGCCATGAGTGCAAATAGTGTTTAAAAACACTTCCTCCTCCTCGTCCTTTCCAATTTGAGCTTCCTTCAAATCTGCATGCTCTATTTTCTTATGTAGCTCCTCATGAAAACTTTGGACTGCTTCATCCTCCTAATCTGAATAGGACATGTGTCACCTATTGATACAAAATTTTCATCCTTGGTGAGACTAGTTGTGGAAGAGGTGTAAGAAGGAGGGTTCTGCTTTATCTCCTGATTGGAAAATGATGCTTGATACATACAAGACTTGAATGATCAATTGGAGAATCCAAATGATCCTTCAAAACATAACCCCTACTCCACTAATATGTTGCCTCTGAAACAACTACATGATTCTGCCTGAAGCCTTGTTGTTTGGGGCATTGTATGGGCATATCCCTCTCTTTGAAAACATAACATGTCTCTCTCTCTCTACTAGTCTTATAGGATAACCTAGTTTAGTAATAGTTGGGTAGAAGGTAGGGACATCATATGAAATGCCACAACTTCTAGGAACATTGGTGTATAGCCTAGGGAAGTTGGGTAGTGCCCTAGGTGGAGATGGGAGGGATCTCGGTGTAGCTTGAAAATTCTTCGTGTATAAAAAACTTGTGGGGCATCAAATGAAGGATAAGGAAACAAAGGGGCACCCTTATTTTGGCAAGGAATGATATATTTTTCCATATTTGTATGAGGGGAAGGAAGAATTTGAGGTGGTGAGGGGGGGGACCGTAGTAATATGGATGGATTTTATTTTTTTGGCCTGAATCAAAATCTTCTCGGTTTGTGATGCAATGGAAAAATATCAAGGAAGACTACTGCCCCCTAATGACTGAATCAATACATCCAAGTCAACATTAAAGGATCTCAAATAATAAAAGAATTTCATACCTTGTGGGGGTTTGTATTCTTATGGAACTCGGTGTCAGGTCCTTATGAATCTGAGGTTTAAATCTGGGATGAATTCCATTGGATCCCATTGTGTTTTGCTGAGATGTTCCATGAGGAAAATAAAATCCACATCCTCCTTGAACCAGTCATACAATTTTACTCCCAGTTTATTCCATGTGGAAATGGATTGTGGTGTCAAACTATTGTACTAATCTTTTGCCTTTCCTTTGAGAGATGTAACTAGAATTATGAGGCAAACATTTTCCTCTGTGATGGTGTGAATGGCACAATGGTTCGGGGACTAATCTCTATTTCCATAGAATATGGGAAGATTTTTTAGGGACACCTTGGGGATAACATCCCACTACTGCAAGTGAAGAGGACTCGAACTGAAATAAGGGAATGGAAGAGCTCCTTGAAGAGCCATGACTGAAGTGAAATCATAAAAAAAAAATCTACAACGAAAGGTGATGGGATGTTTGAATCAATGGAGTCACTAGATATGCTTGAGGGTGCCTCCAAATGCTGAAAATTTCACCAAGAGCACATCAAAATTGATGAAGTGAAATGGTAAGGTGCTTCAGACCTGGTCCCATCGAGTATGCCAGAATTGTTATCATGAAATTATAGTACCCCACAAATGGCCTAAAAGTGGATGTGGCATTCAATGTAATTTATGTAACATTGGATCATCTCTAAAACTGTGGGACTTGCAGTTTGAGATGACCCTCAAGATAAGGATGGTTCTTTCTCTTAGACTACCTACCAATAACTAATCCTAATGTAGGTAAGAAAAATAATCTTAATACTATCTTCCAAAGGACTAGAGAGAGAGAGTGCATGAAAATAAAACCTACACTAAAAGCGGTGATACACCAGAAAAGGAGGTTGTTAGCCAAAGATCCAGCTGCCTGAAATGGAGAGAGGTGAGCAATGGAAAGGGTGATAGAATGTTGTACCAATATTTTTCATTACCTTTGAGAGATGTAACTAGAAGTTTGAGGCAAAAAATTTCGTCTGTGATAGTGTGAATGGAACAATGGTTAGCGACATCCTGAATATGATTAATTAGGGACTGATCTCCATTTCCATAGAAGAGGGGTATATTTTTCAAGGCCACCTTGGGGATAACATCCCACTACTACAAGTGAAGAAGACTCAAACTGAAATGAGGGAATGGAAGATCTCCTTAGAGAGCCATGGCTGAAGTGAAATCATTAAATAAACAAATCTACAACTAGAGATGATGGGCTGATTGAATCAGTCATCAGATATGCTTGAGGGTTCCTGTAAAGACTAAAAAATTTCACCAGGAGCACAAAAAACTTGATGAAGTGAAGTGGTAATGAGTGTGGGGCCTCCACTAATGCAGATACAGATACCCCAATGATGCATGGGGCCTCCACATGGTATGGTCCTCTGTCGCCAAGTCATGCATCAATGCAGTGAAACAATTCGACAACTGAGTTGGTCTCATGGAGGTTGAGGTAGATAGAATGAATCGGTAGTGGGCAAGTTGGTGGTGATCAACCCAATGTAAATAACATAGTGAGTTAGATAGTAGAGCAGAAATAGAGCTCAATGCTTCTGGAGTCATAAGGGGTCACAATGTGGAGGTGATGTTACAAGATAACTCAATGGAAAGGAAAGGGGGTGGTAGGCACTGAGGAGGGCTTGGTGCACGAGGTTAGTGCAATGTAGAAGTATAGAGAGAAAAGCCAAGAAACATAAGTGAATGGGTCGACGAAGATGACTCAGTAAGCATGTGAAGGAGAGTCAACATTGGAGGATAATGATGCCAAGTTAGAACAATGACTCATCGAGTCTGTAAGGATTTGTCAATGCGGTGCATAGGGAGATATAGAATGGTGTGTTAGAACAATGTGAAATAAGAGGGATCGACACGAGTAGAATATAGGTGAGGTTGATGCATGATAAATAGTAAAGCTAAACATGTGGAGATGAGTCAGATCTCACCAAGAGCCAAGTTGGAATGGTTGGCAACCCAAAGGAAGAGCCAACTTGGCCGAGCTAGCAAGTGTTTGAAGAACCAAACATTAAAACATTGATCCATCCTCATGTAAACAATAGAATATGTGTAATGGGCCCCACCATTTCTAATAAACAAATCAATTCAAATCAATTAGAAAAATTTAGAGAAAGAGAGAAATTATGAAATTGAATTTTCCAGCTAGGGAATTTAATTCTCAGTCTCATGAAGTTGAAGAAATACTTGGCAAACTCAAAGAAATTGCAGTCACTCAAATGGACATAAATTTTACATTTCTCAGTTAAATTTCACAAAATTATTCTCGTTTGAATCATGGATTTGAGCCTAATGCACAGACACTAATAAATTTATGGATTGATGAAGATTTGATGGAGAAATTCATAGAAAATGAGCCCAGTTCATTTTTTTTGGTGGTAGTTAGGAATGCATTAAATGGATATGGGAAATCATTCCTTCTCTCCTGTAGGTCATGGGATAACATAGGGAGCCATTTACAAGTAAAATATCATTAATTTCATGCATTTATCGTCACTCGTAAGTGGTTGGAAAATTAATTTCGGGATTTCATTCTCTCCCTTCCTCTCATTCTACAAATTGTAATCTGGGGCTCATTTATAAGGGAAATAGTCATTCTTCCTTTCTCCCCCCTCTCTCTTTCTTCTCTCCTAGGTTTGAATTTGGAGCTTAAGCCTCCTCAACAAGCCTTGTAATGATATTTTATTTCCTCTTGCTCACTAATGAAGTACTTTGTAAATTCATGGAGTAATAAAATCTATTTTGTGATGCATCTTGTCCATCCTTCACATATTTTGTTGTCTCTTATTGCCTCTCTTCATTGTAGGGTATACTGTGTATAGTTCTAATGTTTATATTAGGTTTGTGGGAGCTGTTTTTAATGGGTTTGAAGTGGTATTCTATGTGAATCTATATTTGTTTTGTGGTGCATTTCATCCACCCTTTCTATTACTCATCTCCCTCCATTTCAGGTAGTTGGATCCTTGGCTAAAAATCTCCTTTTCTAGTATATCACCGCTTTGAGTGTAGGTTTTGTTGTCATGTAATATCTCTCTCTAGTCCCTTGGAAGATAGGATTAGGATTAGTTTTCTTACATGCATTAGGATTATTTAGTGGTAGGTAGTCTAGGATCAGGAACCAACCTTCTCTAGAGGGTCATCTCAAGCCAAAAGTCCCACAAATTGAACCATGATCCAATGTTACACAAATTACATTAAATTCCCCATCCACTTTCAGGCCATTTGGGGGGTGTTGTAATTTTGTGATAACAATAAATTTCAATTTTATTTTACACTTTTTTTTATATGCGTATATTTTAATAAGGGCCAATAATGTTGACCATTTAAGTAAAGTGATGAAACAAATGTGTTGATTGAATGAGATGGATGCAAAAATCTATTCCTACTTTCATCTATCGATTCTCATTACTATTCAAGATTTCTCTATATGATTTCTTTTATCCATTTCCTTCCCATTTTTGATCGTCGATTGACTTCTTCTATCACCCCATCGACACTTGAGGGGGCATCCTCCATTCTACTAATTTTTCTTTAAAAAAATACTTTTTTATGCTTGTCTACTTTCTTTGTAGTGGCGTCACTTACGCCAAATAGGGGAAAATATACACACCTAAAATCCACTTCCGTAGTTTTAATGCTAAAGTGGTACCGATTATCCTCTATCTCACCATTTCCATTATAATTAGTGATTTACACTAATTAACTATTGTTTCCCTCTATTTTTGTCAATTAATGACACTTCATTAATTAACTAGTTTCTATCGCATTCCGGATGCTAATTAACGACACTTCATTAGTTATAATACTCTTTGAATCAACAATTAGTTATTAATTGGCTAATTAATACTTTTTTAACAATAATTTAATCAATAAACCACCTTATTGGATAAATCCCACTTTCAAATGCTTCTAATATAATCAAATTCCTCGTCAAACACCTCCAATTAGCCTAAAAATCTTATTCTAGCGTATTAATTAATATAATTGATTAATTAAATGCACCTTCGACTTGCATGAAGTGTTAACTAGAGGTTAACTCAGTTGCTAACACACCTAAATATGGTTAATTAACCAACAGTTAATTTATGCTTTATTAATTTATCCCACATGCACCAAGTTGCAAGCCTTTCCCAAATGGAAAGCCTATAAAAACAACCAAGATCCTTCCTCTCAAATTTACACCATGTTTTGAATAACATTAATCATATAAAACATATGAGCCTTACTCCATTGTTGGAATAACTTGCATCCATTTATTCAAGTTGGTTGGTAAAGGAATATCTATTATGGCCATGTAGCCCTTGTTACAGAGATCCTTTCACCTTCAATGGAGTAGCAAACAACACACACTTTGATTGCTTTTTCATCTTTATAGGTTAAATTATTATAGTAATCAATTAAACGTAGTAGGAATGTTTGTATTTTAAATTATTAAATTCATTTAGATTTTATTTTTCATTCCATTAAGATTTGATCATGATGTTTCGTTTCTAAACTTAAGCTTGGGTCTAGACTATTATGGTGGTAGTCTTTATTAGTTGGTTGTTACAAAATTTTGGGGTGTTATAAAAAATATTGGGATGATAAAGTATCATCTATGATAAAGTAACAACCTTTCAGTTTATTTTCAGCACAGAGGTGGTACTACCTATTGAATTCATGTTGTCATCCTTGCATATTACACATGCGGGTTGATTAGCTGATGAACAGGTTGTGGAAACACACATTGATAAACTAATGGAACTAGATGAGTGACATGAAATCATGTGTTGGAGACAAAAGAATGAGAAGGAAAGACAGAAGGCATGGCATGATAGGCACATTAAGAACAAGACACTTGCAGTTGGCAAGATGTTCCTTCTATATGACTCCAAGTTTGCATGCCATCAAGGAATGCTGAAGGTGCATTGGTTGGGACCTTTTTAATAACCAAGATACTTGAATCACGCACATATCATTTGCAAGCACTGGATGGCACCATGTTTCCTAGTTACTTCAATAGGGGTAGGCTATATCACTATTATAAATAAAGCTTCTTGGTGTTTTTAATAAGTTACTATTTCCATTTAGATTAGATTTCCCTTTCATGTGTTTCCTTCCACTTGTTGGTATGATTTGTTATTGTATTTCCTTATTTTGTTTTAATAAGTGCACTTGCATGTAAGAATCTAATTACTATCTATTGATTTCATGGGTAGAGGACCACACATACTCTTAGTGTGGGGTGAACCATGTGCAACTGCATGAAAGAGAAAATTATTGGCATCAATATTTATACAGGTTAGTGTGGTTAAGGGTGTTATTTGAAGTATTGTCATGGAAGAAAAAGGTGTTACAGGTGCTAAAGATGAAGGTGCTCATAAGGAGATTCCTTAGATTGAAGACCATGTGAGAAGAATGATGGCGTAATGTAATGCAAGGTAGGCTGTGACATGATGAACTACTTGGAATATGGCATAGAGGTTTATGCACTTTGGTGTAGGGAGGCACGCGTATGTGGCTTGAAAAGTAGTGGGCACGCCAGAAGGTTATGACTGAAGTGCAGAAGGAAGAATCACAAAGCGCCAAAAAAAAGTGAAAAAACATAATTACACCTGAGTAAGATGGTAGTTGACAATAAATTAATGTGGGAAATTTTGAAAAATATATAAAAGGAGTGCAAACAACTTCATTCTTAACTTACATATTAGTGTGTTTGAGTATTGAAGAGTGATTAAAGTGCAAATGAATGTGAAGTGCGAGTGTAGATGATAATCCATCAAAATTATGGGAAGTTAGCCATGGCCCAAGTGGATCTCTGTTGTCAAAAAATCATGCACTTTAGGTATTATTTAGCCTGGTCTCATACTACTATTTAGAAATTTTTTAAGTGAAGAAAGTACTAATTAATCCCACCTTTTGGACATCTTGTTTTAATTTTTATTTTGTCATTTCCCACACATTTTTACTTACATGCTTAGTTATTTCAGCACTTTTCTGTCATTTTAGCCTAAAACGGGGTGCCTCAGTCCCACCTAGGGCGCACCGATCCATTTTCTACTTTCCCACCTCTTTTAGACCTCTTCTAGCCGTTTTTCATCCTTACCTTTTTCCTAGTCGGCCATGTCAGGATTAATTATGAAATTAGAGAAAGATAAACCTATAAATTTAAAGTTATGAGACCATAATGAGGGCCCTAACATCACTTACTACTATCACTCCATCTAGAGTTGCATACATCACATCACTTTCATCCACATAGTTCCATGCATCAAGGCTAGGAGATCTGCATCAACACACACTTCATAGGGGGAGGGATTCTATTATATTACATGCACACATACTATTACATTTTCTACATTTAGTTATTGATTGCTACTTCACAAAGTGCAACTGGAAAAAGAGCACATGGGGAAAAACATCCTACACCCTCCACTCACTCAGACATTTCTCTTCTTCACACAGGCATACCATATCACTGTCATTACCAGATGACAAAATATTGTGCTTTGGTTCACACTTGACTATTGAGGGATTACCATCACATTGAACCCCACACACCACACCTTAGGAATTACACATTGTATTGCATCATACATTGTGCATCATACATCATTCATTCTACACTTATTCTACATTAGACTAGTCCTCATCTGCGTATTACATCTATTAAGGTATCTATGTACTTAGTCATATCATACACTTCACATTTCTACATATATTCTACATTTTACGCTAGGTTACATTACATAATAGTCTAGCTTTGCATTTTATCATTATATATTCCATTTCTATCTACATCTATTATCACACTTTACACATTATACATCTTACACACCCTACACATCCTACGTTTCATTTCCCACACCATATTATCACCATATGATCACCATACATGCTACATTGTTTTCTACGCACTATACTCACTACCCTATGACACACTTTAGCTCCTTGGTCCATACTCAACTACTGAGGGTTTACTAATCAAATGGACCAGATACTCACCACGTGACACTTCATCATGCGACATTTATGATCTAATGACATATGCTTTAGGCTAAATCATCATCTATTCTATCATTTTGTAGTGGTATAAACCTTCAGTTAAATCACCACTCCCTCGCATCTTGTAGTGACATATGCTTTAGGTTAAATTGTCACCTAATTCTATTCATCATGTAGTGATATATGCTTAGGGATGAATCATCACTCATTTATTCATCATATAAAGATATACGCTTAGGGATAAATCATCACTCCACATTTCATCTCATTGTGGTATATGATTAGGATATAAGGTCCACACACACCTATTCTAGATGTCACATATCATTATGACTATGTGTATACACATTTCCTCATGGCACACTAGACACGATACACACTACTCGACCATTTCCCGATGATGTACTCTTGTTTACAATTTATTATTGAATGATGAGGGGAAAAAATGAACCTCATTGCATACATTTCCATACAATCACTGGGAATGTTGCTTCTATCATTCCATCTTGCATTCCATTCCATTCATCCAAAACATAATACATTATCTTGGGGCCATGTCTTTTTCTTGCTAGTATTTTTCATGATCACTTTACTACACATGTTATATTTATTTCTTATATGTCATTATCTATATCATACAAACATGCATGTTCATTCCTTTTTCTAGTGTGATCGCAGATACAAGACTCCTACACATGGCATGGATGCTCACCTTCTACCCTTCCTATGTTGGTCGTTGGGGGCATCCACATTCATCTCATACATGTGTTATTGTTTCATTTTGTACTTACCATCTTATATTACTTGATCATACATGCTTTGATATATTGGTTATTTCTCTAACCTACTAACGGGTGTTCCATGTGCAACACTTATTTTGTAGGATTACATTTTTCCATTACTACTTGTTTGTTTGTCTCTACTTGTCTATTATTATTTTCCATTGTATGTGGGATTTTCCCTATGTTTATGTGCACACTCATTTGTAGTTTGTGGCCATGAAAACCTTATGTGTCTTTTGACATCGTGAGTGATGTCCCATGTTTGCAACCCTCTTTGTGTGGCTTAGTTGTTTCTTGCGTGTTTAAACTACTGTGCTCATTAGTTCCTAAATTGTCTACATATTTTGCAGTTTTATTATTGCATGCATGTGTTTTCGGACTAACACTTGTTTTAACTAGACATCCTTGTTTGTGCACGTCTTGGTTTCTACCAAGCACACTCCCCTTTCCCCCTGCAGGGAAGAGTTCAGAGTGTGGTAGGTCCTCTTTTGGGGCCACATTCTCCTATCACCGATTTCACCTGCACCCCTAAAGAGGGGGGGCATCATTGAGGGTTTAAATACTAACACAATGTATTTACATTGGTTTAGTACAATACAATTTTCTTCCCTTGGCATTGTGGGTTTACATATGGTGAGTGGGTTCAAACTAGTCTAGGAACCCCATACACAACAAATTTTATAGGACATGGTGTCCTTGGCATTTCTAGGAATCAGTTACAGGATTGGAGGTTACATTGGGTGTGTCTCTCTACACTACTTCGAACAGTGGCTTTGGATCTCCCAAAAAAATAGGATAATACAAATATCTCTTCACACACACTTCAATAGAAGCGGTTAGATCTTGGAGGACACAGAGAATTTCCTCCCTACACTTCTTTAGCCATGGTGGTGTGATATCACCCAAAATACTCACAACAGTACAAGATATCCTTCTACACCATTTTTTCTCGACATGGATCAGGTGCAGATGTTCCATTTACACTTTTCATTTTGTGTATTTTACACATTCCTATACACATGCTTATTTTACCTAGCATTTTTTACATACATACATATTTGACTACTTGATCATTTTCTCATTGCAGGTCTGGTCATATGAGAAACAAGCAATCAAATTGGGGGAAACAACAACAACAACATTCTGCGATGAAACATGCCTTACTAAACATGCAGGTATAGTACACACCACAACAACTATACACAAGTTTCCCCCTAGATTCATTTTCATCACTTTTTCTATACACATTTTAAATCTATAGTTTACGTGCTCCATCTTTATATCATTCCACACTTTTGGCTAGTCCTTTGGCATGTTTTATACTAAACTCTACATGGACATCAGGTACACATATCTATCTATTTTATATTACGGAGCTTTCCACTCACCAACATAAATTGGGGGCAAATTTTTGTCACAAAGTCATGCACTTTAGTCATTATTTATACCGGTATGATACTAATATTTAGAAGATTCTTAAGTGAAGAAAGTACTAATTAATCCCACATTTTGGCCATCTTGTTTTAATTTTTATTTCATCATTTCCCGTACATTTTTACATACCTTCCTAGTTGTTTCAGAAATTTACTGTCATTTTATCCTAAACTAGGGTGCCCGGGCCTTTATTGGGGAGCCCCGAGGCACTTTGGTCTCACCTGGGGTACCCCAATCTATTTTTTACTTTCCCGCCTCTTTTGGGCCTATTTGTAGACATTTTATTTTTCTTTATCTTTTTCCTAGTCAGCCATGTCAGGATTAATTACAAAATTAGAGAAAAAGAACCCTAAAATATAAAGTTATGAGACCATAATGAGTTCCCTAACATTACTATTATCACTCCATCTAGAGTTGCATCCATTGCATCACTTGCATCCACATAGTTTAATGCATCAAGGCTAGGAGATTTTCATCAACACACACTTCATAGGGGGAGGGATTCTATTTATTCCATGCACACATACTATTACATTTAGTTATTGGTTGTTACTTCACAAAGTATGACTGAAATAAGAGTACCTAGGGCACGACATGCACACACATCCGAACTATATTTGGGTCTGAAATGTAGTGCAATGCTTAGTTTAGAAATCCCACTATTGTGGTAGATGAGGTCAGTCTTTCCCATTCATTTGCATAATTTATTTTTAGGGTTTTCATAATTCTCTTATCCCTTGTAGGTATTCAACTTCATCTTGCAATATTTGGTACATTCAATGTAGTTCAATGAATACATTGTGATAGGAAGTGAAGGTTATAAAGCATATTCCAACCCAGAAAGAACCAGGCTCTAAGATTTTTCAGAGACCAAGAAACTTATTCTTCCATACCAGGGTACCTAGGGGTGCCCAGTACCCTCCTGGGCACTCTATTCTACTCAGATCTTCCAAATCCACTCTTTTTGGGACCACTGTGTAGCAATTCTAGCTTTTGTAGTTTCTTGTCAGACTTGCGACACCTTGCGACAATCATCCACAATCAGCTAAGTTCATTTTGTACCTCCCTATTGCATATTAGGGTTTTATTTATAATAGTTCAATCATTTTAGTCACTTCATATTACTTTAGTGCATTCATTTACAATGTTTATTTCCTCCTGGATTAGATTAACTTTTATTACATTTCCCCCATTTCAGCCAACTTTAGTTAATCAATATCCTTCATGATAAGTGTAAGAGTGAAGAAAATATGTGAAATGAGTATCAAGGGTTTGAATATCAAAGCTAGGGTTTTGAAAACATAAATCATATATAGGGAAAATAGATAAAGAAACACAAGAGTAAGTTGTGGAGGTTGAACATGACACTTAAAAGAATAGTTGTGTTGGCCACAAAGGGAAAAAAGATGAAAGAACTGGAATTCGGAGTAGAGGAAGCATGCGAGGAAAGATTTGTTGATATGTAATATCGTGAGGGCATGTTTATGGGACATGTTTGGGAATCCCACGTTCCAAAAATCAAAGTGATCGATTACAATCTTCGCACCAGTTCGAACAAAGAGAAGATAGAAAGAGTTGATAAATAAGACCAATCTATGGACTAAATATGATAAACCAATCTATGATGAATGAGGGTATAATAACTTGGAAAAAGTGGGAGTAATGCAAATCTATGAATTGCCAAGTTATGGAAAACCAGAGTGACTTTACCAATGGCTCATGTCAAGAGTCCATGAGGACTTCTTTTACTTCGCAAGAAGACAAGTGTGCATCACTGTGCCATTGATTAGAAGGCTAACAAGGTTACAGAAATAAGGTATAGAAAATACCAGTGATATATATGAAGAAGTAGGTGTGGAGGCCATTGCAGTTGAAATGGAATACCAGAAAGGAAGTCGTGCGATGGATATTTCAAAGGTAACTAATCATGTTGTTAAAATTGTCGTGCATCTTTTGACCAAGTTCAATAACTAGGAGAGATGGGGTCAAGTGAACAAGAAGTGGCTCCACATCACAAAGAAAATGGTGGAGGGTATAATGTATAATCTTACGGCATTCATTACAGAGGAAATTATTGAGGAATCATGCATGGGAAACAATATTTTATGGGGCGAGATCCTCTTATCAATTATGTTTGCAGAGATTGGGGTCCCTGATGGTCCTAAGGACAAGAGGTGGAGGTACCTGATTGAGAAGAATTCATTTGCTGAGAGATTCACAGACTAGACATGTGATGGGGTAATGGGTGCCTAATATATTAGACTAAAAATGTGGTATAAGAGAATGTGTGAGGCATTCAAGAATAAGTGGCATTTCCCAAATAAATTGCCTGTGATATTAGATGGGAAGGCAACCTTTGTAGTTTATTGGAATTACTGCATTGGGATATTTTTCATGAAGGATGGTAAGAAGAGCCCTTGGTGTAAGTTTTTGTATGCATTTACAACATGCTATTTCCAAGCTTCATTGAATAGATTCTCAGATGCATACAAGATGAGGTTCGACGTAGATAAGGTTGATTGTGACTAACACACACTACAAAAGACCTACATACATCATGGTAAGGAAGCTTATATTGAGACTTTGATATCAAATTGTATCATCAAACACCCCATGAATTTGGCAGTCAAGAGGAAATAAGTGGCTAAGGTACACATCTACATTAAGCTTAGGTTGGTTAATATAAGGTACATTTAGGATGAATTTAAAGTTCTAGAGATACCTCATGGAAAATGAACAGTCAGGAAAAAGCAAGAGTGTGAGGCCACCCCTCTAAGGACAGAGGAGGAAGAAAAGACTAAGGACGAAGAGGATAGTGGTGTGCTTGGTCATAGAACCAGAAGAAAATAGACTGCAGACAATAAAATAATGTGCAAAGATACTCCTCCAAAGAAGGAAGAAGAAGAGGTAAGGATTGATCTTGAGGCTGAGGAGACATAAAAATAAGGGAGTGGTGTGCTTGACCAGGGCTATAGAACAAAGCTGAGAATAAAACCCAAAGAGGAATGTGGTGGTGCAGGGGCCTCTGAGATGGTGATAAGGTTGTCAAGGATAAATTCAGTCAAGCTGAGCCCAGAGAATAAGAAGAAGAGAAGGGAAAATATCATAAAACAAAGTGACTGTGATGAAGAGGGGCTATCGTTTTAGATCCCAGATATGCACCCCGAGGGAAGGGGAAGGGGAGAATGCTGATGTGCAGGGGATGTCAGGCGATGGAGGGGTACCCTCAAGAAATGTCATCTTATAACTGGGGGAAATATCTATCTTTGGTTTCCCATCCATCCTTCTCAAGGGAGTGAGGGGGAGGTACTCGAACAAAAGGTATGAATGCAATCCTTACTACTTTTGACTCTGCCTTAGTTAGGGTGAGAGGACCTAAGACTGTAGTAAGGGAAGTATACAAGTTTGGGCATGGAGAGTCAGGGTAATGTTCTAGAAGACTCTGAGAGGGACAAATCAGAAACTGATTAAAACCACCAAATATAACATCTCACTCAAAATAATGGTCACCAAATGCTATAAACACACAAGAGATCCTGATGCGGACCACTAAGGACAAGTGTCGGCCTGACCTGCACATTTTTTATCCCAAATGTTTTTTACACATGAGTTATGTATGGGTCAGATGATAACGGGACCTCAGATCGGGGGTGATAACACAAAAGATATATGAGTCAATAATGTGTTCTCCTAGGCATGGGTCGATTGATTACTAAACAAGGTAATCATGGGATCCGCATACAACGAGTTAAGGATTTTTATGCTCAAATTTATTCAAGATTTTACACTAGGGATAAGGGGGATCTTGAACATAATAGAGAGGGGAAAATGTAAAGAGCCTATAAAGGGAAATGGGCAGAAATCTAGAAAAAAAATGCCAACTTTCATCTATCCTCATTACTACATGAATGTTGGTGAAGAAAATAAATGAGCTCCTTGTAGGAAATTGGTCTATAGGGAAAGCTCCAGGAAAATCAAGATCTAAATTCCTGGACAATCAAGCCTCAGTACACCTAAGGAAAGCATCATCCCATGTGGAATCATGCTAGATAGTATGGCATCAAGGGACCCCTAAGAAATTACAATTCATATCCCTCAAATCCTACTTAGTTTGTGGGGATATTTTTTATAGGCTTTAAAAGTGAGGTTTTTCAGGTACCCCTAGAAAAACATAAAATATTTCACACTCTTCCTAGATGAGATCTGAGAAAGTGCAGGATATGTTATAAATTGAGTTACAAACATGATTCATATACAACTAGAACAAAAAGACACATATCATGTCCACCTTAAGATCATTTTGCAACAAAACATAGAATTGTCATGAATCTAGATGAATTCACCAAGTAAAAACCATTAAAATTAGAAAAAGACAAGGAAAACATATATTAATGCTCTTAAATCCTAGTTAATGAATGTACACATGCACTCATATTTACATGAATTCCCAGGTCACTAGGGTCACATAGAGAAAAAAAATTCATCACAATATGGTCATTCCTTTCTGGTTTGCAATGCCTCTGTAAATTCCCAGCCAAAATCATTTCTCCCCCAAGACCTCCCCGTAGTTTTTTCCATAACCCTTTCCCAGAGCCCTCTTCTGAGTCCTCCTCTTCTAAAACCCATCCTTACTTATTATATAGCAACTTTATATTTTCTAGGGTTTTAGAGTCATATTATTTATATTCTTAAATAAACCCTCTTAATGTCCATCAACTGCTGCTAGGGCTACCATGAAATATAAAAATGATTACTCACAGACGGATGCACAATTCTACCAACTCTAACCGCAATGTCTTTCATACATCATCATGACACGGCCAAATATTTTCTAGGTCATGTCATATTTAATATTAAGAATTTCCACATGTGTATGAGCATGATGTGGTTAGAGAAATTAATGTGACAATACATTTTTTTAAAAACGTGCAGGCCTTTAAGCACTCTCTGGTGACACATTCCGCATAAATATAGGTGATTTTTATTTAAACCTCGCATGTACATGTATATCAGAAATGGGATTTGGTATTAATATTTGAAATCATGTCCTTTTCCCCCTCAGCACCAGTTCCATGCCTATTTAAGCTGGTCTACCATCCTTTCATTTGTCACCTAACCTTATCATAGTAATTTTTTTTCTACTTTTCGATCAACTATCTTGTTTCCATGTCTTCTTCACCTCTGGATTTGAATATTCCTCCCATGGAATTCACCAAATTAAGTGAGTGTTTTCAACTAAATGGGACAAATGAGGCTCTTCCTTCATCATATTTTTATCATACCTGATAGTCAGATTCATGGTCCTCTCAATATTTCTTCATCGTTAGAGGACATGCTTTCAGTTTTCTTGCAAATGCCTCATCAGAATTGTGCCCTTCTTTTCCCACTTTCTAAGTTCTTAATTTTCATATATGGTTCATCCAGAATACCAGGTGGACACCAAGCAAATTGAAATCCCACTGACTTCACTACTTGCCCTTCTATCAATAATTATTATTGGTGCGTGAACATGGATTGCTACCAGCCCCTTAATCTGACCATAGAAATTAGAATGCCCAACCTCCTGATCACCCCTCATGGGGATGAGCAAACCCTAACTACACCAGAGAATATAATAGAGAAGCATCTGGAAGGATTTAAATGATGCCCTTTTTGAAATGTGGTATGTGATAGGAATTCAATGCCTTTCCCCTCAAGAAAAGGATAATAATGAGGGAGTAATTTTACTAATAAAATTCCTCATTTCCTTGTGTTTTGGCTCTCCTCAGGTGCAAATACCAAAGGGTATATAAGAGGGGGAAATTCCTTGCTTGAATGGGTAAACTCTCCTAAATGGAAAGAAGACTTTTTCTAGTTGTTGAATGGGCTGCGAATTAGGAATTATAGAACTACTAGAATCATGGGAATGTTGCAGGGCTTGGTATCTTAAATCTAGTTCGTCTTTCACGTGCAATATCCCATTATGACTTTATTTGGAGACAGGGATGAATTACTAAAATGTGTTCTAGAACTTTCCAAGTGATGATGAGATCCTGTAAAAGTCTGATGCTTCATGTATTTTTCCTTCATTATTCAATCCATGTTTGATAAAACCATATACCATTATGTATATATTTTGTGAGGGTAGGGCCCCCTGAAATAGAACCCCATTTTGTTAAATGTATTCATTGCTTTGAGACATACTTTATATATTTTAAAATACATGCCGTGTGTAAAAATCATTTCAAGTGTGTCTTGTAGTTAGTTATTTTCTCTTCCTATGTAACGTGAGTAATTCTTGAAAGTAGAAAATTTCATCTCATGGCTACATTTTACACTTTACTCACACTTTACACAAAATCAGGGGAGAAAAATGCAAAAACTTGTTATCTTAATCTCCCCCTTAGAACCTAGGGGAAAATCCTAAGTTTCTTTTCTTTTCCTCTATTTCTGCCATAGATGGTTGGGCCTAGAATAGGATTCCTGGGACCATGTCACAATAGTGACAAATGGAGGATCATGGGCCCCTAGAATCCAAGATGTTATTCACTTTATAAACCCGGTAAGTATCTTGTCTCAGATATTAAGGTCAAACTAATCCTTGTGCACATTCCCTAGTGTGACCTGAAAATATGAAATGTTGTTCACTCCTATTGCAAAAAATATAATCTGGGTTGGAGTTCCAAGGATATTTGGAGTGTACTTTTGGGCAGGCCCACATAACTTCCAAAGATAGTTTAATTTTCGAGCTTCGGTGGAAAAATGCACCATCCACACTACATTCACATTTTACAAAGCACACCCAAAGTCCCGACCCTGTATTTTCTAGGAAGAGGGTCCAATGAACAAGTTATTTTTAGAAAAATAGGACAAACACAAATGGGTACCAACATCGGCTTCATCTCGGGGATAGACTCTCCTTGTGGGTGTCCAAATAAAACCAAAAATAATATTGGAAGAAGAATATCATTTTCCTATCCATTGGGTAAAGGAGTAAAAAAATTATCGGCACTGCAAGTTACCATCATGAGAGCAAGAACCAACAACCTGAAAAATAAACAAAAACCCAAATAGGGAAAAAACACACCATTGTACATTATACAAAATAACCGTTGGGGTCTAATGACCCAAACAATCTCTATTACAATCCACCAGGATCTCATATAATAGGAATTCATCTCATTTGAATACACAAGTTACTATGTCAGCTCCTAAAGGCAATGCTCACAATCATTTCAACTAAGACACATATTACCAAATGATTGTCATCATCTAGAAACCCCTCATCTTATATAACCCTTTTGGCGTAGAAGCTGAATAACACGATGAGATCCCTCTCCACCGTCAGTTTGAGCTTTTGGTGTGACGGTAAATCATTTGGTATCAGAGCTACACGACTTTTCGTCACACCAAAAGCTTGAAATGATGGTGGAGAGGGATATAATCATGTTAATCAGTTGCTACGCCAATACCCTCCCGCATGATGGAGCTAGGTATACACCCAATCAGGCCCAATGGCATATTAAGAGAAAGTGATACCGGGAATTTCTCGAGAGGTCACCCATCCCAGCACTACTCTGGGGCTGTTGTGCTTAACTGCCTGGTATAATAGCTACACGAATTACCGTCACACCAAAAGCTCAAACTGATAGTGGAGAGGGATCTCATCATGTTAATCAATTGCTACACCAATACCCTCTCGCACGATGCAACCGGATATACACCCAATCAGGCCCAACAACATATTAAGAGGAAGTGAAATCAAGAATTTCCCGGAAGGTCACTGCCTCCTAATGTTGTTGGGCCTGATTGGGTGTATACCCAGCTCCATCGTGTGGGAGGGTGTTGGTGTAGCAGCTAAATAACATGATGAGATCCCTCTCCACCCTCAGTTTGAGATTTTGGTGTGATGGAAAATCGTTTAGCTCTGATACCAAACGATTTTCCGTCACACCAAAAGTTTGAGCTTTTGGTGTGACGGCAAGTCGTGAATCTCTGATACCAAGAAGTTAAGCGTGCTACCCCCAGAGTAGTTCTACGATGGGTGACCTTCTAGGAAATTCCTAGTGTCACTTCCTCTTATTATGTCATTGAGCCTGATTGGGTGTATACCTGGCTCCATCGTGCGGGAGGATATTAACGTAGCAACTATTTAACATAATGATATCCCTCTCCATCATAAGTTTGAGCTTTTGGTGTGATGGCAAGTCGTGTAGCTCTGATACCATGAAAAGAGTTTGCGAGAATCGAATCGAAAATGAGGCACCACGAAGTAGTTGCACTTCAACAGAATCATGAAAGCTCTAGTGATAGCAAGGAAAAAATGATCAGTAATAGAATAACTTACTCAATACAAACAAAGCTTGCATAGAGGAAAGATAGCAGAGTGTCTTGGCATGCTCAAAAATGAATAGAAAAGGGGTACATATAGGGTGCTAAGTAACCCTAGTGCATGACACATATGAAACCCTAAACCTAATCCATGTGAGATGAACCTTCAACATGAGAGGAGGACACATAGGATAACTCACACTAACAAACCCAACTCATGTCTCCATTCATTCCCATAAATACACCTTACCCCTAATTATTTTTAAACTCAACATAAGCACCAAGAAAATGGTCAACATACTCACCCTTAGTCATATTCACCATACCTACTTCTGGAAAGAGACCATCTATTCCTATTGCATTTTTCTTAATATGCAGGCGGAAATCGACACCAAAATCCACACACACATCAGTCTCATTTTGTGAAGGGAATGAACTGACCTATAGTTGAAATTTACAATCCTTAGGTGAAATGACCTGTTGTATTCCCAAAAAATTTGGAAAAGAGGATTTCTGCCATCACTCGATCAGAAAACAAGGGATCAAGATAATATACCCCCTATCTTATAGGAAATTTAGTAACAACATATTATGGGACCAAATCCAATTACTAAGCTTATACCTTTCATTGACTGATATACAAATTCTCAGTAGTATTACCAAAATGATTCTCCCTTTTATCCAAATTCATGACACCATTTTCAAGGACATATGAGGATATCAAATTATCAACATTCTAGTATTCTGAAAACTTACACCATTGTTTAAAATATTTCTCTTGTTTCCACAATTGCATCAAACAGAAAACATCTATCACCATTGAGGGGACATTTCCATTATATTTAGTAATCATTTCATCCTTTATCAGAAAAAAATTATGATAAAATGAAGTATAACCTATGTCTGAAACCACTGCATCAAAACCTTTGGTTAAATCTTGACACACCCTAGATAGAATATCCTATAATTCATCAGTTTTTTAGGAAAGTATGAGGTCAGTAGAAGAAATCCCCACCATCTTGGTTTGTGGAACCATGTAATACATCCCTTTCTTTGGTGCCCAGTTTCACTTTGTCAATACCAAGCACATTGTCCACAATACAAGGGGCATGGGGCATTAAACATTTGTCACACAAGACATAAGCATAATCAATCTAATCATTTGTTTAATAAAATCATCAATCAATGTCTTAACACCTGACACATGTGTCCTGTCATGTCGTTTTCTTCTTCTTGAAACACATGAACCTTCTTCCTTTAACCGAGTACAAGGAATCTTCATCATATTCATAAAATAAAGAAGCAGGGTCATCACTAAATTATTCTCCAAATAAATTTACCATTTCCATCCATGAATAAACAAATATATGAGGTAAAGAATTAAACCAATCTCTAGCATATCCTTGTAGTGTTTACACAAATAGCCTCATAAAAATATCTTCATAACTCACCTAGTATTCATGCATCACTTCCTCAAACATGGAAAGATGATTTTCAGCAAAATTATTACCATATCCTTGAAACATAGGAAATTTGAGTTTGATCCTAATCTGAGGGATCTGATGGGGGTATCCACATATTTTCTTAAATTCCAAGGGTTTGAATGAACTTGGTTTAAAAGGAATTTAGAAGGAAGACAACCCTCACCACTATCATAGATACCCATGGAACACTTCACAGAAAATTGATTCTTAGAAATAAATCTTCACCACATAAAGTCCAGATGACACAATGGTAAACATCGAACACAAAGTTGAAACAAGATACATAAATTCAGTTGAAACCTTATCAAAATGAAAAATCATTGGTCTACTACAACCAAAAAACATAACAAAGTCACCATTAGAGTGATAACTCTAGAAAAATAAATCAGATGACATCACGAGAATAATTCATAGATCAAAACACATTTTCAAATATCATGAAGATCAACAAGAGAATGTCAGATCAAAAACCCAGATGAGTACCAAAAGTTTTTCACCCTGAGAAATGATGCCAGAAAAGGTGTTGGCTCCTAGATTTACACCCCAGGGGAAGGGGAAGGGGGAATGTGGATGTAAACAGGAGGTCAAGTGATGGAGGGGGACCCTTGTGAAGATGTCTTCTTGTAGCTGGGGGGAAGATCTCCCTCTGGTTGCTATCCACCCTTCCCAAGGGATTGATGGGAAGGTACCCAAATAAAGGGTGTGGTTATAATCCCTACTGCTACTTTTGACTCTACCTAAGTCAGGGTGAGAGGACTTGAGAGTGCAGTCCAAGGGGAACATGGAGGTTGGGGCACAGAAGTTGGGGTGTGTTCTGGGGAACTTTGAGAGGGAATATATCAGAACCATGGGATAGCCACCGAATATAATGTTCACTCGAAAGAGTGGTCACTAGAATGCTATAAACACCCAAGGACTCGATACAGACCACTAGGGGTAGTATTGGTCTCAACCCAAAATTTCATCCCAAAGTTTATTGCATGAGTTATATGTGCGTCGATGATGAGGGACCTTGGATCAGAGGTGAGAACATGTACGATATATGAGTCGGTAATGTGTTCTCTCAGGTGGGTTGGTAGTTAAATATAAGCAAGGTGAATCTGGGACCCGTGCAAATGAGTTAGGATTTTTGCTAAAATTTATTTTAGATTTTTAGTAGGGATAAGAGGGATTTTGATAGAAATGGAGGCAAAAAGGGAAAGAGCCTTAAAGGGAAATGGGGGAAATCCAGAAAAAAAATGCCAACTGTTGTCTTTCCTTATTACTACATGAATACTGGTGAAGAAAATAAATGAGCCCCTTGTAGGAAGTTTGTCTACAGGGAAATCTCAAGGAAAATCAAGATCTAAATTCTTGATCAATCCAACTTAGTACACCTAAGGAAGGATCATCTCATGTGAAATCATGCTAAATAGTTTGGATCAAGGGACCCCCAAGAAATTACAAGTCATACCCTAAATCCTACTTTGTCCACAAGGATATTTTTATATGATTTAGAAGTGAAGTTTTTAGGTACCCCTAGAAAATGTCAAATACTCATACCCTTCCTTGAAGAGATCTAAGAAAGTGTACAATATGTTTAAAATTAAGTTACATCCATGATTCACATATAATTACAAAAAAATACACATATCACCTCCACATTAACATTATTTTTCAACAAAACATAGAAATGTCATGAATCCAGATGAATTCGTCAAGTGAAAACCATTAAACTTAGGAAAAGACAAGGGAAACATATATTAATGATCTCAAATCCTATTAATGATTGTACATATACAATCATATTAACGTAAATTCTAGATAATTAGGTCACACAGAGAAAAAACCTTCATCATAACATAGTCCTTCTTTCTGGTTAGCAATGCCTCTGCAAATTCCCACCAAAATCCTTTTCCCCCAAGAGCTTCCCACCCTTTTCACCCTTCCGGAAACCCCTCCTGAGATCCTTCTCTCTTTTCTAAAACCCCTCTTACTTCTTATATATCACCTTATCTTTTTAGGGTTTTAGAGTATATTACTCATATACTGAAACAAATTGTTACTATCCATCAACTTCTCAGGGGCCACCACAAAAAATACAATTGATTACTCACAAATGGTCGCCAATTCTGCCAACTACCATTGTGTCTTTCATACATTATCATGACACAACCAAATATTTTTCAAGTCATGTCACTTTCATTATTTAGAATTTTCACATGTGTATGAGCATGATGTGGCCAGAGAAATTAATGTGACAAGAAATTTATGAAAAGCGTGGGCCTTTAATCACTCTCTAGTGACACGTTCCACATAAATAGGTTATTTTTATTTAAACCTCACTTATACCTCTAAATCAGAATGAGATATGGTATTAATATTGAAATGATGTCCTTTGCCACCTCAGTGCTAGTGCCATGCCTATTTAAGTAGTCTACCATTCTTCCTTTCTTCACCTATCTTTTTCAGAGTAGTTTTTCTTTCTATTTTTCAATCAATTGTCTTGTTTCCATGTCTTCTTCACCTCTAGATTTGAATCTTCCTCCCATGGAATTCACCCATTTAAGTGAGTGTTTCCAACTGAATGGGCTAAATGAGGCTCTCCTTCATCATATTTTTAGCATACCTTGATACCAGGGTCGGTCCTCCTGATATTTCTTTCATTAGTGGGCATTCTTTCATTTTTTTGCAGTGCCTAAAAAATTGTTCCCTTCCTTTCCCATTTTCCAAGTTCTTCATTTTCATCTAGTTTTTCCAGAATACCAGGTGGACACCAAGCAACTAAAATCCCACTAGCTTCACTACTTCCCTTCTATTCAATAATGATTATTGGTGTGTGAATAAGGATTACTACCAACCCCTTAATATGAACACAAAAATCATAGTGCCCAGCCTCCTACTCACCCCTAATGGGAATGAGAAAACCCCAATTGCACCAGAGAATACAAGAATTAATGTCTGGAAGCTTTAGAGGTTTCCCTTGTGGAAATGTGGTCTGTGATAGGTATTCAAGCCTTTCCCCTTGAGAAAAGGAGAACCATGAGGGAGCACTCTACTAACAAAATTCCTCATTTCCCTATGTCTCAGCTCTCCTCAGGTGTGAAGACCAAAGGATATATAAGAGGGGACATTTCCTCTCCTGGATGGGTAAAATCCCCTGAAAGGAAATAGACTTCATCTAGTTACTGAATGGGCCATGGCTTGGGACTCAGAACTGATAGAAATGGGCATGTCGTGGGGCTTGGTATCATGAAATCCAGTACATCTTTGGCATGGTAGCCCATGATGACTTTATTCAACATAGGGATGACTTACTGAAATGTGTTCCATATATTCCAAGTGATGATGATCCTACAGAAGTATGATGCTCATGTCCTTCTCCTTTGTTAGCCAATCCATGTTTGATAACACCATATATTAATATGTATATATTTTGTGAGGGAAGGACCCTCTGAAATAGAACCCCATTTTGTTTAATGTATTCATTTCTTTGAGAAACCTTTCTATTTTAAAATGCATGTCGTGTGTAAAAATCATTCAGGAGCATCTTGTAGTTACTTATTTTCTCTTTCATACAACATGAAAAACCCTTGAAAGAAGAAAATTTCATCTCATGGTTGCATTTTACACTTTACTCACATTTTACACAAAATCAGGTGAGAAAAATATAGGCACTCGTTATCTTACTTCACCCTCAGAACTTGGGAAAATCCTAAGTTTATTTACTTCTCTCTATTTCAAGCCAGATGGTAGGGCTTGAAACAAGATCCCCAGAACCATGTCACAACAGATGAAAATGGAGAATTAGGACCCTGGCTCTGAGATGTTATTCACTTTATAAAATTGGTAAGTATTTTGTCTTAGACATTGAGGTCAGATCACTCCATGTGGACATTCCCCAGTGTGACCCGAAACTATGCAATGTTATTTTCTCCCACTATAGAAAATGTAATCTAGGTTAGAGTTCGTAGGATATTTTGAGTGTACTTTAAGGATGGCCCACACAACTTCTGAAGATAATTTAATTTTCAAGCTTCGGGGGATAACTACACCATCCATACCTATTCATAATTTGGAAGATGAAGAGGAGCCTAGGGATGAGGAGGCCCACTTTGATGAAGAAGTGTTCAGTGAGCGAGAGGAAAAAGGCTCCACTGGAGGAGATGAATAAAATGAGATGAGTGTAGGTGAGCCATTCGGGGCGCATGGGAAAACTTCTAGTGAGAAAGGAGAAGGTATGTTTTCAGGTGTTGAGACTCATATACCCATAGGAAAAAGAACTAGTAGCCAAAGGGGAGAATATGTATTACACAAACTAGAACTTGGGTATGTTAATGACCCTACAAATATTATATGTATAAGATTCCAGAGTACACTCACTGCTAAACAGTTATATAGGTGGGAAATTATGGACCCCAAGGGTGTGAATATGCACACTAGAATTATGTTGAGCTAGACTATGCAGATGTACATTGATGAACTTGAGTTTGATGTTAGTGAGGAAGCATGTATAAGGCACAGGATGAAGAAAGCACCTCAAGCGACCCATGTGACTATAAAACCAATTGAGTTCACTGACGAGTAGGCCAACAATGCCATAACAAAAATGGAGGAAGAAGTGGCTCGAAGAAATTTTGATAAGGGGGTTGCACTCAGAACATTGTATGAAGACAAGAAGAATAAGGAACATGAAATCTAGTAATTTTTTAAGGTGCACAAAAAAGCTGAGAACGGTAAGAAGGGTCTTCTAGATTTCACTGCCAAAATTGGAGATGAGGTTTTGGATGCACGTACATAATTTGATGAGTGAACATAGAAGACTTACCCACTAGCCTTGCATTTTTCTCTAATATTTAGTTCACATGCTACTATATAAGAGGCTAACCATGCAAGGGGAAACTCAAGAAGTCAATGTGGAAGAGAGGGAGAAGAATAATAACATGATAACATGAAATATTGTGGAGCTTGAAGCCTTGTTGAAAACTATAAATGATAATTTGAGGAAGGTAGGATAGGCCTTTGAACATAGTCAATACCTTGATCCAATCCTTAAAATTTATACTACTCAGAAGGAGGTAGATTTAACAAGTGCGTAGGCTGCAAGAAAAAAAGGAAATCTTGGGAGAGTGTGAGATCCTAGTAGATATTGCATAGAAGAGGGATTCCTTGAAGAAAAATTGGGATACATTTTAATATATGATGAACAAGTTGGATTCCCTTGTTGCGTAGAAGATAGATGACTTAGAAAGGCTGATCTTGGGTCTTGCAGGATTGATAAGGGAATTGAAGTATAAGGATGAGAACATGACTCTTGAGTAAATGGAAAAGTAAATAGGTACAATTCCATATGCGGCCACCAAGTGCTTAGTAGAGTGGGGTGAGTTGGAAATCACTCTTGATAATGAGTTTCCAGAGTTGTTGTAGTCAATTGAGGAGAAATATACTAGCACGCCCTATGGATTCTTCTATTCTTTCTACCTTATTCTTGTATATTCATTCTTTATTCTTTTCATTCTTTAGAGAGATAAGTGGAGAAACCCCATTACCTACGATGAAAATGTAATTAGTGTGGGGTAATTTTAGACTAGAAAAATGGCTAAGTATGAAGAGCATGCGGGGAAATGAGGCACACAAGTGGGGTGCATGGACACATGTAAGGACCAATTGAAGTGGCACACACCTAGGAAGACAGGCTCCAAGACTTATTTGAGTTTTTAGTTATGGGCTATGTTGGTTGGAAAATTTTCTTTAGAAACAAGAAATAGTTCAGGGGACAACAATACCTCCTCTTTGTGGGGAGGTTCCCTTATTCACCAAAAACTTGGGAATCTAATTATTTACAAATATACAAACTAGCTTTTTGAATGTGGATTTTGTTGTAATGAACGACTCCATAGTCTTATATTGTAAATACATAAGATGAAAAATGGGGAGGGTTTCAGAGGAGGAAACAATAGCTTCTATGAGTAAGATAAGTGAAACATGGACACAAAGTTCAATCTAATCCACTGGTCAAGAACAGAAGTATTCTCCTTGGTTATGCAAGATTACTCACTATTGTAATGAAAAAATTGAAGAAGGTTGCACATTTAGATATAAAGACTTTAGAGTTATATCTTACTAATGCATGCATGAGACTTTAAGAACATATGAATTAGTAAATCTAAAATCCACACAATATAGATGTAACCAGACACAAATTTCTTCACACTATAATCAATGGATTGAACACACAGTTTCTCGATTCAAATATACCAAGATTCACATTCATAATTTTAGGAAAGAGAAACATAAAGAATACAAATAAGAGAGGGATAAAACATCTTCTTTATTGATCTTAAAAGCTCTGTATCATTACATTCCAAAACACCAAAATCCAACCCCTTTATAATGAGAAAGAAGCCTTATATAGGCTGAAAGGTGGTTGTAACCAAATTTCTAACTAATTGTATTTTAATTAATTTCTAACACTTAATTAATTAATTACATGAGTTAGCTTTATTTACAATTTTTAATATTCAAAATGATAAAGCTAACTTTAAAATATAACAATTAGATAGAAAAGAATAAGAACTAGAAGCATGAACATATAGGAGTGGCACAACTAGAATATTTGCTTTGAGCACATGAAGTTTGAATTTGGCCACAACATTAGAAATATCCACAACCTTAGGAATGATGGTGTTAGACATGGAAGAAAACCAGCTACCAAGAGAGAACTCCATTTCATTTGTAACCCCACCATTATGTAGTAATAATTTTGTGGCTTCTACAATTATATTGTTCAGCTCAGAAATTTCCTAATCTTGTCTTTTCTCATTAAGTCTACTTTGCACAAATCTTCTTTGATCAGTGAATTTATTTTTTCCTTGATTTCATCTACAGATTTTATCTATGGAGAATTATCTTTTAAAAATTGACAATTAAGAGCTTGAATATCAGCACAAATTTATGATTTCAAAGACTCATCCTTTTGTAATAGATTATTCAATTATTCTATAGCTTCCTCGAGAAATTTCACTCTCCATTCAACACCAAAGACCTAGTTTTTGGATAGGTTGCTTTTAGAATCATCAAAGATCTTATGAGACTATAGAATCTTCTCATTAGTGGTGCTTGTGATTCTAAGATCTTGGATACTTTCCATCCAAATTTTGAGTTTTTTATTAATACCAACCATTATTGTATTGAATTGATCTTGAGCTGCAAACATAATATCATACATTTTACCTGATTTATCAATAAAGCTCAATACTAAGACCAACATTCATTTCATCTAAGATTTAATGGCCTTATCCAATGCTGCATGCTTATGAATTTCCTTGATGGCCTATCTTTCTAAAAAATAATGGTTGGAGGAGACATTGACAAGAGAGGAGTTGGATAAGGAACTTTACCACTTGAAATAAAATACTTAATAAAGTTGGAAAGAACTTGAACTTGTTCTTCCATCTACTCTTGTTTTCTCAACTCTTTCAATTACCTTGGAAACAATCTCCTTCAAATTTTGAGCCTCCCTTCAGGAGTATATTCACCAAGTGGAATTATGGTAAGCTCTAGGTCTATAAGAGTGATATCCTTTTCATCTTTCTCTCCTCTTGGTTTTTCAAATTCCAAAAAAAATTATCCCTTGGAATCATAAACCAATCGGGAGGTTGTCTTTACCTTCTTTGGTGGATGATTTGAGTTTGTGCCAAGCAAAGTAGCCACAACATCAAAACCAAGAGAAAGTATCTTAGGAGATAAACTTATTTTGCTTAATTTTAATCATGGGTTGAACCCATGTGAAATAATCACTTGAATATGGAGGAGGAGGTGGTGCTAATACTAGAACACTAGGAGGACCAATAGGTTGAGTAGTAGGTGATTCCATAGTAGGTACTTCAAGAGTGGAGGAAGATGTTTTTTGACTTGTAATTTAGGTCTTGAGACACTTAATTTCCCAGTGTCTGGCTCTATGATCTTCACATCATTTTCCTCGTCTTTCTCTTCTTGAATTTCTTCCTCATCACCGCTTTTCTCTTGATCATTCTTATGTTCTTTAGGTCCTTCTCCTCATTCATTTGTTTGTTTCTCTACATTAGCCTTTTCTGTATCATATTTTCCCTCCTTAACTATTTCCATTTCTTCTCCTAGTGGCTATGGCACTTTTTCAGTAGTAGGGGCAACGTCTTCTGTTATTTTTTGAATTTTCGCCTCTTCCACCTCTTTCTCAAGAATTTCATTAATTTTCTCTATCTCCTTGGCCTTGTATTTCTTTGTAAACGCCTTGGTTATAGAGTCCAAAGATGAGGAGGAAGGATTTGATTGGGCTTGAACCTCTAGATGAGGAATGAAAACCTCCTTGTGTGATGAAGAAGCCTCTTGGGAGGATGATTGTGTCACATTTTGATTATATGCCCTCATCTTCTTATTGAACCAATTTTTTGTTCTCACCAAAACTGGATTGATTATTTTAGAGGGATCATCCCTCTCCCTATGGGACCAATAAATGGTAATGAGGGACATATGATGGATATTTTTGATGTACTCAACATATTAAAAATCCTCATTATCATCCTCCTAATCATATGGGACTTGATATACCTTGAAGTCTTTGATCTGTTATAAAGAGAATCTGCTAAAATATCTTCTTCTCACTTCATATTTATCCAAAAAATCTTCATAATCATCTTCAAAAACAAGAACATGATAATAAGACATTCTTAAATGATTGGAGATAACACATTTTATATCAAAAAGAATATCTTCTATGATATGAGTGAAATTTGAATTCAGAAATTATTCTTTCTACATTTTGAGCATCTAAGGCAGTTTGCAAGCATAATTTCTTGAGAAGATAGGAAATTGGATGCCCATGATATTCTTATCTCTACATGTCCTATGTAACATGTCTAATTGTATGTAAACTTCCACAAGAACAAACTTATCATTATAATACAGGGGTAACTTGTTGGGCGCATTTTCAAAACCTGTCAATCTTATGTAGGAAAACCTCTTGAATTGAGTGAAGATGCTTCCATATGTAGAAATTAACTATTTTACTTCTGTAGACACTCTTTTAGTTGTGTTTCCCTCCAAAATCCTGACTATATACATTGTGAAAACATCATTAACCCTCATATGATGGATTTTGATATTCTCAAAAGTGGGTTGTGGATAATACTCATAGAATGGTTCATTTCTCTTATCATTTTGAGGAGACAACCCTACCCACACTATATAAACAAAAATTACACACATAAGGTAGGAAGTCATGTGAACGGTTTTGTTCTAGTTCATATTCCCCATCTTCTTACTTAAATTCTCAAAAAATATTTCTCCCTAGTTTAGGATCTATTTTCGCTCACAAATGATTTTGATGTACACACACATCCAAAAATGGAATTCATTGGTGGAAGGTGGACCCATCAATCTTGCTAACAAGGTGATCATATTGGAAAATTCTTCCTTGAAATATGACCTATATAGGAACTTTGGAAACTTGGAAGCTCCTCTCTTTTGGACCTCAACCCATGATTTAGTTATCATTTCCTTGTATCTATCTTTATCTTTCTCAAAAAGGTTCTAAGCTTTGGGCTTGGACAGAGTGTTGGAGTCTTCAATGGCATGGATTCTTAAGGCTATGTTTATACAACTAACATCAATTTTGGCTATGACCTGACCATGAGGGTCTTTTATTTATTTATTTTCAGGATTAAAACAAGAGGCACATGCTAGGATGGTATTAGTACATTGTACAGAGAGAGGGAAGCTAACAACATAAGCAATTCCACTATATTTAATACATTGGACCATGACTATAGGGGTAAATTCAGAAATACAATCCCAAAATTCATCTAGATTTATGTGTCTAATGCCACTATATCCCTATGTTGGGCACAAAGTTTTAAAAGGAAGAAATGTGTTCATACCCCCCATATTGGAACTTCATGGTAGCAAGATGAGGAGAGAAACTTATAAAATGGGGGTTTTAATAATGGCTTCTAGGAAAGACTTAAAAGGAGGACACAAAACTCAATTTTATACTAAACAAGACCACAGAGTTATGTAATGAATTACCTTTGATAAAGGAAGAACGAAGATTTCTCAAGGATTCTAACACAGAATTTTTTAAAATTGTTGGAAAATGATCAAGATATGACTGAAAACATATTTGAGGGCACGGGGAATAGAGGCAATACACAATTAAAAATTCACAATTAGAACAGTGAATAATGAGTTACTTTTACCCCTTTTATATCAAGCAACTTGATAAAATGTTTGAAATGAAGGTTACATTGAAATGCAGGGAATGAAGGGGTTTAAATAAAATTTTAATCATTTTTCTTTATAATGTGGTTATGTTAGGTTTTTGAGGAAATCGAGGCCCAAGGGAACAAGGGGCTTGTGTGCTAAAAACTCTTAAAACACCTGCAATGTGAACAAAGGCCACTAAGTGTGGAAGATGAGGGTTTGTGAGGAGGATGAGGCTAGGAGGAACAAGGGTTGGGAGGGATTGATTTATCCAAAATACCTACAACTCTAAGGAGACCCGCGTGAAAATAAGGTAAGGCTTGCGGATGGGAGGCAAGTGCGGAGAAAAAGGAGCTACAGAGAAGGGAGGCCCGAGAGGTATAAGGATAATGAGTTCCTAATACTTCTGAATTACCCGCAATGTAAAAAAATGTCAATAGAATGTGGAAAGGGGAGGCCTATAGGGAACATGAGGCATTGAGGAATAGTTCTGTCTGACAAAAATATTTCCGCATAACTACGAAACAAAGACTTATGGGTTTGAGTTCCTTGCAGAGAACAAGAAGGGTGTAGGGAAAAAATAATTAGATGGAATAGTTCCACAAGGAACATAAATATCTGAAATACACTCAATTCAATTTCAAGTGGGTAGATAGGGGATGTGAGGAACAGGAGGCCCAGAGGAAATTCTTCCTCATGTTCCTCCAGAACCCAAAATTACTACAATACACACACTTTGACCCCAAAATCTCAAAAATGACTAACTGTTTTGATTTTTTCCATTGCTCAAGACTTCACAAAGGAAAACAAATTGGGCAAAGAAGTCAAGTTACCAAAAATTTCAAAAAAAATCAAAAATTGCAGATTTTTGGGTAAGTGACAACAAGTTAAAAATAGAAAAGAAAGTTGGAGTGTGGCTCAAGCAAAGGATAAAAGCATGAAAAATTGGCAGCCAAGTAAGGGATATTTTTGGATAAAAAACATTCAAGATGAAGACAAAGGGTCATATATGGATCGATTTATTAATAGTATTATATAAATTCTTATTTATAGGATAGACTATTATTAGTTGTTTTGTAAAACATTCATGTAGTCTATTTTGAGAGTGCATGGGCGGTGAATGGTAAGTCCCCACCCTATAGATATCTGTTGTATGTCATTATTTTGGGTACCATGATCGAATGGGACAGAATATCCATATTTTAGCATTGAGATTATTAGTATGTGAGGTTAAGGATTAGGGTTTCATACTTGCGCATGTTCCAGTACCTTATCTATGGTAATGTATTCAACTTATTTTATGTAATACTTTGTTATGATGGAATATGGAGGATGGATTATGACTATTGATGTGTCTTAATATGGTTAATACATGGTGAAATTAATCTTATTTGTGATCTGATATGTTATGTTTTCTTATTACATGTGTTTCCAATATAAGCTCATGATATGATATATGCAACATTCTGTACTTGAATGATTGCTTTGATGGTGGTTAATATGTATATGTATGCTAACATGTTGACAATCAAGCACAAAGGAGGGACATAGTAGTTTCACGTGCTTCAGGTGAGCATTCAGATATGTCTGAATGGGATGCAAATATGTATAGAAATTGAGCGTGAAAATAAAATACTACATCCAATACTACCATTGTCTCATTCATTCCCATAAGGGACACTTTCTTTACTAGCCTATTGTAACTTCGTCTTACAAGCCTCATGGATGTGGTTAATTAGCCAATAGTTTACAGTGTCATGGGTGTGCATGTCAAAAATCTTGCAATACATCAACACCTTATTTTTATGACGCATTGCAACACTGGGCAATCTCAAACATCATAGTTATTATGGCATATTTCATAAGCTGAGATTAGTGCACACACACTCCTACATGTACAACTATCCTTGGTGTTCCCTTCTATGTCAAAATCAGCACACCATAGTCCACTATGGGTATCATGTGTTGAATAAGTGGATAAATTCTCTAAATGAGAAGTCATAGTTACAATTAGTGTTGTCTCTCTATTATTTCTGTCTTGGGCTATTATTCCTTTGACCCTCCAATAAATTTCACACTTGTGCACATGCTCTGCAGCATCTTCCACACCTTGATACTATGGTAAATAAAGTGCCATCTCAAATAAGATCCGAGGGGGCTTCTATGGTGGTGGTTTACTCCCTTGTCCCAGATTGCATGGGGATGGACCATATCCTAACCCTAAACCTCCACTAGGATTTCATCCACCCAGGGGAGGACCATAATATTTCAAGTCTCCTGTGCCTAGATCCAATGGTGGTCTTGATGAATAACTATCATAAACGTTCATTGTAAAACTATACTGCATGCCAAAAATTTGTCTCGATATTCATCCAATAGGATTACTTCCACTAAATAGTTCGCCAATGTTATGCCTTGTTGTTATGCCTATCAATTTATTTCCAAACATACTTTCTTGTTCAACTATCTGAGCCTGCTGTGTTGCTATATGCACTACTTTTATCTATTGTGCCTCTTATGTTGATACTACAAGTTTCCTTCCTATGTCTCCAACCTATCACATATATTTCTAATTACCTTCTTACTCACCTTTAATGTGATTATCCTTGATAACAAATTCCAAATTTTGAACACCAAACGTAAGGGATAGGGGTCCATGGTGGGTTAGATGGGTGTTAACGGTTCTTATTCTCTCATCAGAATCACTATCATCAGATGTTGAGGGGTCCTTTTGCTGCACTTCCCCAATATTTTAGGGACATGATCATATGGTCCCTCCCCTTCTATAAGGTTCTCATTAATTTTGTACAATCCCATTCCTCTCATTCTTAGAACCTCTTCAACTACCCTCTCTCGCACATTGTTATATGCATGAAGTCTCTCTTATCTGTCTCTTTCTTCCTCTTGGAGTGACATCATCCTTCCTAAACCCATTCCTGAACATGTGCATGGTGGGGTTTATTATTACATAGGTAAGTTCTACATTCCCAAATCTATCATTAATACCTTTGTTTTTAATGGTAGTTTGCATAAGTATGATCCTCTCGGCTTGCGCAAAAAAAATAACTCTACTTCCTTTCAAGAATATGTGGAAATTGCATATTCTAAGTTGTAATTCCACAACACACCTTCCCACCAACATTCTACCACATGCATCCACGGTTCATCCAATTCAAAAAGTGTTTGACACTTATCCTGGTTCCACACTTGTTTATTTTTGTAGCTGGATACCCATACTCTGTGCATAAGTTGCCAACCATTCATATAACTCTACCAGGAAGAAAATGAAAAATGTCTCGTACATTGAATCATATAAATTATCCTCCACCCATTTAAATGCATTGAATCCTCATCTAGTTTTGTATCTTTGAGTAAATTCATCTTGGTCATCATGTACCTAATACTCAATAGTCTCTAGTGGCATTTGGAACACCATGCACACACCACATCTTAGTGAACAAAATGAAAAGAGGTCTCAAAAATGGAGCCAAGATATAGTATTTTATTTACCAACACTAATAGTCAGATGCACTAAAATTTCACTCAGACTAGTATCTAAGAACTCACTCAAAGAGTGCGCAACATATCATGTCCCTCTTTATTTGATCATACAAGAAACCTCCCTTTTATTTTCCTTGACAATCACTTTGACATGAAACTAGTAGCATTAAAAATGCCTAAGCACCCTATCATGAAAATATCGTATATCTCTTAACCATCATTTTTCTAATTAATCTCAAAGTTTATATATCTCTAAGACCTTTCTAATGGTACTAGTTTCATGTCAAATTAAGATCTTACCTAAAATTTATGAGTGAAAACTAGGCCTCTAATTGTACCTCTATAATGTCCTTGAGATCTGATTAACACTAGGTGATACTATACAATTTATCCTCATTTTTAGTATTTTATTTACCAACAATAATCATCAAGTGTGTAGACATTTCACTTAGACTAGTGTCTACCCGAAGCATGCACAATATACCAAGTCCCTCTTTATTTGATCATGCAAGATGTGTATTCATCATACACCACTGCGCATGATAAGATAGAAGATAAAGTAAATAAAAACAATGCACAGATAAGAATAAAAAGAGATTTGATAATTCATTCATAAATAAATAGCAATAGGATATGAATGCTAATTACATCTTTTCCACTAATCCTAACCTTTGACAACCCATACAATGTTACACATTACAAACATATAAGTAGTATATCAAGAAAATATTGGCTTACATACTCAGAAACAATGCACGTACCTCATATAAATTGAATATCATACACACTCTTTATATTTCATACATCTACACTCATACACATACATTCTCCCTACAACCCATACTTACAACAGGTGCAACACACATATTTATACACGGTGGGAACTTATCCTTCACTACTTATATGTTTTAATTACAGAAATAGATTTCCTAAGTATAGGTTACATGCCTCTCAACTTATTGTTTAACCTCCAATCCATACTATAAATATCTCGATGTCTATGTCCTATATTTAGATGTACATGTATGTGCTTTATCCAATATTCATGCACTTTATCCAATCTACATGTGTTTTATACATGTTGGGTCTATTTCTAGACTTGCCTTGAAAGTCACACAAACTATGATTTCTTCTATTTATAGACCATTTTAGAATCATGTTAACTCCTAAAATCTGCCCCTGGGTGCAAACCTTTGCACCCTATTATCTCTCCACCTTCTACACTCACCTTCGGGAAATTGTATTACTTCCTTTTCCTTATGCGTACTCCTATGCATTCTCTTCTAGCATTTTTATAATTTTCTAAGGTTTATGCGTGCCCTCTTGCACGTGGTCTTCATCCTCCACATGTGGATTGTACTTAGACACATTTTTAGCCTAACATCATTAAATTGTGGTGTATCAATTCTTAGGACTTAAATTTTTTTGTTGTGTTTCTTTACCACATGTTTTCCATCAACAATTCATCATTATTTGGGGTGAGGGGGAGAGGAGAGAATCTTTGACAGTATTTCATAATACCAATTTCCACTAGTTGTAGTCCATTGTTATGTGTCTCTCATCAATGCCTTGTGAAGTATAGGAGGTGAGATTTAACCTTAAGATAACTTCAAGAGGATGTTGAAATATGATGTCTTCCATGTTTCCTCCCTTACAAATTGTCTAAAATTGATACTCTACATAGTTATAGAAAGTGTAGGAATTTAAGTCTAAGGATTTAAGGCTTACAAGAGTGTCAAATTTTGATGAGTAACACATGTTATCCATCTAATTAAGGAGTTAAAAAATGTGAAGAGGGAGTTAATTTTGATCACTTTGAGTAAAATGGAAAGGTCAATTATTTCCATGTGTTAACTCATACCATTTGTTGAAGAGTGATAAATCTCAAATATTTGGAGATATTATTTTGTAACACATGTCCCTATTTCAAGACACTTAATATTTTTACCTTAGATTCAATGGAACATCAAGGGATTTTGTCATCGCTTGAACATTTTAATGGTAAAAATCATCACTTGAATATTTTCATTCAAAGGGGGAAATCTACAATGAAGCATTTTGAAAATAAGGGTGCTCCAAAACACATGTTCAACACCATTATAATCCTTCAAGTGCTAAAATTATAATCAATTTCCCATAAATTAAGCATGATGCTCATTTTTCCAACATATAATATCTGGGAGATATGTACTAGTCATGATTACTATGTTAAAAACATATATGATTTTGAAAAACTCCAGAGAAAAGCTATGGTACTAAAAACTAGATTTAGAAATAAAAACCCATAATGGTGATGAAAAAAGGCATAGGTTGGTGTGATTGATATAGAATATGGTTTACTAGAATGTAATACAAAAACTAGGGTTAATCTAATTAATATATTATAATATGTGTAAATATAGAGTTTATATATACAAATGATAGATAAGAAAGTCATAAATTATGTAAGGGTGGTTATTTTACTTAAACAAAACATCTAGAAATTAGATTAATAAGTAATAAGGGGTAGGGTTTATAAAAAGGGTACCATTATATTAGACATAAGGGTGTGGAAATGATCTCAAGCTAGGAATGGAAGTTAAGTAGAATGTTATAAAGATGTATGTAAAATTTGATATCCTAGAAATGAGTGAAAGATAGGTTCACTTGACTACGACATATTCTATTGAAGAATACATCATACAACTATTGAATCATTCCTTCACTACTTTTATGAAATATTAATTTGACACCTATTAAAGTCATGTCTCTAGATTTAGGATCTATTCCTATATTTATGTAGTAACTATTGTGTAACTACATATGTTTTATTCTTATTTCGAAACCCTTGCTATCCTATTGTGACCTAAAAAGTGGTTATTATTCAATTGATTTGAGCTACCTCAACACCTTTATGATGAAACAAACACTAATTGTATAGTAACTCTATGAAGATGTCTCAAAACCATGTAGTTATTCCTCCTGGTAAACATATGAAAACATGTGGAAATCATGTAAATATGGATTCTAACAATTGTAAATTATACTTGAATTTTTTATATAGGAATGATGATGACCTTGGGTAAAAAAATGATGATGTATTGAAATTTCGTTAGCTTGTTATAATGTGATCTACATGATAGATTGTTAAATTATTGGGCTTGATGAACATCTTAGAGTATGATTATTTATAGGATTCCTAGATGCCCCAGATAGGATAGGGTGCATGTGTTTATATTATTGACTGATGGAATTGATTTCCCTCTTAAATCACCATAATATGACTAAGGTAAAGTTCATATCTACAATTATGATAGTTACGAGTAAAAATAACATGTTTTATGACCTTGGATAAACTAATCCATTTTTATCTCAACACCTACATCTCGATAGAAATGTTTTCTCAACAACATCTTGTAAGAGGAGAGAATTTCAACCACTAATATAGTAATCTTCACTCTCTTATCTGGGAAGGAAAAAAAATCTACTTGTGTATCCTTGATTCGAAAAACAAGAGGGACTTACTTAGTTTTAATAGAGTAGAAATGGCCATAAACATGGGTTAAGGTGAGACTAAGGTAATTTAAAATTTTTTAGGTTATGACACTATCAGAGGCACCAAAATCAATTATGTAATTATTTAGTTTGTGGCTTGTAATCAACAAGGAGAGGTTAAAGGGTTATATCTTGTTCAAAATGGATGCGATTGAAGTAAGGAGGTTTTGATATGGAGAAAAGGTAGGGGTATGAAACAATCATTTGGAATTATATGGAAAAAAATTAGATTTGGGATTGTTACTCTTGATTAATAAGACTAGCTTATAAAATTGGTTAGGAAGGGTTTGCAAATATTCAAATTCTGAAATTTTCACCTTAGAATTATTTACATGATCAATTATATCAAAGGAAGTGGAAATAAATTCTTCAAGAGTTACATAAACCTTAGTAGGAGAAGACAAAACTTATTTGGAAGTAAAAAATATATTTAATAAGAGTAGATGAAGGTTTAGCAGGATTGGAAGAAGGTGACTTACTTGAAGAGGAAGATGTAGCATTAGCTAAGGTAGAATATTAATTCTTCTTTATGAAGTCCATAGAAGGAGGAAACATTAATCCTTTATTGATTATTGTTTTTTATTAAATTGCAATAGGAGGATCTTATGATTTATTTTATGAAGCAATAAATGAATCTTATTTTTGGTCTTGTGAGTAGGTGTAAACCACAAATGAATAAATAGTAATATCAACTTCAACTTCATCATATTAAAAATATGAGGATTATTCAAAATAGCCAATATTTGCATCTTTAACCTCTTCAATTCCTAGGATTATTTCTTCTTATTCAAGTTCAAGCTCTACAATTTATTATTCATGTTCCTATTGAACTACGTAGGATGCATTGATAGGTGGGGCTTCTAAAGCAAGTCTATACGACACACCAACATTTTTTATTCTGAAAATTCTTCCTAGGCACATCCTTGTAGGGAGTACTATGAGAAAGTTACTTCTTTAGAGAACACACATATTAGCCAGTTTTTGCAGTAATGGATTAGTGGTTCCTGAGTTAGAACTTTGAAATTTATCTTTTCTTGATTCTCTCTTGATCTTTCTTGACATGATAAAATAATATTCGAATTCTAATTTTTTATTTCTTAAGCATCCTCTAAAGTGTTTGGTTGATCTCTTCTTAAAATGAACCCAACTTCTAGTAATTGAGCATTTTTGAGTAATCTCAACTAGTTTTCCTTGGTAAGCTTAATAGCTTCAGGAATCTTATTGATAAATATATTAAATTTAGCTAAAAAATATATCATAGCCTCATGAGGTTCCTTATTCAACTATGACCATTGAGAAAGAAAATAATAATCATCATGTTAACACATAAAATTAGCACCCTAGATTTGATCATGGTAGATCCATACTTTTGGTAAACATGGGATTATCTCCAAGTGTGGGACTTCTATCTTGAGATAGACCTCCAGAGAAGGTTGATTCCTCTACTTATCTAACCTAATGCTAAGACTACTCCTAATCTATTCTATAGTACCACAACCAATGGACCATGGAGAGAGAGATGCATGAAATGAAAATCCTAACCTAAAAGTGGTGGTGATAGAACCAATAGAAGGGGGATGAATACTCTCCATGAGGGAAAATGAGAAGGACATGTAGAGGGAGAGGGCATATGCATGTACCAAAAAATAAAATTACATTTAACCCTCCAATGCTCACACAAAACACAACAAAATAGAACATGCAAAGGATAAATACATGAAAAACATACCACAACAAAATTAGGAAGGAACGAATGCAATAAAACATAAATAGGATAGATAAATATCCACAAAACATGATTTTATTGTGGAAGGAGTATGCACAAACCATTAAATCTAAAGTAGAAGGCACAAGAATGAATTGCAGAGACCAAATCGAGGTCTGGAACTCATGGAATCTTGTGAAACCATTTTTACATGATGTCTTTACATTTCATAGCATGAAAACCTTTACACATGAAGTGATTTGAAAATATATAGGGAAAGGGGAAGAGAAAGAAGAGGGAAATATAGAGGGCACACCAACGTTTAATCCAACAACCAACCAAATGTAATAAATCCCATGTAACACATATGGGCACATCTGATATGACATTCGTCCACATCATTTGACTTAAAGGAGGAGGTATGGGTGCCATAAAGCAATAAATTTGTGTGTTTAAACTGGTTACATTCATGAACTACTAAAACTATGTTTTTTCCTTGCCCAACCTGTGTTCACCTTTTCCACCCTCAAAACAATACCTTTTCATGTGTTTCTTTATGCCAAAATGAATCCCTTACAAAGGTGATTCTAACACCACTGATTTCATGCAATTTGGAGCTTCGTAATGAAAGTTGTGACCAAAAAACAAAATCCACCTTGTTCTATAGATTTGATAACGTTCTCTGGATTCCTTTTAATTTTACTTTGTTTCGTAGGAATTTTAGTTGTTGTGCAGATTTTGAATGTTGAAACTCTTGGTGCATTGAGAAACCCATGAGACACTCACCCCCATGTACCCACAAAACTATCACCTTTCTCCACATTCCACAAAGTTCTATTCTTTGTGTTGCACAAAATTTCTTACCCGCGACCATGTTTCCTCATTCCACATATTTTGAAGAACCCACAAAACAATAACATCGATGTTCTTCCCTTAGTTACATTTCAAATTTTTACCCTTTACAGTGCCACTTTGTTTCTTAGTTCCGTAGCTTAGGAGAACCTGCAGAGCACTACAATTGGGAAACCCATTAAACACTAGGATAGTGTTTTGTAGATACCAACCTTAGTCATGTTCCAAACATGATTTTCCTTTATTTCATTAGGTTTCAAACTTCTCCTCCATGCATCACAAATTTTGATAGAGATAAATTCATGTTTTGTTTCAAAAAATTGACCAACCTCGAGGAATATCATTTTTATCCAAGTCCATGCAACAATGTAATTCCCAACAATGAAGCACTAACTTCATGTTTTCCACCTAATTCCCCATCCTTAATCCATTTTTCAATGGGTTAGGAGAACCCACAGAACACAAGGGTCCACTAAAATTCTCCTAAGTCCAAATGAATGTTCCGTGGTTTAGGAGAACCCACTAAAAACCAAGTTATAGCTCCAGACCAATTGTATGGCTAGACCTAGACCAATTATATGGCCAACTCCAGACCAATTCTATGACCATTTCATAGAGTAAACTTTTCAACTAGGGATTTGATGGTTTTTCCAAAATTGTAAAGGAGGAGGAATTTTGGATAACAATTTAGTGACTACATGAGGTTACCTTCCCACTAGATATAAGATCTATGGTATTTTGAGTAATCCATTGGGCATGGAATCATTCCTGAAAAACTTGAAAATTGATCATTCAAAATTAAAATTATTACCCCTGGATCTACACGGACTTACAAATGATATGGAATTGCTTACTATTGCTCTTCAAATTTTATCCTTTAGAGCTCTGAATAAAACTTGGAAAATACTCCAAAAACTCTAATCTTTTCCAAGGAAGGAGCATAGAGAACTTTGAATTATGTATGGTCTTGGTAGTTAAATGAATTCATCTTAAAGTTTCCCCAAAACACCTTGTTTCCACTATGAAACCTGACTATATTGAATTGTCCATACCCATAAGAAAGGATGGAAACATGTAGATTGTGTATAATAACTTGTTTTACAATAAATAAACCTAATACAATCCTATTATAGCCAAAATCAAATGAAGATAAACAAAAAAAACAATTGGTTGGGAGAAATAGCTTCCCTTCATAAAAAAATGGGACCATGTGATTAATTTTACAAATAAATCACATGGTTGAAGTTCTAACATTGCTTGTAATTCCTTGTTGTTCAAAGTATTATCTAAGAAAAGAATATATAACTCATGTAGTTGCTCTGCATTTGGGTTTGGTAAGTGTTGAAGTTGACTTTTGATGCTTTAAAGTTATTTCTCTTGATCTGAAGTGAGCATGACCAATGGAAGCTTTATTTTTTGCTCTAAACTAGAAAAGTATTTGATTGGAAAAATATGTTTATGAATTGATGGATTGATCCTTTGAATTTTTACATCTCCTTTAAGATCATCCCCGTAAATGGGGTCGTCATGCATATTTTCCTCATTTAAAATAGGTTTTGCAAGTTGTCCAAACTTGTTTTCATTTTTTTCCTCCCCTATGACCATATATGATTCAACATTGGGCTCCTCATTCTTCTCCTCATCTTCCAACAAGAATTTTGAAGCTAAAATATATCCTCCTCCTCATCATAAAGATCAATATGATCTTCGTGTTTGATTTCCTCATCAGCTTTCTCCTTGGGGATAGCCTCCAAGTCTGATTCCCTAAATAAGAGTGAAGTTTGGTCAACATATTCACCATAAAAAGAGAGCAAGAAACTCTCAATTATATCTTTTGCATTCAGATCATGAGATTTTGATGTGTCCCCCTCTATCTTGTGCTCCTCAACTTCAACCTCCTTTTTAGATTGATTAAGAAAAATAACTAACTCATCTTCCATTTTAGGTTGATCAAGAAGAACTACAAGAGGTTTTAGAGAGGATTGGTCCATTTATTCATCTAATATGTCCTCAAAATAAGTCCAGTCCTTAATAAACACTTCATAAATACCAAGAATGGATCTCTCCTCAATTGATTTTGATACATCTATAGGAGGTTAACCAATTTATTCTTGATGAGATCTCTATTTGGTTTGAAAAGCATGTCTCCAATCCTTCAAAATTTATAGCTGATGTTATTGTTTTTCTCTACATCTTAATGTTCATCAATCTCACCCCCTCCAAACTTAGCCAAAGTGTCTTCAACTAGTTCTGATAGAAAAGAAATTGGTGGAATGTTTTCTTCTAGATGTAACACTTGCTTATCTTGAAACCTTGAAACTTTTAATATGTTATGCTCTGTATGGCTATTCAAAAGGCTTCCCTCCCAAGTTTTTCCATTCATTAATCTCATCCCAAAATATATTTTAATATATGCAAGGATGGGAGGATTGAACTTCTGACTGAATTTTCAAGGGCGTGGGTGATGGAGGAGGTACAACATCTTCCTTTGGAGGATGATTGACAGGAGGGGATTTGCAAAAGCTAGGGATCTTGAATTTTGGCTAAGAGTGTATATGTTGGAAAGAGGGAATGAGAGGGATATATGATAGTAGTGAGAGATTGGCCCATTGACATGGTTAACTAGAACTAGATTGGTGAGCTTGCATTAACAAAATCCACTATGATATTTAAGGAGACAACTTAGTCATCAAATCTTGCTTCTTTTGAGGGCCAAACTAGTTTAGCATAGGGAAAACCCATAGATATGGAACCCTATTACAAATTTTTATCACCTTAAGCATGAGAGTCACCATCAATTGTATCAAAATTATCTCCAACCTTTTATTCTTGATCCAAAAATCATCTTCAACCATGAAATTACCTCCATAATCAACATATCCTTGTTCTTGAGAAACATCATGGTTAACTTCGTAACCATATGGATCTATAAGACCAGGTTGATAGATATCTAATTGAAATGGAGGAGAGTTTTAGAAATGTGGGGATTGAGGGTAATAGAATTTTTATTGAAAATGAGGATTCTAATGAGTAAATGAAGTCATGATTACACAACTTCATGGAATGAGAAATAGAAGAGAGGAAAAGGTCCATGGATGAGATAAATGGGTTTTTTTGGACTAATAAAATTGTTAAATGTTCTTATTCAAAGCCTCCAAAGGATGGAATATCACCAAACACACAACAAACTTGGTGAAATGATGTATATCTCATTAAAATTCTCCCATCGTGCATGTCAAAACCGTTAACACATAAACGTAACACCCTAGATTTGATCATGTAATATAAATAATTTTGGTCAACATGGGATTGTCTCCAAGTGTGGGATTTGTATCTTGATACAGACCTATAAAGAAGCATGGTTCCTCTACCTATCTAACCTAATGCTAACACTACTCCTAAGCTAACCTACACTAACACATATAAGGGGTTAGGGAGATAGAGATGTAGAAAATAAAATTCCTAAGTTAAAAGGGGCGGTAATAGCACCAAGAGAAGGGGATGAACAATATTCATGAGGGAAAAATGAGAAGGAAATGGAGAAGAAGATGGAAAACACATGTGCTATAGACCAAAACTGCATTTAACCCTCCATTTCTAACACAAAACACAACAAAAAGGAACATGTAAAGGATAATTGCATGCACAACATCAAAGTAATAATGGAGATGCATGAATGCAATGAAACACAACTAAGGAAGAGAAATAAGAAAAAACATGATTTTATTGTCAAATAAGTATGCACAGAGCATTAAACTTGAAGTATAAGGCACAAAAATGCATTGAAGAGACAAAATTGAGGTCTAGAACTCATGTAAGCTTGTGAAACCATTTTTACATGATGCCTTTACATTTCAGAGCATCCAACCCTTTACAAATGAAGTGATTTGAAAATATTTAGAGAAAGAAAAAGAGAAAGAGGGGGGAAAGAGAGAGGGAACACAAAATTTTAATCAAACAACCAAAAAAATGCAATAAATCCCCTACGATGCACAAGGGAACCTATGATATACCATTCTTCCACGTCATTATACTTACAAGAGGAGGTATGGGTGCCATGAAACAATAAATTTTGGTGGTTGAAGTGGTTGTATAAATGAACTGTTAAAATTTTATTTTTTCCTTTCCCAACATGTGTTGACCTTTTCCACCCAAAAAACATCTATTCATTATTTATTTATGCCAAAATGAATCTCTTAAAGAGATGGTTCCAAAGCCACCAATTTCATGTAATTTGGAGTTCTGTAACAAAAGTTATGACAAAAAAACCAATTCCTCCTTGTTCTGCGGATTTGACAACAGTTTGTGCCTTCTTTTGAATTATTCTTTATTTTGCAGGAATTTTCTTTATTCTATAGGTTTTAAATGTTAAAATTATACACGGATTGAGAAACTCACAAGACACTAACTCTCATGCACCTGCGAAACTCTTACCTTTCTCCACGTGTCACGAAGGTCTATTCTTCATGTTGCATGACATTTCTTACCTGTAACCATGTTCCCTCATTCCATATATTTTGAATAACCTACAAAACACTAACATTAATGTTATGTAGTTAGCCACATTTAAAATTCTCACACTTTTTTGCATGACTTTGTTTCTTCATTATGCGGGTTAAGATAACCCGTAGAACACTATAGTTGAGAAACCCACGGAACACTAGGATAGTATTTCAAGATTCCAACATTAGTCAAATTTCATGCTTTTCCTTTGTTTCATGATTTTTTGAACTTATCCTCAATGCATCATGGATTTTGATAGAGAAGACTTCATGTTTTTTTTTTGGAATTGTCCAACCCTGCAAAATATCATTTTTCTCTAAGTCCACGTAACATTGTAATTCCTAGACATGAGGCACCAAATTCATGTTTTCCGCCTAAGTATCGATCCTTACTCCATTTTTTTGTGGGTTAGGATAACCTGTGGAACACTAGGATCCACCAAATTCCTCCCAAGTCAAAACTGATGCTCCCTTTGTTCCATGGGTTAGGAGAACCCACAGAACACCAAGTTCCAACTCTAAACTAATTCTATGGCTAGATCTGGACCAAGTCTATGGACAAATTTGGACCAATTCTATGGACAGCTCCAAACCAATTCTTTGGCTAGCTCTAAACCAGGTCTATGGCCATTTCGTGGAGTAAGCTTCTCAATCAGGGACTTGATGAGTTGTCCAAAATTGCAAAGGGGGAAATTTTTTGGATAACACATCCTTGGCTAGTTTAAATCTTTCTAAATTTTTTTATTTGATATTATCCCAATTGGTGATTGATCTTCATGATAGATGATATAACTAATTGGAAATGAATTATTGAAATGCTTATATGAAAATTAGATATCGATGTATCTTCGTTATGAAACTCCGAACACATCACAAGCTATAATAAAAGTAGCATTGTGCTCATCATGGTATTTCTTACCATCTCCTATGAACTTAGGAAATTTTATTCCTTTACCCTCTAGTGAATTTATAAAGTGGAGGGGTCAAAGCAAATAAACCAGTATTCTTTCCCCAAGGTACATATGCAACCATCTTTGGGGTAAGATAATTCAATGGTTTTGGAGACATGAGAGATGCAACATGGATAGGAGAATGAATTTCAAGTGGACCTTCAGGAGAGATTTCATAATCTTGTCTTGTAGTTATTATGGGAAAATTTTAGAAATATACATATTATTTCTCAAATGTAGGATCTATAACACCACTTGTTTGATGACCTCTTGTGTACCTTATTTCCACCAGTTTGTAGAATAGGTGATTAAATCAAAATAGGAAAATAGATTTTTAGATTATAAGGAGATGAAATTTAGCTTATATATATTTTAGGATTTTGTGGAACTATAGGTTTAAGTACTGAAAAATATTCCCCACACTGGGCGCTAAAAAATATTTTTGAAATATTTTTTCAGGGACAAATATGGGTTTCATCAATTCTCGCAAGACTAGGTCCATTCGCTATTGAATGGGTCAACTTCTATTTATTGAAAAATGAAAATTATATACACTAGTTATAACTTTAGGGGTGGTCAAAGGCCCTTGAATGTGTAGAAAAACCCTTGTTATAACTACAATGATGGATTAAAGAGGGAAGATTTTGCATGTAGGGGAGGAGATAAGTATAGGAAACAAAGAGGAAAAGTAAGAGGGGAGATATTCTAATGAGAGAATTACATAATCTATTAACCAATAAATTTGAATTTTTTTCTAGATTAATTAGAAGAAACAAGCACATATATGTAATCACATAACGATCATGAAAGAATAACAAATATTAACAAAAATTTTAATAAGTGATTCTCATTTCATTTTGGTAGTTACAAATCCCTTGTTCCCTTACAAAACTTGCAATATGATTGGATGAGTATCAAGAGAGAGAATGGGGGAAAATATTATGTAGAAATAGAAGAATGCAATTTTATGGGGAGAGAAATGAATGATCCTTTGGAATGATGAAGTCATTCTAATATATATACCTCTTACATGCCTTGTCAGATTCCCAAGTGAATTTTCATAATTTTGATTAAAATAAGTTTCTTTTACAATAAAGGAATATTAAATCACCTAAATGAATACGAAAAAATTGGAAAAAGTACATCCCCAATGAAAAAATAGAAATCACCAAGTGCAAGAAGTCACTTTTAGAAAATGTGATTTCTTCAGGAAGAAAGAGAAGATGGGGAGAAGAAAGAAGGGAATAAAATAAGTTATCCCGTGAGTGGAGATATGGAAGATGAAGACCCTTGAATGTAATGTATTGGAGGAGCCTTTTGTCCTTTCACTATTGAATTGAATCTTGACATTGTATTCAAAATTTATCTCCTACATGAAAATATGGTGTTCATTAAAATATCCAACCATTAATTAGCTACAATTTATATTGATTTGCAATGATCTATCCATGAGATGAGTATTGTAGTTCTGTGGATATGAAAGAATAAAATGATGAACACCTCACCTTGTTCAACTTAGCATTGATTTTTACCTTGACTTATTGGACTCTAGTGATATGATTTGGGAAGTCCTCAAAGGATTAACAGAGTGTTCATATCCTCTAATCAATTGTTCAGATCCATGTTTGAGAATAGTTATCTTCTAGACTCACAAAAACATTTTTTCTCAATAAAAATTTGGAATTAGTAAGACTCATTTTTTGAATAATTGGTAGGAGATCCTTCCAATGTTCAATTTAATATCTAATAGTGATGAAGACATATTTAAACTTATTTGTTGACATAATGGATAACTCATATATCTTGATCATTTATTGGATAATATTGCAACTCTTCTATACAATGGAATCAACCCATGTCTTTGTTTTCCTTTCCAATTTTATAGAATGTTGGCCTGTTGTACCATATGTAGATAAAACCTTCTTAGGGGAGTGACTAACTCAGAGGTAGTGAGAGGAGGAGCTTTAGGATGTAAGAAGGTCTAGGAATATGATGTCAAAAAATACACATTTTCATCTAACTGCTCCTAAGTTTCTTTTCCTTTTTAGCTTGAGAAACTAACCTAACAACATTTTCTTGAAAATTATGAGTGTCCCTCTAATTTATTGAATCTCCAAGAGGAAAACTAATCATCTCATAATCAGATATCTACATTTTAGCGTCATCCTTTTCAACCCTTAGATGAGAAATATCAATGAATTGAGATTCAAAAGAATATGATACTAGTCAAGAAGTGAATATATCCTTCTGAGGAGTAGGTGTGAGGTGTTAAAGCTCAGGAGAGGTTTGGATCACTAGAGTTTTAGCCTTGAAAATAATCCATTACCAATCACTTATGATATCCTAAACCCAAGATAAAACATGCCATCTTGAAAAAGGTGAAACTCGATTTACAAGGATTATCATGGGAGAAAGAGGTACCAAATCCTAACTAAGAACTATTGATTTGTGTGACTTACCTAATCATCCCTAAGGGTCTTGTCCACATCACATGGTGAGTCATCTCACTTAGAGAGATCATATGTCTTAAGAGTTATATGACACATGGAAGATCTCATCATAGAATGTGTCATTTTCATATGCGTCAATGACATCATATGAGTTACATTCCCTATTTAGAATTATAGCTCCTCTTTTACTCTTGAAGGGAATGATTATCTAGGAATGAGAGTTACATGAAACTCCCATATGTACCCTCTTTTTTGATCTATGAGAATGCTAGACCTATTTTTTTCTTATGCATGATTTTCCATTGTTGTTCAGTTCTTGCTAATTACTTGGAGCATTCATTTCACCAATGGAGTGCAACCTCTTTGATGTGCACAGGGTTCTATGTTTATCATTGTAGAATAATAATACATCATAATCAGAGCTCTTGTTTAGTAAATGTGCACTCATGTTTTTTGGTTGTTAATTACTTCTGGTTTCATTTTTATCACTTCTCATGTAAGTTTTTGTTCATTTTATTTAGAATCTTTTAAACTAGTGTTAAAAACTGGTTGGTTGAAGTTTATGCATTTTGGGGTTTTGTGAATGTGTAGGTTTAGTAATTCCTCGGCCACATTCAACTAGTTGTAGTTATATTTTGTGGGAAACCTATCTAGAGGTTGGTTCTTGATTTTTGGTAATATTAATATTATAATTAAGAGTGATTTTTAAAAAACCTGTGTTTTATACTTATTCTGGTCCTGTCTCATTGTTATCAACTTTTTGTTTACCCCCTATTTGTCTCATATCCTTCACAACTCGACCAAGATCTTGCAGAGATCAGTGAGCTCCCTGGTGAGTTACTTCTTGGGTGAGCTCTTGGTCAAGTTGGTGGTGAATTGTTGGTTTTTGGGATGCAGTGTTACTTTTTATGTCGACATGGTTGTCTAAGGGTTTTGCAGTGCATTGTTCCTCATTTTGCATGTTGGGTTGTCAAGTTGCACTATCGGTGAGCATGGATTTTCCCTTGCTTTGTATTGTTTTTCCTCCCGCTGAGCTATCTCGGTTTGCATTTGATCCTTGGGTTGGCTGCAGGTCGGTTGTGAGTCATGTTTAGTGATTTGAGTCAAGTATGCATCACATTGCATGGTTGTTTAGGTGTTGTATTGTTTTCTATTTTAATTGCTTGATTGAATGTGTGCACGGATCATTTTTATGTGGTTGCGTGTTAAGCTCTCTTTTTTTCATTCACCTTTTCTTCCCTGCGAGTCCTGCGAGTGGATTTTTATGTCACCATGCTATTTACATTATTTCATGTTAAGCTTTGCATGCTCATCCCCTCATCCCTTCTTGTTTGGTGTCATTCTCCACCCTACGTCGATCCATTAGATCTCCTGTATGCACTAAGAACTGTGTGTTACTCTCCCTCCCATGGTCTTTGTATCAGATCGACTTGTCATGGGCTCCTCTAGTCCCATCTCACTTTTCTCTCCTTGATCTACATGGATTATCTCCCACCTCCCCCACCGAGTTGCGTGTTAACTCATGTCACATTTCCCACCATTTACTTAACCCTTTTAATTTAAATCGCCCCTGTTAAAAACCATATCTCTTGATTATTTTCTTTGCTTGTATTTCGAAGTCTTTTCAAATTACAGCGGGGTTTTATTTTATTTAAGTGTTCATTTTAATTAAAAGGGTCTTAGTTTTAAAAGTGGTCAGTTTTTTAATAAAAGGGATAGGTTTATTAAAGGCGGGTAATATAATTTGTTAGGTATTAATCTTAAAGTTAGAATCTAATACAATTATTAAAGGTGTTTTAATATATTGCTAGGATGTAATAACTATTTAATTAAGGGATTTAATAAAAAAATTACGCATCTAATTTTTTTAAATAAGCTCTTTTTAAAATCGATTAGTAGTTAATTTAGTGTTTATTTAACATTTTTAATTTCCTTTTAATATTTAAATTTAGTTAATAGGGCATTTTAGAAATGTGTTTTTTAGCGTTATTAGAAAATTTTTTCTACTAATCCTTGTTGGATTATGTAGCACCATTTTTAGAGTTGTTTTCCTTCTAGGAGCCCTCATTGCACCCTGGAGGTCCTTTGCATCGTATCTCCCTTGGTATTTCTTGCGGAATAGTGAGAATGTTCGCCACAATATTACATTAAGGGGGTTTCTGTTGCGACATGAGACACTATTTCTCACATAGGACTATTTTTTCTCCCCTTCTCTTCTTTTTTATCTCATTTTGTGTTTTATTATGGCGTCAAACTTTCAAGATCAATGAACCTTGATTTTGGTCTCTTCTCTTGTGCATTATTCTATTGATTGTAAGTTGAGTGACAGACTGGTTCTAATGCACATTCGCACTTGATTGTAATCAACACACTAAACTATAAAGTTACAAATTTAGGGAGTGATAATATTGTTCTAGGGTGGTTGTGTTTCTTTCTCTTTCCTTCTATATTCCTTCCTTCTCTCTCTTCACAATGGATTCCTCTTCAGCACCTTTTCTCACACTGTTAAATTTATTTAAATGGAGATCTAAACTTTCTATGGTATTACATAGTAAAGGGTTTTTCTGTGTCACCATTGGAGTAGATACTGAACCTAAATATGAACCCAAAAAATATAGGTGGTTTAACCATTGTGATGAAGCTTTGGGTATTCTTTGTATATCCATCTCTTTAGAATTTTGTTTATCCAAACTAGAGCTAGGTGTGCTAACACTTCATCCAGTCAGATCTAGAAGCTCACCCAAAGCACACATAGCCACCAGGTCCCTCCTTTTATTTTCTTATTAGGATGTTAGCATGCATTGCGTCATATTCATAACCACAACATTCACTCATGCACAAATAATCATCATAAACATCAAAGTTTAGAAACACATACAATAAGGAAAAAAAAACCCTCATGATCATTAATACATAGGTCATCATTATAATCATAACACCATTACATAATCAATAAGTCTGAATACATATCCATTGCAAGATATTATAGTCAATACATAATCGAGTAGTTGATTATAATATACTTCAGTACATCCATATGCTAGATCATGCTCATGCCCATATAGATTCAAACTATATCTTTGTACTCATTATGACCTTAGAATCCTTACTAGCCCCCTAAAATAGTAGCAACTTATCAATATTTGTAGAGTGGGGACTTTCCCTTCACCGTTTATATGATTTATTTCTTAAAAATAGGCATATATACAAATATAACATACATGCATGATACAAGAGCATAAATTCTCAACATGTACATATGAAGAGTATCATAAGATTTGGATTTTAAGGGATTTCATAGGTCTTAGAGGTTATGAAGGGTCTATTAGGAGAGTTATTTTAATTTAAGACCTTGATGAATTTGAAATTATCAATTTCCCTCCAAATTGAATTTTGAATCTTGGGGCAATTTTGGATTGTATAGGATATATTTTTGTAATCTTGGAGCATATTTGATATTAAGCCTTGTTGAACTCTAGTACTCTTAGTGAGGCCATGTTTTTGAACCAGGCATAAGGTCCTAAGTCGCTAGACTAGACTAGGTCTTTAATGAACTAATAAAGAGACAAAAATGTAATAAGAAGGGTCATGGAGTCAAGATTTAGTTATGGAATCTTGTGAAGGCATATTTAAGCCTCACCTTGTAGCTGTATTGGCATCATTCAAATTGTCATTAATGAGAAGAGGATATCCAACGGAAATTACATAAGATATTTTTTGTATATACACTCTTGTATCATTTTGAATGGTTTTTATGATCCTAGTACATGAATTCAGTGTGAAAACTTGAGTAATAATTGTTTCATGCATATTTTATAGCATCTAAGGTTTGAATGATCCGGTAAGAGGATAAAATCCTTGTTGATTAAATGGATTGTAATGTGAATTGAAGATTTAGAGTGTAAGTAAGTTTCATGGTGGAAATTGTCTTATCATACCCTATTACAACCAATTTTTATAGTGAAGAAGATGATTTATGAGTAATAAACAGAGAATTGTGAATTTATAAAGGTTTGTTAAGGTGTAGGAATCTTTCTAGACCATTAGGGACCTTCCCAGTAGAAGAAAAGATCAAATAATGACTGTATATTTTGACAACAATTAGAAATTATGTGCAGAAAGGTAGAATAGGGAAAATTCAAAGGTTTATCAAGGTGGAGGACATAGGAGACCTCATTGTTCATGTTATTTGCATAATATTGATGGAACAAGTCTTAAGGTAAGATACTAATCTCTGAAACTGTGTGAAGCTAATTTTATATCAATATCTTAGTTCTCAGACACTCCATTTGGAACCCTCTAGGGTTTATCGGGAATGAGGTGTTTATATGTTTAACCTCATTATCAAAAGATAATTATAAGAGGGAATCATATTAGCTTTGTTTTTAAGAGTATTGTAAAGGATTTGAGGAAGTATTATCTTTTTAAAGATTTAAAGACGTGCTCAGTCTTGGACAATCCTAAAAGTGATTACTTGAGACAAGAGGACAACCTAAAAGTAGGAGTGGAGGCCTCAAAATTGAAGAATCAAGATTAGGAAACTTGTATAAATCATCTTAAAGAAGTTTATTTCCTTATTTAAAAGGAAGCAAGACTAAATTAAATCTCAGACCACTGATTCCTTTACCAGTTTTGACAAATAGTAGTGAAGGAAAACTTGGAAGGCCAAGGTTTGATAAACATTGATAATTTTGGGATTCTACTAAGGAGAAAGATTAAAAATAGGAAGGATAGAATCTTGGAAGATCTGGGAAGGATATTTTACAAATCTTGTCCTTTGAAGAAGTTTAATTTTTTTTACAAATGATGACAATGGTTGTAGTTAACTGTGGCAAAACAAGAATGATAAGAAGATCAAAGAGAAGTCTGATGGTTTGGTGAATTTAATGAGAAGAATGAGACTCCAAACCCTATGCATAACATCTAAAGAAGATAGTGAAGGAAATTCTAGGGGTCTCAAGCCTTACACAATTCTAATTTTTATAAAAGGTATGGCATTCTTCCCTATCAGTGTATTCCATTCCTATCAAACCTAATTTTATTGATAAAGTTGATTTTAAAGAATCTTTACAAAAGAATACCTATTGTAAAGTTTCACAGAGATGATAGGGACTAAAGGGTATTGGGATATAATTATATTTTGAGGTGAATCTTTGTAATTTTTCCTAACTATTGAAATACTAGGGGAGGTTGTTGTGAAGCCTAGATAGGGGCAAGTTGTAAGAAAGTGGAGAGTTTGACAATTTGGGCGGCTTTAAACCATTCTAAGGGTTGAATTAGTATAGTTCAAGGAATACAAGCATGTTGGGATGAATGATTAAGTACAATGAAGTGCTACATCAATAAATGCATGTTTTTATGTGTTGAGAAGCCTTTCTAGGCATCTTTGCACAATATAGATAAACTTGAATTTATTATTATTTTTAAACCACTCCAAAGGTGATATTGGCATGGTTGAGGAATAATATCATGTTGTAGAGGTTATTTTAATGCAATAAGGGTGAAATAAATAATTTACATGATTAGGAGGAGTTAGTGAGCTTGAGTGAAACGATAGTTTGAAGGCCATTTAAGCACAATTTGAGTTTTATATCATTTCTAACCTTGAGATTGAGTTTTTCTCTGCATCAATGCATTTACAAGGGCTGTTAATAATAGATTTTCCTAATTATACATCATGATTTATTTCTATTATTAGACATACTATTCTGATTTCTACTTTTCATGTTCTTTTTCCAAATACAACCCTTTCTTAGCCACCAAGGCATCTTACTTTTCTCTGATTTTAGACCTTTTCTTGATTGAAATTCCAACTCTTCTTTTTTGTTTTTATCCCTGACTCTGGGAATATGGATAATTTCCTCCTCTTCCGTGCAGCCCCGCATGTTGACATATTTTCCTGCTACTTTCACCCCTTATGTGTTGATCTGATCCTTATGTGTGTGCACCCTGTGCGTAGCCTCTATGCTTCTTTGATACTTAACATTTATGCCAAAGAAAATTACCCCACACTAGGGATATTATCCATCCTCAACAATATTGAATCAAATAATTCCTTCAATGAATGAAATAATTAAATAATATGAATATGGATTACACCAAAAGAATCAAAGAATCAAGAACTCATGTCTTTTTGGGTGGAAAGATCCCTAGAAATTCCTACTCCAATTTTTTCTCCAGCTCACTCCAACCTTCCAAATCCTTTAGTGCCTTGACCAGTGCAGCATCAACAATGTCTGGTACCTATGTGATAGTTAACTCATTTATCTTCCCCTTGAGCTCCATGATCATCTTCTAAAGTTGCGAGGCCACATCATCCAACGCATCCATCTTTCTCGTTACCAAGGGAAATACTTACTTTAGTTTGTCTCTAAGTGTGGCCTTTAGAGATGTTATCAAATCTCTATTTTACTCTACTTCATCCAACACCTTCTCCCATTAGGCCTTGTTGTTCTTCATTTTGTACTAAATCTCTCTTAACTTTTCTTCATCCTTGGCGGCATATGTGTTCACTACTTATTCAAAATATTGGCAGTTGTTAAAGAGAAACTCGGCCCTCTACGTAGCCTTCTTAGTCTTTGCAACTAGTGCCTCATACTGCACAAGATTTATCTTAATGTATTCCTTTTCATCCTTCTTTGTACATGGCTATCTTGTTGGTTTTTTGCCTTGTACCCTTTATTTTCTCATACATGATTATCCATGCCAAATCCTATAAATAGTGAAGAACTTTCTCATATCCATATTTGGCATGTTTAACAAGCCTTGGGTATGTGGTAGTGATAATATCCACAATGCACTTTGCTTTCTTATACGTCGTGCATTTTCTCCCTTTTTATTCTCTTTGATCCTTCTTAAGTTCCTCAATATTTCAACCCTTTTCCTGAGATTCCTTGCACATTATTTTGATGATGAAATCCTTGTAAAAAATTCTCACCCTAACCTCTATCGCCAATTTTTTTAGTGTATTATATGAATTATATTCAATGAGTCTCTACAAGTCAACCATTGGGAAGGATTCTCTAGGTGAAAACTTAAGCCGAGCCTTTGATAATGATTGTATGCTTACCTCAAACACCAACTCTTCCATGTGTGACTAGAAATCCCAAGAAATCATCTTCCTAGTGCACATGGGAGGGCTTCATTTTTATCAAAGAATGACCAACATAAGAGATCTTATGTGGCCACTAAGCTTTGGTACCTTTCCAATAGGACTTTTTCAAGATCATTATTGTATTAAAAAAATGGGCCTTGGGGAATCTACCTTTGTATTTTTCCATTTCATTTGTCCCTTTTAGCACATCCTATGCAATAGAGTGGACTACGCAACTCACTTCTCCCATATCCATATCCTCACCTCCAATGGTTTTCTTATTTCATTCTTCCTCCTCGTCGTACTCAACATTGTGCCCTTCTTCAAACTCCCCATCTCCAACTATGTTCTCCATAATAGTATCATCATGGCATTTATCCTCTTCACCATCCTTCCTCAAACTTTCTTACTCATGGTACATCATGCTCCTATTCATCTATGTCCTTCACAGTGTGAATTATCAGGGGGTCTTGTGGTACCTCCTTTTTATTAGACTTCTCTACATCCTCAGTCTCGTCTCTTAAAACCTCTTAGGGTTTATTATTTACTAGGGTCTTCTTCTAGGGAATTGGATTTTGGGTGACTTCTTAGTCTCTCTAAAGGTACTCACACCTTTTCCTACCTCCCTGCGCTCTTATTATCTCTTCTCTCTTGTGCCCTAGTCAAGGGTATTCTCCTCTTCTCCTTCTATATCTTCTTCATCACTCTCTTCTCCTTAACTAGAAAGGGCATTCTTATCTCTTTATATCCACCATATGTTTTCCCTTGGGTGGTCCTGGAAGTGGAAGGTCTTCCTCATCAATATACCTTCCTTCCTTTAATTTTGGTCTCAAATAGATGTATACCTTTTTTGCCTCCTTGCCTAATAGTAGAGTCTCAGAAGTGATATTGATTATATTTGACTCCATTGTTTCCACATAGGCTAATTTTCTAGGGTATACATAGGTTGTGAGAAGTGTGTGGTAGTTGGCCTCTACCTTGTCTACATAAAATTTTAACTTGCAATCAAAAATTCTATTGACCAATGCTTGGAAATACTTGGTAGTGAATGTGAAAGGGTAGCTTGCACCATGGGCTCTTGTCCCCAGTCTTCATATTAAATATCCCAAGGAAATAGTGTTGAAACATTGTAAACTCTTCCTTTCCTTCCAAGACCGAAGGAAGCTCCCTTGGTATGCACCATTCATGTTTGAATTATTCCCACATCCGCTTATACCATCTATCCACCCAAATAGTGTAAGCATTATTAATACCACCATCACTGTTATACTCTGTGAATCTTTAGGCTAAAGACTTGTTCTCCATTATATATTTCTATATTTTATCACCAAACCCATTAGATACCCCTATCTCATAGAAAAAAATAAGGAGAAGAATGGCACCCCAAGTTATCTTCTCTCCTTTTACAAATTACATGTGTACTTCCTCAATGATTCCTTTAGCGATGAACTATGTGATGTTGTATATAATTTTATTCACCATCATCTACATGACATGGAGCCACTTTTTATTCACTTGATTCCATCTCTCTGAAGTGCCTAACTTAGAGCTAACCAGGCACACAAAAACTCTTACATCTTGGTCACTAATATTTACTATGTCCATTTTGTAGCCTCTCCTCTGATATTTTAAAGCAACGACAATGGCCTCTACTTATGCATCATCCTCCAAGATATGATCTATCTCCTGACCTAAACTTCACAATCTTGTGACCCTGCTAATTAGCTACATGATGATATGCATCCTCCTTCCCATAAAGTAAAAAATATATTCATGAACCTTTGACATCAACCATTGATAGAAGTTCTCTGGTTTTTCAAATAAAGGCAACTCATATAACTGGAGTACTCATGTGCTCTCCAAGTCCTTCTACACCTTATCATCATAAATCAAATTTCCATCGAAAATCCTCTAGTTTATCTTGATGATGGATTCTTTCTTTGTGTTTACCTCATGCTTCTCTGAGCGATGATTATAATATCTTATCCTGCACTTGGTTAAGTGAGACTCCCATAGATATGTAACAAAAAAATCTCATGGATACTTCATTTCATAGAAACACTCCTCCGACGCATCCTCTACTTTGGTCTTCTTATTCTTTCCTTTACCCATTCCCTTAGGCGATATAGTGGTTTCCTTCTTCAGTTCCATTTTTTTCAATCTGCGCAACTTTTCAGTTCACACTTCGCAACAAATCCATGCCCTAGGTGCTAGATGACCTTCTGCTCAACCGTCTATGCCAAGTGTTCACTTCTTATTCCTTTCTCTGAGCTGTAATATTCCTTAATGAGTCTATTCCTTAGTTCTAACTTTGTTCTCTAGTTTCACTTCTGAGCACTTGTCCTTCTATGAAAATTGAAACTTGAAGAATGTAAATAATTACGTGATGAATATAATACTCTGAGCCTTACCCACACTCGAAACTTCCACTTGAAGGATCTCTTGAACTAGGTTATGTACTATCTCACTCTGGTTTGCCTCAATTCTCCAAATCCTTTCATAATTTTTCACATGTTCACACTTCTCTCTTTAAAAACTCAAGCTCTTCACAAGGTACGGTAAGAATGAAATCTCTTTAGCACCCCTTTTATATATTTCCAAATTTTTATTGCATTTATTTGTGCTCACCTACCCCCATACTACCACCTTAAATAATCTTTTTACTTTTTTCATGCTTTTCCCTTCTTTCTTCCACATGTAACAGTTATAACCTTTTGGAGTGCCATTACTTCCCTAACTGCAGTCATCCTTGCATGTACTCCTCTACGTTATAACCCATATTCCTTTATGTCATGTCCCAAGTAGTATTTCATGCTACTTCCTCATTTGTGTTACATTGTGGAACCTCTTTCTCATGTGGTTTCTAATATAAGAAAATCCTTTTGAGAACCATCATATTAGCTCCTGCAACACCTTCCTTTTTCTTCTCACACATTTTTTGATACACATCTACTAAAGTACATATTATTTATATTGACATGCACACCTCCGAGCCAACTCCAAGGTAACCCCAACATCAAAGGTTTCGTATTTAATAATAACACTGACTTCCACCCCACACAAAAAAATGCATACTCCTCTGTGCATCAACTCAATAAATGGTAATTAGATCCTCTATGTAAACATGCTTATATAATAGAAAAATCAAAGAAAAAACAAAACATGAACAAAAATCTAATCTAAGTGGCAATATTGCCTTATTTCAAACACAAAGAATATTATTTATAGTAGGGCTTTATCCTACTCCCATTGAAGTAACAAAGAAACATGGTTCCATCTAGTGCTTTCAATTAACATTCACCTATTTGCAATATCTAGCTCACTACAAAAATTCCCAACCAATGAACCTTCAACTTCCTTGGGTGGTGCATAAACTTGGAGTCATATAGAAGTACCATCTTACCAACTACAAAGTAATTGTTCTTTATGTTCCTTTCATGCCAAGCCTTCTATCTTTCCTTCTCTATCTTCTAGCTCCAACACCCAATGGCATGCTTCTCATCTAGTTACATCAACTTCTAGATGTGCTCTACCATAGCCTTTTCATCAGAAAATCCACCTATGTGTATGATCTGTAGGGATGGTAACATAAATTACATATGGAGCATAACCTCCATGCCAAACACCAACTGAAAAGGTATGGCCTTCTTCAACTGTTTATAAGTTGTTCTGTATACCCAAAGAATGATTGATACCTTTTCATCCCAATCCTTTCTTCCAACATCACATATTTTCATTAATGTCTAGCCTAAGATCTTGTTAAAAGCTTCAGTAATGTCATTTTATTGAGGGTGATAAGGGGTAGTCTTATGGTGTGCTACCATAAACTCAATTAGAAAAAATATGATTATCTCATTCAAGAAATGAGTTCCTCTATCACTTGTCAAGATCAAAGGGCATCCATACCTGCTGATAATATTCTCCCAAAGGAACCTTATTACTATAGTTGTCTATGTAATCTTTTGTAGGCACAACCTCTTCCCACCTTTTTAAATAATCAATACATGTGATGATGTAGCATGCCCCATTCCTGAGCATGGGTGGTGTAATAGGTCCCACAAAATCAACATCCCACTTCTCAAAAGGTTCCACACTCGCTATAGGTCACAAAGACATTTCATATCTACTTTTAGGCTTGCCAAGTTGTCAAAAGTGATCACATGCTTTGGCAAAGGCCTTAGTATCCTTGTTCAATGTCTCCCACCAAAAATCAGCTAGAGGTATCTTGTTCACAGTTACATCTCCTGTATAATGTCCTCCTGTAATACCTCCATGTTCAACTTCTTCCATAATAGCTTCATGCTCATGCTCTAGAACACACCTACACAAGACCTCATTGTATTCCCATTTTATACAAGTATCCTCTAATGAGCTGGTATGATGCAACTTATATAACAAGTTATTTCTTCTCTAATGTCTTAATACCCTCAGGAATATTCCCAGTATGTAAGAATGCTGCTATGTCCTCCAATTTTTTTTGTACATGGTTCAATCTGAATAATTGCACATCAGGCATAGTGTCTTCAATACTCTACGCATCCTCTCTGGAATTGATCCTTGATAAGTGATCAAGTCCCAAATTACTCTTTCTTGGATTTACAACAATTGTAAAATCAAATTCCTAAAAAAGGAGTATCCATTGGTAGATGCACCCTTGGAAAATAGGTTTGTTGACCAAGTATTTCAATTCCATGTGATATGTATAAAAGATGAATAGGGTGGCCAACAAGTACTGTAAATTTTTTTGGGGAACGTAGATCATGGACAATTCCTTGCACTATGTTGTTATATAATTATGCTCTATTTGTGTCAACTTCCTACTTACAAAGCATATGGGATGATCCACATTACCCTCTCTTGGTTGCACTAAGACTACACCAATATCCATGCCAAAGGCATCAACATGGACATAGAAAGGATTATTCCATGAAGGGAAGAAAAATATTGGTGTAGTGGTAAGATTCTCCTTCAATGTTTCAAATTCCTGCTATTACACGTCACCCCAATAAAAAGTTCCTTTGGATTTGAGTAATTCCTCTAGAGGTGCGGTATTGTTTGCATAACCTTTGATAAACTTCCTATAATAACTAGTATGCCCCAAGAAACCATGTACTTCACTTTTATTGGTAGGTTCTTATAATCCCAAAATCATTGCAATCTTAGTTGGATCCACTAAAAATCCATCCTTACAAATAATGTTCCTAATAATAGTTCCAAAGGGTGTACCAAAGATAGACTTGTTTATATTAATAGAGATGCTTAATTACCTACATCTTTTAAATATGAGCCTCATTTTGTCACAATGATCCTTTACAAGCCCATAGACATTCCAATCATCTAGATACACATGTAAACCTTTATGGATGAAGTCATGAAATTCTTGTACAACTATGCACGAGAACATGGCTGGTGTATTTTTCAATCCAAACAATATATGAAAAATTTATGCATTCAGTGGCCAAGGTGGTATTTTCTTGATCCTCACGCACAATGCGCACTTAGTGATAACATGATAAACCATTAGTGAAAGATAATATCTCACGCCCTGCGACCCTATCAAGTATCTCTTCTATAAAAGGCGTAGGAAAAGGATCTATGACACATGATGCATTAAGTTCCCTATAATATACATAGATCTTGATCATCCTATCCTTCTTGATGTTAATAACCATAGGGCTAACCCACTCGGATTCCTCAATTGGTTCAATGATTCCAGAATTAAGCATCTTATCAATTTCTTCTTTCACCTTCATGCGTAGGTTTTAGTTCATCTTGTAAGGCCTCTTCCGAACACCTTTTAGCTTAATCATCATCTCTCCCAATGAGGGATGACCACATTTCAACTCATGGTAACCTCTTGGAAACAAAACCTAGAAGTCACTCAATAGCTCAATGATCTTTTCTACCTCTTGTTCTAACCAGTAATCCCCAATGATGGCCTCCTTAGGCATATCCTTAGTGTTGATATTAACCTTATCAGTCTTCATAGGAACATGGTACAGACATTCCTTTTCATCTGTGAAATCAATCACCTTACATGTACCCTATGTATGGATAATATAAAATTTCTTTACCTATTCATCATCAATGAGGTATACCATCTTCCCTTTTTCTATTTCTTTCCAGGCACACCCCAATAGTGTCTCATATGTTTCTAATGTATCATCATACACCTTGGGATCAGGATCTCCAAGTAACTAAAGCATGAGCTCCTCTACTTTCACGCTATCCCTCAATGTGATGTGCTTCATGATCTGCAAATCCTCATGTATTGGTTTCTTATTATAAAAATAATAAAAATTGTGATCCATTCCTTCATTCATGTCACGTCAACTTGTAGTCTCTTGTTTGAGCTTAGCATGCACATACCATACGTGTGCGCACATCCATGAAGAGTGGAATAGAACTTATGTACCCAAAGAGATGGTGTAATCTTCTTGACCTTATACCCATTGTATCTTACAATTATGAACATGTACCAAATCATAAGTCTTCCCATCATACTCATGTATAAGTGTAGGCACATTATTTCAGGTAAACCTTATTGAAAAGGTGATTCTCACTTCTCACCAGCCCAATAGATTATCTTTATGAGTCTCCCACTAATGTGTTACTGTTCTACACAAGGTATAAACCAGCATATTCCTTCTATCACCTTCATTCTTCCATTTTTCTTCCATGGTGTGCAAGAAAGACTCAGGATTATCCTCCTAGTGAACCTCAGTGTCTGAGTTTTTCCCAAACTCCTAATCATGCATGGTCCTGATCATCCTAGTGACTCTTCCCTTAATCTCATGCCTGACCATTCATACATGTCATGGGCCCAATTTTCACAAGAAACACTAGTAGTGTCATTGATAGAGGTGCACATCTTCCCAATGAAGTATGCCTTCCTTAGATGGTTCCACATGCTCTGGGTTATGCACTTTTCATGCATAAATCCTATTAAATTCTTCCTCACTTACATGCTCAATGTAATGTGTAGACTTCACCTCATCCACGGGTATGACCACTCACTTATCTTTGTTCTCAAAACTAATATATCTCTTGTTGAAGCATAGATCAATGTTGTTTTCATAACACCAAGGACACCAAGAAATGTTGGAAGTTTATCTTACCTCAACTAGTCCAACACTCAAAATCCCCTATAAACTTGGCTCCTTAAATGGTAATTGAAGCATCCTTCAACACCCCAATAGGCATGGCCCTTGTCTTATTCTCCATGTACAACACATTAGAAGATGGTTGCAATGGTGGTCTTCCCATCTGATTCCATGCATATAAAGTCAAAAAATTCACCTCTGCACCTGTGTCAATTAAAATATTACTCACCAGCCAACCATCAATTACTGCATCTAGTGTGATTTCCTTTTCATACTCATGGCTCTGTGGTGGAAATTTTGTATGAAGGATTTATCACTCACACTCAAGTCAAACATGTAGTATATTCTTACACATCCATTCTTCTAGTAGTGGGATGATATTATCTTGCCTCAACATCTTGCATATCTCCTTCAAATCATCTACATCCTTCTGTGGGAGCTCATTATTCTTTGTGTGCTCCCTCTCGTGTGCTTGTTCCTTGAAGCACTAGATCTCTCCATGTAAATATCTAATTACCCCCACAGTTTCCTGATAGATATCTTGTTGATGAAAAACATCTAGATATTTGGCATGCATAAATTCCTCTCTCCTGATGAGGAGTTTTTCTATAAGGGGATCAGGCATGTGTGTTACTTCTGCACATGTTGTAACTAACATGGGCTATAATTCTAGATCAGGCATCTTCTTTAGTTCCCATTTCCGTTTATTTACATGATGTACCTTGATCATCCCTGCGACCTTATACTTCTTTTAATTTTTACACATGTGCTCATAAAAATCAAGGCATTCCTCAACCTTATGGTTCTTCCTAGAATATGCACATACCTGATTCTGGGGACACTCGCACTGGTAATTATCCAAAGAAACATAAGTATAACAAGTCCTACATATAAATATTCCTCTACCACCATGTCCTCTTCTCCTATATCCACCTCCAAATCCACCTTCTCCATTATTTATCCCTTCATTAGGTTGTACTTCCTATGTCTGAGAGATACTAGCCATCATAGTCTGTTGCAATCCAGTATCGCATGCCTCATTAATTTGGTCTATCAACATGAAATATTTCATATCATGGGTGTGTGTGTCACATATCTTACATACATAGATACATTCTTAAATGTTACATGCTGTGCAAGAGAGGGAAATTATAGACATCATGATTCTTGTGGAAAATATCACAAGATTGTAACAATGTGCATACATTCCTACACAAAATTATCCTTAGTATGTCCTTTCACATCACAATCAGTACACCATAACCACCGCATTGTCTCATGTAATGAATTTGTAGAAATCTTCTCCAGTTTTTTAGCCATAGCTATTATCTATGCCTTAAGAAAAGGGCTTACTCCAATATCTGCACGACTAACTATTTCAACATGCAAAGTTGCTTTCAAAGCCTTGTACGGATGTATATATGTCTTGTATGATAAGGACCTTGAAAATGGAGTCAGAAACCCCAATGAACCACTGTGCATGTTGGATATGATGAATATCATAAGATAGTTTAGATAAGAGATTATTAAACCATGCATCATACTCCCACACACTTTCAAATAAGCCTTGCTTGATATCTTTAAAAGTGTTAATACTCTATTGCTCAAACTTTGGAATATGAAATTCAACCAAAAATACAACGTGTAATGCATCATAATCCACTGCAGTATAGTGTAGATCATACTTCCTTACCAACCATGTGTGTGCCCTTGGATTTTGGTGGTAAAATGACTTTTATTTCTATTAGGAGGTGTAATCTCTTTTTCTCTCCATAAAAATTCACACTTATGCACATGATCAACATCATCCTCCACACCCCTATACACTGGCAAGTAAAGAGAGATCTCAAAGAATACTTGAGGTGTTTTATTGTCATGGATTTTGAGGTGATTTATGCTAATGCTGATTCGGTGGTGGTTGTTGGGGCGGTTGTTAGGATTGGGGACTGTACAGATGAAAATTGACATGTAACCTTCAACTGCACTTGACCCCTCGAGGTCATGCCATAACAACCAATGTTGAATGTGTGTGGATAACTATAGGAGGATCAATGACTAAGATCTAGTAATGTGATCTCCTAGTAGCTGAGTTGGCAAAGGGGAGATTTAGAGGCTATAAACAGGTAACACAAATTCCCTATGGTTTATTTGCCTAACTGGAACTTGATGTTGAACTAATTTGAAGTGCCTAAATTGACTAAGATGAAACTAACAAGATATGCTACTGTTGAAACGGAAAATAATCTAAACAAATCACAAAATTTGAAATATTACAATCACAAACAACAATGTGTTTTTATTCTAAATAATCAAATATTTTTCTACACTAAAACCAAACAAGAAAAATAACCTTGCATGGTTATTCACCTGTGTTGAGTGTATTGAAACTAAACTAACTTAAGACAAAAACAATTTCCAAGTGATCTATGATATGTAGACAACCTCCTACAAATATTCTCTCCTTCATATCCACATGGATGGGAAGAAGAGGATCCATTACCTGGATCTGCTATTAATGATTTAAACCCTCTTGGAAATTAAATAATTACTTGTAAATGAAAGGAAATTGATTTCTACTCTATTTGATAAGATGTAACAATGATAAATTGTAGAAATGAAGGAAATCAAACAAAAACTCCAAACTAGAATTCACAAAATAGAGGTAAATCTAGCTGTGTGATGACTTGTCCCCTTAGTTTATCCTTTCTTTCTCTGTGTGTCCATATGAGTCTAAGGAATTTGGAATGCAAAGGCAGCAGTAGGATAAACTGCTTAAGCAATGATAATTTGAAAGCAATCTCATTACAATGTAAGTGGAAGATAGATAACACAAGTGAACAGAGCTTGGCTATGTAATTGCCAACAGGATTGTGGTAGCAATACTATGCAAGATACACAAAATTCCCAGGCCATTTTCTTGAATACAAACATTGAATATATAATAATTCACGGGGATGTGCCCTCATACACAAGGTAGACTTGGATTTCCAAATCATTGGGTGAAGAGGCAATTCAAAATAATTAAATCTATTTAAAAATAGAAGAGGGGAAGAATGCCATGTAATCAATACTATTTTTAGGCAATTTGGTTCAAAAACACACCTTAGAAGTCAATTTAAGTGAAATCAGGCATGTTAAAACTACGCATGAAGAGTTGTGGAAAAATCACGCAAGACCGCCACCCTGCGCAGAGTAATGATCACGGGACTGTCACCTTGCTTGGGTGGTAGTTTCATAATAGTTGCCCAAGAAAGGCGGTCGTCCTAACACTAAAGGCCAAAACATGCACAAAAATGAGTGGGAAGCTGGAAGGAAGTGTGGAAAAGCTAATTAAGGGTGTCTAGGCTACAAATATGTACTTTGAATGGGTTTAGGAACTCAAACACCTTATGAAAGGATTTTAATCATCATTGGGGACTTTTGTAACTGTTTGGCACCAATGTAGCCCTTACAATTTTGGGTGCGTACAAGGACCCTACCCTAGCTTAGGACCAAATCTAGATCCTGAGCCTCCACTAGGATTTTCTCTATATGGTGGCTAATGTAAACCTCCCAAGCCTCCCACCACATCTTGTGGTCATGTGGATGAAAATACTTGTGTCTTAGTTGTTGTGTTGAACTAGACACCCAGTGTATGTGTTGTAACAACATATATAGGATTACTTCCAATGGTATGCACACCAACACTTTATCTTGATGACACACTTGTAAAAAATCCTCCAAAATTACTTCCAAACACTGGTGCTTGTTGTGCTACCATGTGCATGTCCCTAATCCATTGCACTTCCTGAGCCAAAAATAGATAATACCTACCTCTATCTCCTTCCCAACGTGGATATCATGCTTTCTCTCCTTCATTATAATTCTCTTCAACAACTACCTCTAGATCTAGAACACCTTATGCAAGGGATAGGTAGTCAGGTTGGGTCAGATGCAAACCTGTGGTCCTCATTCTCTCCTCTGACGCACTCTCATGAAAAGACAATGGGGTATCTCTACTACACTTTCCCAATGTTGGGAGGAAATGATACTATGGATCCTCGTATTCCATATGGCTCTCATCACTTCTTATAGTCATCATTCTTCTTAAGCTCAATGCTTCATCAATTTCCCTTTGTCACACCTCATTATACTTGAGCCATCTTTCCTCTCTCTTCCTTTCTTCCACCAGGGCTGCCTCTATCCTTCTCCACACCCGTGCTTTCCCCTGTGCATGGTGGGGTTTATCTTGCCATGTGTAACCTCTCATGTCCCAGTTCAACCATCAAGACCTTGATAACTAGGGGTATCGCATGCAAATAAGATCTTTTGGGCTCACACAAAAACCATAACTCTACTTCATCTGGACAAGAATATTTTGAAATTGTGTACATTAATGTATAGTTATGCATTACACCTTCCCACCAATGATCTATAGATCTATTCCATATCTTAGTAAAATCAAAGAGAAACTCATTGTCTTCTTACGTCCAAGCTCTCTTCCCTAGGTAGAAAGCTATGTTTGATGTGTAAGTTGCCAACTACTAGTAAAACTCTACTAGGAAGAATCTAAATAATGTATCATACAAAAATTCATATAGGTTATCTTCTACCCACTTTTGTGCATCAAAATCTAACCCAGTGCTATATCTCTGTGTAAAAGTGTCTTGGCCGCCTTCTACCCAACTCTCAATATTCTCCAAAGACAGTTGATACAACATCTGCATGCAACATCCTGGGAGAAAATTTGAAAAGAGGCCCCAGATATGGAACCAAAATATAGTCTTTTGGTTACCTAAACCAGAGTTAGGTGTGTTGTCACTTCATCGAGCTAGATCTGGAAGCTCACTCAAAGTGTGTCCAACCACTAGGTCCCTCTTTTTCTTTTCTTATCAGGATGATAAAATTCATGTTTTCATATTCATAACCACAACATTCACTCATGCAAAAATAATCATCATAAACATGACAGTTTAGAAATAAATACAATAAGAAAACAAAACCCTCATCATAACTAATAAGTTTGAACACATATCCATTGCAAAATATCATACTCAATACATAACCAAGTACCTCATTACAATATATTTTAGTACATCCATGCATTGGACCATGCATGCACCCATACAAATTCAGACCATATCTCTGCACTCACTACGGCCTTAGACTCTTGAATAGCCCCCTAAACTATTAACACCTCATCAATATTTATAAGGTGGGGACATTCCCTTCACCGCTTGCATTCTTTCTTTCCTAAAAAAGGCATGTATACAAAAATATCCTGCATACATTTACAAAGGTTGTTATTAATATATTTTCCTAATTATAGATCATGATTTAGTACTATTATTATACATCCTTATCTGCTTTCTACTCTGCATGTGTTTTTCCAAATATAGCCAATGCTTAGCCGCTAATTCATCTTTTTTCTCTCTAATTTTATACCTTTTCTTGATCGTAACTTCAACTCTAATTTTCTATTTTTATCCTTGACTCTGGGAAAATGCCTATATTTTTGCTCTTGAATGTAGCCCCATATGCCAACCTATTTTCCTAATGCATGTGCCCCTTACGTGTTGATCTGATCCTTGTGCATGCATACCTTACACATAGCCTTTGTGCCTCTGGTTTTCCAAAGAAAGGAAACTTGTATAACTAGAGCACTCCTACTCTCTCTAAGTCCTTCTGCACCTTATCATCATAAACCAAATTTCCATATTCATTCCTCTGGTTTTTCTTGATGATGGTTTCTTTCTTGATGTTTTCCTCATGCTTCTATGAGTGATGGTTATAATTTCTTATCTTTCACTTAATTAAGTGTGACTCTCATAACTATGTGATAAAGACCTCTCCTCGAACCACTCCTCCGATGTGTCCTCTTCTTCAGGATTCTTATTATTTCCTTTAACATTTCCCATGGGTGATATATTGCTTTCCTTCTTTAGTTTCTCAGTGGGGAGGAATGATCCAGAGGATCCTCACAGAGAAACACCGATCTAAGATCTTCTCAGAAATTGTTGTAGTCATTTTTAAAGCGTGGGGAAAAATTGTACGACTCTGACGACAGTTTGTTTGCAGGAAATGAAGCTCGATTGCAAAAGTTATAGCCCGCTGAAATTTTTGGGCAACTGGTGAAATTTGGAGTTTTGTGCATGTTGGACATGTGCACGCTCGCCAAGTGTTGCGATCATATTGCAACACGTGGATGAATTGTGTAACATATTAAAAAAATGGGTTTTGGAACGCCGGTCTTGGAAACTCGTTCTCGGACAAATGGACCCCGCTATTTACTGGCTGGGGGCCCTCAGCCAGGTTCGACACACTCGATTATGGAGGGGTGCCTTGGCCTCCTTCTCATTTAACCATTCAACCAACTTGTGTATATAAACCTCTATATTTCCTTTTGTGCCATGCATGTGGGACATTGGGCATGTATGATTTAAATTACCCACGCCTTATAACTTATTTGCATTTTCCACGCATTTGCTATTCTATTCAACGCTTTATCCATCCCACTTTTCACGCATTAGTTTAAACTGTCCACCGCATGCATTAAACTATGGGATAAGCGCCTAAAATTAAACCATGCACCATCCAAGAAATGTGCCCCAACTTAAGTGCCTACCACATAGGCTAAGGCGGCTTCTAGCCATTCAAAAAACTGCGCCCACCTACCTTATTAATCCTTGTCCTAGTCTTCATGCACCAAATGTGGGATAATTATCCCAAAGGATTTGATCAAAAACAAGGAAGGAGAATGGAACTTAGGTGGGCCAAGTAAAATGATAAGTGCCCAGCTAGCATACTAGGAGGCACATAAACAATATAAGAAGGGTGATATTCTATTTGTAATGCATTCGGGACTGCGTACTAATATTGTAATGCTCATATCTTGAGCTAGGAGTGGAGTTTGAAGGAGATGTAAAAAGCAACCCCTATTATTTTCGATAGAGGAAGACTATGAGAAGGTTAGAATTTTGTAGAATTCTTTGTAAAGAATTATTTTCAAGATTTTAATAGATCGGTCCCATTCAACCGGACCCGGAGACGTAGGCCTCAAGCGCTGAACTCCGTTATCAATTCTTGCATCACGTTGCTGGTGAATCCTCTTCATTTATTTCAATATTTACACAGTACTTGTAGTTTTTATTCTTTTATTAAAAATACAAAAAAAAAATGCACAATTTTCACATCGAAAATCAATACAAAGCAAGAGAATGTGTGTACACAATTGCTAGTTAAATTTTGTTTTCAGATCAGATAAAGACCTCTCCTCGATACTACCTTTTATAGAACCACTCCTCCGATGTGCCCTCTTCTTCAGGATTCTTATTATTTCCTTTAACATTTCCCTTGGGTGATATATTGCTTTCCTTCTTCAGTGCCATTTTTAAAATGTGTGCAACTTCACACTTCCCAACAACTTTCTGCCCTAGGTACTAGATAACATTCTGCTCAACCATTCGTGCCAAGTATTCACTTCATTTTTTCAACCAACATTCTCTCCTTACTTTCTCTTCCACTTTGAAACTTCCTCAATACCTAATGGATCTTGGAAAGTTCTTGATGATATGTTTGGGCATAAATATGACATGAGAGTGCATTAGTTTAAGAACAAACTACTAGTATTAAATCCTAGTGACTTTGAAAAATGGCATGCCTTCTTCTAAAAGTTTTTACACACTAGATTTATTCTAGAGGAATGTAAAGTGGAGATGAAATATTCTCAGTTGATCTTATCGATTCTTTCTAAGTTAGGTCCCAAATAATCTGTCTTCGTTTTGACATTCCATGCCACAAAATTTTCCTTGGGAAGTACTTGGAAAATGTCCTCATTTGATAGTTTTTGGTCCCAACTCATTCGAGAATATGAAAAAATATTCAAATGGGGACTCTAAAATCTAAGTCACATGCCCTTGTGGTATGTAAGGGTAAGGAAAAGAAAAATTAAAAGAAGAAAGAGAAAAAGGATCAACTCGAGAAGGTAACCAAGACCAACCAAGCCCAAACCAAGCCTAACATAAACGCTTATACTTTTGAGCCTAAAGTGAAGAAGTAAAAGTGTAAGTGTTATTATTTCAAGAATTTTGACCATAAAGAGCATCAATGTATGAGAAAAAAATCGATCATTTAAATCATTTACTTGAGAAAAATAAAATAAGTGTTCTTGATTCTATCAAACAAAATGCTCTAAAGGATGAGTCTTTCAAAGAAAAGGAGTCTAAATCTAAGAAGAAGATAGGAAATTCCCTTGTAGCTAGATAATATCCTTCATCTACATAGATTATCAATTCCAGTGCCTTGCACCATATGGCATATTCATATGTTGATTTATCCAACATCAAACCATGTGGCATGTCCTAAATCATATTAGGTGATGGCACTACATTGTCGGTTTTTATTAGTGGATTAGTAGAGATAGATGGTGGATCATTTGACCAAGTATTGAGTGTTCCTAATCTCTCTACTAGTCTCATATCATTTTACCAAATCACTCACCCTGGTGAGGGAATGCGAATGGAATTTGGTCATAACTCGGTGATGATTCGTGAGCTTCACTCTGAATCCCCAATGGTTGAGGGAAAGGTGGATCACCGTTTATAGTTGTATACCTTCTCCCACTTTACTTATGATTTGACACCTATTTCCTTTCTCACTCATATATATGAGGTTAACAAGCTATGAAATGAGCATTTTGTACATCTTAACTATCGTTACCTTAAATAATTGAGCCAAAAATAAATGGTCAATGGGTTACCTAGCATAAAATTTTCTAAGGGTGTTTGTGAGGGTTGTGCCCTCGGGAAGCACCCCGAAGAATTTTTTGGCAAAGGAAAATCCTAGAAATCTACTGGTCTTTTGGATCTTGTTCATAGTGAAATTTTTTCCCTTTCCCATATCCTTTGTTTACTAGAGCTCTATACATACTAGCCTTCATTGATGAATTTTCACATTACACTTGGGTGAATTTTCTTAAGATTAAGTATGAAGTTGTTTTTATCATTTTGGAGACTTTAAGGCTCTTGCTGAGAAACGAAGTGAAATGTCTATCAAGGTTATTTGAAAAAAAAATGGAGGCATTTATGTGAGCAACAATTTTGAATATTTCTATACCTCTGAGGGGATTTCTTTGCAACGTACATTTTCTTACAACCCTTTGCAAAATGGAGTTCTGGAAAGAAATAACCAAACACTTAAGGAGATAGTTACTTGTATGGTTCACTTGAAATACATTCCTCCATAGTATTGGGATGAAGAAGTGAATTGTGCTTGATACATTTAGAACCACATTCGACACAAGGATGTAAGAGGGATGACATCCTTTGAATCCTGCTTTGGACACAAGCCTAATGTAGAGCACTTTTGTGTCTTTGGATATAATGATATGGCTTTGATTCCAAAAATGAAATGTAATGATTTGGAATCATAATAAAAACCTTGTGTTTTTATAGGGTATCCTAATGGTGTGAAGGGGTATAGATTGTTTAACCTTAATATTAATGAGCATTATATTGAGAGAAGTGTGAAGCTCAATGAGTCATCTTTGACTTTTACCTCTCCACCCTCTATGGTTCTATTTCTCCCTGATTTGGATTCTGACTCATCAGATGATGATGTTGTTGAGTGTGTTCCTCCTCTTGATATTCCTAATCCTCCCAACCATTATGCTTCAGAGTCTTCTGATTCTTACAGTAGTGATGATGAAGAATTTTTCCCTTCTCAATTGAGTGGAGAATCTTCCAACTCTGAGCCTAAACCTCTTGGTCCTCATTGGGCTAGGAAGACTTTGTAGAGTGCTAGAGAGTGGATTGGAGATCATTTGGATGAGAGATGTACTCACTCAAAGTTCACTCCTTCGCCTATTTTTTTGATCCTCATTTTTTTCAGGAGGCTTCTAGGATTCCTAAGTAGGATTCTACCATGTATGAGGACTATTCCTCACTCATGAAGAATGATACTTGGGATCTCAATCCTTTTCCAAAATGAAAAAAATTGATCGGTGTATCAAAAAAATTATGGTGCCAATGGATAAGTATAGAAGTATAAATCAAAACTTGTGTCTAAGGGTTTCTCCCAGGAATTTGGGGGTGATTACTTAGAAACCTTTGCTCTGATTGTGAAGATGACTTCCATTCAAATGACCCTTACTATTGCTACTGCTAACATATGGGAAGTCCACTAGATGGACGTAAATAGTTTCTTCCTTCATGGGAACCTACAGAAAGAGATATACGTGGAACAACCTTCAGGTTATGTCCATGATCCCTAACTCATTTGATATTTAAATAAGTCTCTCTAAGGCCTTAAAAAATCCCTTCACACTTGGTATGCCAATATGGAATCCTTTCAAATTGAATCAGGTTTCACTCAGTGTCACTCTACTCAAATGTTTATGTTCAGTGGCAGGATGACTGCATGTCCATCCTCATTCTATATGTTGATGAATTTTTGATCACATATAACTCTTCCTATAACATTGATTATATGAAGATGGCCTTGACCTATAAGTTATCCATGTCTGAATCTGGATTACTTCATTACTTTCTTGGGATCCATATTTCACAATCTAACTTAGGAATTGTAATTTTATATCCTAAGTACTCCCTTTAGTTTCTAGATAGGTTTAACATGTCTAATTGTAAGCCTTCTACTACTCCTTTATTTTCTAGGGTAAATTTGGTTTCTGATTTCTCTATTCCCTTGGTTAATGGTACCCTTTCTCGACAGTTAGTTTGGAGCTTGATTTACCTAAATCACACTCAATAGGATCTATCATATGTTGTTGGGATTGTCTATATTTATGAAGTGTCCTCATGAGTTATACTCGAAAGTAGTAAAGAGGATCCTTCCCTATGTTTTTGGCACTCATATAAATGACATTCAATACTTTGGAGGGATAGAGATAAACTTGGTTAGATTTATAAACTCTGATTGGGACAGTGATCTAGATCATCATAAATTTACCTCAAGATATAGTTTATCTCTTGGTTCAGGTCTTTTTAGTTGGTCTATCAAGAAGAAAAATGTGATTTTCGTATCATATACAAAGGTAGAGTACAAAGGAGTAGTTAACATTGCTATAGAAGTTGTTTGGTTGCAGGGTATCTTGACAGTGTTTGGTATTCACTTTCAACGGCCTATAGTTATCTACTATGAAAAGATGAGAACCATTTCGATTTACAAAAATCTGGTTCAACATCAACAAATGAATGACATTGAGATCCACGTGCACTTCATTCAGAAGTTGATACATGAAGACATCATCAACTTACAGTATTGTCAGACATCTAATAAGGTTACAAACATATTCATCAAGCCCTTTACTAAGGAAAAGTTTCTTCACTTGCGGTATCTTCTTGGGGTGAGGTCTACTGTAGCCACCCATCTTCTTTGGGATTTCTATTCCTTCTTCTCCTCTTCTTCTTTCCATATAGATGTTATTTATACATGGGTACCTTATTAGGCCTTTAGTTTCTGGGCCCCATTGACACATATTTCTTAGTTGTCTAGGGGATTTCTCTTTCTGTTATGACTTGCCATGACCTCTGCATCAAATTTTATGAAGGGGGTTTTGGTGTGTGTGACTTTCTTCATCATCCCTTGGGGTACTGTCCACATTACGTGGTAATTCATCTTGCTTAGTGAGATCATAGGTATTAGGAGTTATATGACACATGAAAGATTCAATCATAGAACCTACCATTGTCATATGCATCAGCGGTGTTATAGGAGTTACATTCCCTATTTGGAATCATAAATCTTCTTTTCCATATTTAAGGAAATGATTGTCTAGGAAAGGGAGTTACACAACACTCCCATATGTGTAACACCCTCTTTTTGATCTATAAGAATGCTAGACCTGTTTTTTCCTTATGCATGATTTTCCATTATTGTTCACTTCTTGTTGATTACTTGGACCATTCATGGCATCACTCGAGTGCAACCTTTTTGATGTACACAGGGTTCTATATTGATCCTCCAAGAATAATCTCACAAGAATGAGAATATTTATAGACATTACCCATATGATGTTGCACATACAACATAGGAGACTTGGGGTGGGAATATGTTGAAGGCTTGGGAGACCTTCATTGGATTTTATTTGGTGATGCAATAAATTCTCCAGACTGAAGAGTGATATTTTCCACCTTTCTTATTAGAAACATCCAGTGAGAAGACTTAGATTGAGGTACTAAAAGTAAGACCTATTGGGAAACTTATACTTCTTGAGAAGTGTCTTCATTTCTAGGGACCTTTGGAACCTTTATATACACTTTGTTATTTAACCTTGATATAATTTAATCATCATATTTCTTGTTAATATTTTGAGACAAATTATTTACTAAATTCTTCATTCATGGCTCTATTATTGTACAAATAAAAATTGAGTGAACAAATGAGAAATTTTGAAAGACAACAATGTTGGTGTAAATATTGTTTTGTTATGTTCTTCTAAAAAATATGTTGTATATCCTCATAAAGTTTTCACACGAATGAACTATGTGAAGTGGAAATACAATTTTGATGTTTGTAACTATTGCAAAGTTATCTTATCACATTATTTGTATGATTACAATTAGTGGAATCAATAGAAACTAGATATATAAATTAGAGTTGTCACTCTTGTATTTTATTCCACGTATTGAATTCCACCTCTTCTAGGAACTATTTAAGTTGACATCGATATAATATCTGCATAGGTAGGCCCATTAGGTAGCATACCATTACACTAAATACCCTTTAGTTAAGGAGCACCCTTTACAATGAGGATTGAATACTTCATTGATATGAATAGAAAAGGTATTTCCATTCAATATATTAAATTCAACCATGCATCCTTTAAGCATATTTTTTAACTGTTATCTATACAATATACTTTCTGTAAGATGAACATAGATATATGAACTTTGATGTATTTCCTCTTAACTAAAAATCGTAGGCATTACTTGTAGTGATATCCTATGAAGTGGTCTATACCTATAAATTATAGCGTCTTAATTGTTTTAAAGGATTCCAATTTTTTTATCAGTGAAACTAAAATCATGTTGGGTTGTAGAAATGACAATAAATCTATGCATGAATTAATTATCTTTACATAAATATACTAAAATTCATGGGTCCTAATTTTTCACTAGAAATTTTATTATCTTATAATACAACCATTATAGATCATTGGGATATATCATTGATAATGGAAGAGCATTTATGTTTAAAATCGACATCTAGTTTTGAAAAAAACCAACTCTATTTTTAGGAACATTATTTTTAGTTCATTCATCCTCTTCCATATTAACCAAATCATCCTATGAGGAGCTCCCTCAAATGGATTACACATAATCAACATTAAAGACTCATATGGATAATTCTACATTATTCAAAATTTTATTGTCTTCCTAGGGGAATAAAATATTATCATTGATATTTGTTAATGTTTATAAACCATCAATTCAATTTGGTAATAAAAATTCCCCATCAAAAAATATGATAACATTAACAAAAAAAAGAATCCTCTAGGCATTGTTATACAATTTAATGCCTTCCCTTTATATATACTCTACCATCCAGAACTTTGGATTTTTTTTAACACAATTCAAAATGATCACACCATATAAAAAGTAAACATGTTTACCTAATAATGTTAAAAATAACCAATTTACCAACTAAAATTTTATATTTGACTTAAGTATAACATTAATTTATATATTTATCTTATAAAATGATAAATTTATATATCCATGGTAAAATGAAAAAGCATATTGAACTGATGTGAACAAAATTACCCTAATTGGAGTACTTTATTTACTCAATTGGTGATGTGAATAGTGCATCAAATATTTCAGTTTGAAAGTATTCTAGTGTATATCAACAACCACCCTAACTTAGTATATTGAACATGAAAATTTCATCTAGTATAGAAGGGGAAATTCAATTTAACATAATCACCTAATAAGATATTGTAAGAAAATATAAATACAAATTAAATTGATCATAATTATGATAATTTTTATAATATAAGTGTTCATTAATATGTATACTTAAGGAATAAATTCCATGGATGTAAACTATTGGCGCACTAAGCTACTTAGGTTTGTTTCTTAAGGGGTTTCTAAGAAAGGGGGTTGGGATGGTTAGAAGTATTTATTGTGAGATTAAATATGTGTGACACTATCCTATACTTCCCTAACATTCCTTATTATCCCGTTAATACCTTCTTACAACCCCTTACTACCTTCTTATGATCCCTTTACTATGATTTTACAACCACCTTACTTCCTCCTTAATATTATCACCTTCGTATCTACCTATGACACCTTCATATCACATTCACCTCACCTTTATACATGCTCAAATTTTTTTCTCTAGATCGATTCTCTCTCCATTACTCACTTTTATGCAATAATATTTATGGAAAATGGAATCAACCCTATTTGATGTCATCTAGTAAAACATTTTTCTATATAATAACACCTTCAAGTCATTTTCCCGTATTTAAGATATCTGTATTTTCTATTTATCTATCATCATCATCATTATGTCATACTATAATTTTATGTCACTCTCAAATATTCCCTTAAAGGTTCAAGAAGTATAGGGTTTAGAGGATTTTTTATTTGGATGTCTACTTAAGAGTATTGGACCTTCTAGGATCCACAATAATGGGAGCTATAACAGTGAGGTTTGCTAAGTTTTGGAAGCTCAAAATTTTGTGTACTTAGATATTCTATCCATTTCTCTCATGATCCACCCAAAACTAAATTTAATTATATGATACTAACCACTAGGGATGAGTTTTCCAAAAATATCTTCACAAAGGTTTATATCCCTAACCCTTATCTTCCTTTTATCTCGGTATGATAAATTATGTTTGATGTATCACATATTAGAGTAGAATAAAGTATTATGTTATTTGTCTATTGTATTATTTTTTTATGACCCTTGCGTATTATCTTCCACACATATTTGCAACCATTAGTTAAGATATATTATAACACTCTCTTACTACCTTTCTTTATTATTGTAACCCTAGAATTCTCATAAGATCATACCCCCTATCATAGATATATGTTTTGGAACCATAATCCTTTGATAGAGTTTGAATTATAATCTTGTAGATGCATGATTAATCACCTCTTGATAATTTATATTTAGCTTGTTTGTTGGCCCTAGTATGGTATTCTACTTATAACCTAATATATATTACTAAGAAAATAAAGTAGATAACCATATTGACCATATTACTTGCATAAATATTATGAGGATGACTTAAGACACAATGGTTGGAAAGGTTTCCTTGGACCCTTCCTGCATGATTATTTTCCTCATTTATAACCACCTTGTGGGTTATTCCTACCTTGTATTTATAGAGGGACCCAATATTGTTATAAATTTTGGTACATGTTATACTACCTCTATGGTGATGGGTGAGAAGGAAAACCCCTTTGCATCCTATGTTGTAGAGAGGGAGGAACCTATCATTCTTGATTATAGGATGAAGAAGGATATATTCATGGTGAAATATCAACGTAATGTGCAAGTAGTTGAAGTTATAGTTAAGGTTACACTTTAGATTGGACTATAAACATGCTAAACATCATAACTCAAGTCTTATATATCTATACATTATTTTCCACTATATGTGGTGGACCAAAACTATATATGGAATTGTTTTTGGCTACTACACATAGTGATGTAATAGATGGAATTTATGGGTAAAATTCCCCCATACAATATAAATATCACAGTATTCACATTTCCCTTTTGTTGGTGTTTCATAATTATAGATACCAATCTTCAGACATTCATTGTTGGTGATGAATTTCCATTTTGGAATCCATACACCATACATATAGCCTTATCTTGAAGAAAATCCATCCTTCTTGCCATTGTTTTTCCTTACATCCATGTTAACATTTCTATATGATATATCACCATAATCATCAATATCATCTACCTTGATGACCACTATAATGGAATTTATTTACTTTTGAATTTGGTTTGAGATATTACAAAGTGAATATTTGAATGTGATCCCTCCACAACCCAAGCTTATTAGTTTTAACTATAATACTTAAAATCTATCTTATTAATAACATATGAAAAATTTTGGTGATATATGACAACATACTCTTTCATATTTCTATTTTATCCATTTTAAATCTTATATGGTTTGACTCACATGGTTTCTTATTTTGAATTATGAATTGAAATCATATTTAATGCCTTTTAGAGTATAGGTGTTCAAATTAATGTACATGAACTCCAAGGCTTGACCATAAAATGTGTCTTTGAGCTCATACCATTTTATGCCATATTCTATTATTACCTTGGCTCCCCATATCACAGGTGATTAGGTATAGTATTGGGATGGTAAATCCATCATAGGGATGCAAGGCTAGAAAGGAAGGTCTAGATTGTGTGACATTATTCATGGGTGGAAAATTATACTCTTTGGGTTAGTGATATTTCTAGTTACTAGGTTACTATTGGTGAATTTTCTATGATGTTGGCAATGTCATATCTATTATTAATGCTTGAAAAATGTGTAGACTAAGAAATGTCTGTAGAGTTACCACTAGGCTATTGTATTTAATATTTTACAAATATTTATATAGATAATTATTGTAGAGTGTGTGTTAGAAATAAATATTTTGGTGATTTTGAAACTTAACTTGTAACCAGGGATGGTTGGGCTAGTATTATATACAAATCTAAGGTAATTTTTTTTATAAGAGAGGTAAAAATGGGTTGAGGGGGCCCTACCCCATACACCAACACCATTCCAAGAGATAATATAATTACACAACTACAACATCAAAAAATAAAAATATAACAGTTTATAATATTAAGAGCTCTCCAAAGCTCGAGAAGTGAAACAAACAGAAACAAAAAACATAGCAAAACTAACAGCAGTGATGAAAGTAACATCCTGGATCAAAGATAGTAAAAAAAACCAAAACATCCCACCCCAGACCATTTATAGGATTTTTCAAGCCCCTCCAGCACCTTCGCCCATTCCTTCACCAAAGCATCAATATTACCCGCCAAGGTGCCCAAGTCGAAACCATCAGGGGTCGTCTTTCTCTTCCTTCCCTGACTATCCACAACATAGTAGGCATTGACGAGCTACCCCAGAGTATGAAGGTGCTGCAGAGTCAATTTCACCATGACCACGCTCCATTCCATGTAGCTATAGAGGATAGCCTGAACATGATCCATCTCTTTGGTTATGAATCCAAAGTTGGCCTTTAAAACCTCAATCTCTCTGACATGCCCATTGTTGACTGCTTCCTCCACCTGCGCTTTCATCTTATGCCAGTCATTAAACAAAAACTAAATCAAGCTCTTAGTGAGCCACATATCACCCTTGAGTTCCTCAATATCCATCGCCATCCTAGCCAAATGGTTTTCCCCTTTTCTAGGTTTAATGTGACCCATAGCCTCGAAGTGTTGTTCCAGCTGAGCATTTATAGGGGTATTGGCTTCCTGTTTACTGGACTTACCCTTAGTGTATGGCGAAGTACAAGGGACTTGCTTCAAATTAAAATCCTTAAGATTCTGGACCAACACCACCTCCACCCCATCTTACTCATCATCTGAGTCCCCATCCTAAGAGTTAGTGTTATCACTCGAATCCTCATCCTTAGGTTCTGAGCTAGTGCCATCCCCATAAGCTTCTAGAGCATTGGTAAGGGATCTAGTTTTATCAATATCAAAAGCCACTCTTTTTACAAGGGCAAGGATGAAGCCTTGATGGAGAGGGTTAGATATTCTTCTCATTTTGAACTGCAAAATAGAGGCACATAGGGAGCGAAACAAAAAGTAGTGAAAACTAAAAGCTTGTCCCCACCTAAAATGATTTAGTATAGGGAGGTGGTAGGCATAAATACACTTGTGATGACCCTCTAGAGTTAAAAATTGAATAATGGTGAGATCCACCTCATCATAAGGATTAGGAAGAGACATTCGAAGGTAACCAGAAAAATGGGAGGTAAGATTCTCATTACCTTTAAGGAAAAGATTTTGTTCTTCAAAGGCTTCCTTCTTTGGTTTGTAGACCTCCCTCCCCACAACAGGGATGCCCATCACTTTGGCCACTGAATCCACAATGATCTCCATACTGATCCCCTTCATTTCAACAACTGCTCATTTTTTGGTCACTTTCCATGCGCTAGCAAAATCTTTGCTAAGATTTTCATAATGCCCTTCGAAAATTTTCAGAAAGGGTATATTATGACTCATATGTATCTTGAGGTTATTTTTTCCTTCACATATATATATAAAGTTCTAAGTTAACTACAATATTTAAAGGGCCTATAATATATATGAAAATTTTGTTGGATCTTTTTGGACTTAAATTAGAACATCTAGGATTTTACTTCAATGCCTAGTGTATCTCTATTATAATTCTTATATTATTCACAATAAATTAGTACTAGTCTATGATAGGTTAATGTTTCTAATTATTTTCTTATACTAGCATAGGGGATGTGTTTCTTATGCTGGTATCAAAGTTATATGTTTTTTAACTAGTTTATTCATAGATTTGGTTGCAAATCAATTCTTTTTCCTTCTCAATATATAAAACCTATATAATTATTTGGTATTGAATACTATCACTAATCTCATGGTTAACTCTTCTTCTCTATCCAATCGATAAAAATCCAAAAAAAAGACAATATCCTTCATTAATTTTATTTGTTTTGTGTACATTTGGTTCCTCTTATATCTTCATTTTTTTTCTCCAATGGAAGTTTCTCCCCTATAGAATATAGAAATTCATTTATAAATCACCATAACACTAATCCAACTACTCCATGTTAGAGGGAATATGACCATGCAATTTTATACAACCAACATATTCACCATCATGTAGGGATCTTAAATTAAATTTAAAATGACCCCCCCTAAAGAAGAATCCATGTATAGTATCACAAGAAATGGACATTTAAATAATACATTTAGATACATAGGCATATATAATAATTTGTAAAAACATATTCCATAGCTTTAGTTCTCTTGGTAGCTGACTTGCATGAATTTTCAAATTTATATAATTTCCATTCAAACACTTCATTATCAATTAATATCAAACAATAAGGCTTCTATAATGAAAAATAGAAATATAATAAATCAATAAAATTGTATAAATTTTGTTTATAAATATCTCCATAGATGTGTTCAATAATCACTTTTTCTGAAGGGATATTTGATTTTATTGCCTATATTTTTACAAGCTAATCTATCAAGTTTCCTCTAGACATTTATTAATGTCTCTTTATCCAAGAAACCATATCATCATCTTGGTCATTGAAACAAAAAAATAATTAGTATCAATCAATAGATTTCCTTGTTAGGACATTATAGAGTTTCATTATATCTCAATTTTATATTGTATACAAGATTTAATATACTTAATAAATTGTTGTGAAATAAATTAGGTTTGCAAAATTCCAAATACTTAAGTAAATGATATTTCCTATAAGTAGTTTCATAGTATACAAACTTAAGATACATAAGAAATCCATACACACGCTTTAAATATACTAATCAAACAAGATATATGAAAAATGTCTTCATACACTAAAATAAAAGAAAAATGATCACATTAATATTTAAGAATAGTAATATAGTTAATAATGTATTGTGCATTATCCTTTATCTACTTTATAGAGTCATTATTATATACCCTTAATTCTAGGTCATATATAGGGTTATATATGGCCAACTTGTCACTAACATAATCTCTTATAATGTCATATCACATTTATTTATGATTTTATATGCTTAGTAAGTTGGCCTCAATGTTTTACATACCATAATAAGGTATATGTAGGAGTTAGGAACTAGTATATGATCATTAGATTGAGAGCTTGAGTATTATTGTATGGTTTGAGGTTTCCCCCTTAGAGTGATTAAGTCATTATACTTGCATAATGTGATAATTTCTCTATATTTTTTCCTTCCTTGGTGTTCTATTGCTACTGATATTTTGATATATCTAAGTAAATTAATTACAACTAGTATCTAAGATTCAACATGGGCCAATATTAGTTTAAAACCCTAATTTTTAAGATTTAACTATATCTTGCAAATGCTGGTAATTATTTCTGTAACTATTTAACTGAAGCGAATAAATGAATCAAGTAAATTTTTATCCAAATTTGAATATTTTTTGACTTGTGTTGCATAATATATATGGATTTTATGTTTTTTCATAAATTTACACCTTAGGATGCAAGTTTATAATTTTTCAAAATTTATTACTATTGAAAACGCTTGCAATATTTAGTAAGGGTTTTTTGGTTGGGTTTTTATTTATTTGAATAAAATATATTTGCAATATGAAACCCTAAATACATACCCTAATCTTGAACCCTAAACCCTAACTTGAACCTTGAATCTAGAAAATTCATGATAGGTCCGCAAACAAGAGGAAAAAGTAAGGGTAATACCAATCTTGAAAAAAAAAACTTAGTATATGGATTTGGAAGGAGGACTTATTGAATCCTTGAACCTAGGGTTTTCCTCAAAATATCATTAATGCATTCAAATTGAATGTGATTTATGCTATATGCAATCAATAACATTAACAAAAGATTATATTAATTTCAACTTGGAAACAAACGAATCAAAACTGATGAAATCCATTTATGGTCTTCAAACACATGCCACCAAATCCCAACCATGTCAGTTAGGTCAAACCAACAACCATACCTCTAATTCAACACAACCAAATCATTCGTTCTATTCTAATGTGGGAAATAGAAACATGATATCAAAAGTAGAGATGAGGAAAATTGTTCATATTTCTCTAGTCACTTGGATCAAATAAATGGATATTTTTTATGTGCATCAAATTCTAAGTGGATAGAAGGTGTTATTGGTATATTTGTATCTATAACTAGAATAATTCATTTGGTATAAATGGATATGTGAGAAAAATAAAAATAAGGGTCTCCATATTACCTACTCAATGTTCACATACAAGCTCTAGATAAATTACAGTAACATTGTTATAGAGAATTATTTGAGCCACATAGTAAAGCTTTGACATATGAGGAAAATAAAATATTATATCCAATAGTTCAAAAATATATCCTTACATGTGGATGGAATATCATAGGATCAACTAAATGATCTATTCTTTGGTGGTCTCAAGGACAACATCCAACTAGATTTTTTCCTCCATAATTTAGGTTCAATATCAAAGTCCTTGATAGTTACTTGTTAGGTAAAGGAAATAGATCAGGTAAAACTAAGGGGTCTCACTACTCATAAGGAGTGTATTATTCTAGAACACTCATTTCCCCAGGTCACCCAATTAAATCCTCAAAAAATTGTAGAGAATAGAGTAAAAGGTTAATGTTACAGTTGTGATAACAAATGGAAAAAGGACTATACATGTGCTAAGAAGAAATTTTCTACATTGAAGGGAATACTGAGGAAGACGAAGAGGATAAAGTAGCTAATGAAGAGGAATAGGTTCTAGATATCGAAGCTGAAGAATCTCATCCTACTATATTTTTCCATGCAATTTCATGCATTAACACCCCCAAAACCCTCAAGGTCATCAATTTCATGAAGAAACAAAGGGTGAAAATATTGATTAACTTTGGAAGTACACAACTTCATCAATCATAGGTTGTCCTTTAACTTAAAATTTATTTGTTTATCTAACCCTAGAGTTTCAAATCATGGTGGAAATTGGAGGAAAAAGTTAATTGTTCAATAAAGTGTCATAAAATTAAATTATATATAGGATATTACCTACTAAATCGCCCCATGTATGCCTTTTCAATGGGAGCCACAGACATTGTGTTAGTGGTCCAATGACTTACCACCTTGGGAACTATTTAGACGAACTGCCAAGGTTTGTTTATGAGATTCCATTTTGAAGGGAGGAATTTTGAGTTGTGTGGGATGAAGGTAAAATATTCACAGTTGTTAACTTCTCATTAAATGAATAATATTCTTAAGAAGGGTGTATATGGTTTTGTGGAACAACTATTCTCACTAGAAGATGAACTATAAAAAGGTCCTATACCATTAGTTATTCAAGATATTATTAATTATCACTCAATATTTTTTGAGGATATGCCGAAAGGGTTACCTCTAAAAAGAGATCATGATCATGTTATTTAGAAGTTACCTAGAATCCAACCACCCAATATTAGACTTATCAATACCCTTATCTATAGAAGAGTGACATTGAAAATATGGTATAAGAGATGTTTGAAGCACACATTATTCTCCATAGTCATAGTGCTTACTATTATCTAATGGTGATGGCATAAAATAAGGATAGAGGTTGACACATGTGTCCAGACTATAGGCAGCTCAAAAAATACACAGGAAATGATAAGTTTCCTATTCCTTTCATTGAGGATTTGTTATATGAGTTACATGGTGCAATTTATTTTACCAAAATTATATCTTCAATCGGGATATCATTAAATTATCATTTTCAATGAAGATATTAATAAAATGGAATTTAGGAAACATGATGTCCACTATGAGTTTAATGCCTTATGGTCTTACAAATACATCCTTTTGCATTCTAGATTTTATTGAATTCAATCTTTATGCAATTTATATGAAAATTTTTCTTGGTATTATTTGATGATATATTAATCTCAAACAAGACATGGGAGGAACACTTAGATCACACCAATAAGGTCCTAGACACTATTAAATAATGAAACTGTTAGGATTAATATTGTTTACATTATTAATCATGGTTATTAATTGTAATATAATATGAGTTGGTTAATAACTCATATTATTTATTATATGTTTTGTTATAACTAATATTTGTTTATATGTGAAGTTGTTAATAAACAACTCACGTGAATAGGAGTTTGGTGAGAGAATTAAGGAGTGTTGTTATATCAGATTCCTATTTTATAGGAATGACTTATTCCTATATATTTGTAAGAGTTCTCGTAAGAATTATAGAAGAAATATATCAGTATTCATTGTATAAACTGTTGTGTTGTGTTTACATTTGGTATAGAGCAAGGTTCATTTCCATGAGAGTCTGAAGATTTTTTTTTTGTGCGCACATTCGCATACCTGTACCATCGAGTGGAAGCCTGCAGAAACAAGATCCGTGTTCATTTCACATTGGCGCCTTAGAAACAAGCCCACCCTGATAAAAGAGTCAAACCTGGTTCAAATTTACGTTATCTGTGTCGACTTTGCATATACACCATTGGCTTCGAGGATGACGTGCTTCTGTGTACACCATTGGGTTTTGAATCTGTTCATTTCATCTCTGCGTCCACATTAGAGATCACTATCAGAATTGTTCTCTCATTGGTGCTGATATAAGGAAGGCGTCATTTTTAAAAAGAAGATAAACATTTGTGAGGATTACAAGTTTCGTGGATCGGTGCAACGTGTCTTCTTCTCAAAACTATACGGCGTTAGAGCATGTAAATAGTTTAATTTGCAGTCAGCTCCTCTATGCAAATTTATAATATTCAAAGAAGGAATATAAAATGACGAACAGATTTCAAGTCTCAAGTAAGCGGTAACTTCACTTTTGTGTCTAGCAATATCATGCAAATTTTGATCTGGTTCAGCATCGATCTCTCCTTCAACTACAGTCTTCCCCGTAAGTTATGCCACCGGCAGTCATCCTCCTCCAAAAATTTCTTTGAAGTTATTTTTAAATTCTTTCTTTCAGTCGGTCAAAATAGAGTTGAAAAATTCAGAAGTCTATATATTAGTCGGTCTATTAGTTTTGTATTAAGATATAATATTCTTTTAATTCAAAGTCTTAAGATTGTTTGTCTAACAATGTCTAATGTTCAAATATAATATTGTGTATGTAGTCAAAACACAAATGTCATTGTAGGTCTACATATTGTTTTTTAGAGTCATTTTATATGTCTATCAAAATAAAAAGTAATTGTGGTCAAGTCAAGTCACAAGTCAAAAGTCAAAAAAAAAAAAAAAAAAAAATGGAAAAATTGTCATTGTCATTTTGTGTCTAGGTGAATAATAGGTTGTATTTTTTTTTACAATGGAAATGCCATTGGAAAAATTCAATGGTCTCAATTTTCACACATGGAAAGTCAAGATCCAGATGCAGTTGATGAACAAAAATCTTTGGAGGATAGTGGATGGAAAAGAACCAGCACCTTCAGATCCGACCAGATTGGCAGAATGGGAAATACGGGATGATAAAGCCAAAGCCATTATTGGCCTTGCCCTCTCAGATTCCGAATTACATTATGTTGATCTAGATAAAAACTCGAAGGACATCTGGGAGAATCTGAGCAAATTATTTGGTTCAAAAGCAGTCAATGCAAAGTTTTCCCTGAAACTTCAGTTGTTCAAGCTCAAAATGAGTGATGGAGATACGATGTCTAGCCACATCAACAATTTACGATCTCTTTTGAGACAACTTGCAGAAGTAAAAGCTCCAGTGGACGACGAGGATGCAAAAGCTATTTTACTAAATAGTTTACCACCGAAATACAGTAATGTTGTTTTCACTCTTGGTCAGATGCCTTCCAACTCATTGGAAGATATGATATCAGCTCTTCTGTCTGAAGAAAAAAGGACTAAAGAAGATATAGAAGAAGAAACGGCAATGTATGTGAAAAATAAATACAAAAAGTTCTTTAAAAAAGAGGACTTAGAATGCTTTTATTGCAAGAAAAAAGGACATATGTCTAAATTTTGCACGACTCGAGCCAAAGATCTTCTCAGTGGAAAATTGAAGCCACATGAAGCAAATATAGTTGTAGAAGAATCTTCTGAATCAGAAGATGAACGAGTGACTGATGAACCTGATTATAATTCTAAAGATTACTTGTTTTGAGTTTAGGCATTGGAGGATGGAGGCACAGGAGGATGGAGGACAAGCAGCGTCCTCTCGTCAGTCGCCAACGACGGGGCCGCATACTGATCTGGTGACATGTGTGTAGTGTGGTTTTTCATTTTCAGTGTTCTTGTTTTGCAGAGTGATGGTTTTCTGAATAAACCCTTTTCCGAACTTTTTAGAGGAGTCATGTTTTCAGAATACTCATTTTTGGGGAGCAGGAGAAGATTTCGAGGTAGACTCAAGGGATGGTTATCCAGCTAGTGTGAAGCTTGTGGATCTTGGAGATTCAGAATTCGGGTGCCCAGGGAGGAAGGGAAAGTCCCACAGGAACCTAAAGAGGAAGGGAGCATTCCTGCATAATTCGGCTCGACACTACGCCTTTACGAGGGTAAAGAGATAATCTATGGAGTCTGTACCTGGTCTAAGAAGTGCTTTCAGGAGGTGGTTCAATTTCTTCGAATATGGTTCTTTGTTGTGTTCACATTAAGGGGGTGAAGATTAGTGATTAATAATGTTCACACTAAGGGGGTGAATGTTAGGATTAATATTGTTTACATTATTAATCATGGTTATTAATTGTAATATAATATGAGTTGGTTAATAACTCATATTATTTATTATATGTTTTGTTATAACTAATATTTGTTTATATGTGAAGTTGTTAATAAACAACTCACGTGAATAGGATTTTGGTGAGAGAATTAAGGAGTGTTGTTATATCAGATTCCTATTTTATAGGAATGACTTATTCCTATATATTTGTAAGAGTTCTCGTAAGAATTATAGAAGAAATATATCAGTATTCATTGTATAAACTGTTGTGTTGTGTTTACAGAAACCTTTATGCCAAACCATTGAAGTTTGATTTTGGATTCATATAGGTAGAATACCTGGGTCATATCATTTGTCATGAAGGTATAAAAGTAGAAAATTACAAGATCTAGGCCATGGTATACTAGAAGATACCTAAAACCCTCAAAATCTTGAGGGCTTCTTAGTGTTTATAGGTTATTATCACATATTTTTGAAGAATGATGGAAAAATTAGAACACTAGTCACAACCTTATTGAAGAAAGAATATTTTAATTAGAATGAGGAAGAAATCCATGCATTGATATAGTACATAAGGTAACATGTACCACTATTTCTCGTTACCCTTAATTTCTCCAAAAATATTCGTTATCAAATGTGATGCTTTAGGGTATTGTATAGGTGCAATTCTCATGCATGAGGGCCACCCCATCACATTTGAGAGTTAAATAAAAAGTAAGAACATATAAAAACCAACTTATGAGAAGGAACTGATGGATAATCTCCATGTAATCAAATAATGGAGACTGGTTCTAATGAGTCATCACTTTAAGGTGAAGACAAATCATGAAAATTTGAAATAATTCTTGGAGAAATGACTATCATCTGAAAAGAAACAAAAAGAGGTTACAAATATGTTGTGTTATGAATTTGAGATCATTTATAATAAAGGAAAGGAAAATGTGGTAGTTAATGCACTATCTAGGAGAGATGAGTCCACACAACCATTGTTATATGACTTGTCCATACTACAGGAATATTGAGTCAATCAAGCAAGATCATAATGGTAGAATGACATATTAACCCACACTCTCATTCAAAATATCCAATAGGATTTGACCATTTCAAAAAAAAATGTATGTAAGGGAAAGCATTTTGGTACTGTGTGTTAATTCTACTTATGCATGAACTATTCTATTGAAAGTCAAGTTCTCTTAAAGCTCCACGTTTCTCTTATGGGTATTCATTCTAGTTTCTTGAAAACTTATCAAAAAATTAACTAGGATTTCTTCTTAGAAAGTTTGAAAGGGGATGTCTAGAAATTTTTGGTAGAATATTTGGTGTTTAAGTGTAATAAGGGATAGATTACTAATACATAAGGTATTTTGTAAACTATGTATATTATGTGTAACTGGTGGGTAGAGTTTTTCATTGATTTCATCACAAGATTATTAAAATTTGAGGGAAAAGTGTAATTATGGTGGTTTTGGATAAAATCACCAAATACGCTCATTTTTGTGCCTTGTCACATCACTTTATAGTGAGTACATTAAACATATCATTTATGGACAAAGTTTAAAAACTACACAGTACCCCCAGGATTATAGTCAATGAACATGACCCTATATTTACTTGAAATTTTAAAACTAATTCATTCTCATGTTTGGGTACTCAAATGGCTTGTAGTTCATCATATCATCCCCAATATGATGGACAAACTGAGGTAGTAATAAATTTTTGGAGAGGTATATTCAATGCATTATTTCAAATACGTAGCAGATATGGATTCAATAACTACCACTTATAGATTGGTGGTATAAAAACTTATTTCATACCTCATCCAAAATGTCTCCACTCTTGGTATTTTATGGTTGTTTAACTTTTGGGTCCAACATAAAATTAGATTAGTTGAAGAGCACATTCAAAACCATTAAGAGGTACTATCTACCCTTAAGGAGAATTTGGAAACAAACTAAAACCACATGAAGAAACAATCTGATAAAAATGTAATGATCAAAGATTTAAAGTTTGAGATTTTTTTTTTTGTGATTACAACCATATAAGTAACTATATTTGAAACATTATAATAAGGATAACAATATTTCACCTAAACACTATGACCCTTATCAAGTGTTGTAAAACATTTGTAGTGTCTATAATATAAACTAGATCTTCCTAAGTTAACTAAGATACATCTAGTTTCCCATGTTTCTTGCATGAACAAATTCATTTGATAGAATGTGTCCTATTAGTCAATGTTATCAAGATTGATGAGATACATGCATGATTTTGTAACTTTAAGGCACCCTACAAACACACACAATAAGAATTTGAAGACATGGGTTATTAATGTATGTATCTAATCAAGTGGAATATTTGGACATTGAATATACAACTTGGGAAGATGAAACATTCTGATGAAAAAATAAAGAGATTACCAACATTTAGGACAATATTTATTCTAAGGGGAGGGGAATGATACTCCCTTAATACTATGTCATATATAGGGATGTATATGACTAATTTTTGGCTAATATAATCTCTTATCATGTCATATCACATTTATTTATTCTTGCATATTCTTAGGAGGATAGTTTTGGTTCTTTTAATATCATAGTAGGGTATATATAAGAGTTACAAACTATTAGATGATCATTATATTAAGAACTTGAGTTTTATTGTATGCAGGGTAAATTTTAAAATCCCCTTCAAAAACCCATAGATATTATTTGGTGAATTTCTAAAAATGACTTTTGAAATCTTTGAAAATGCCATGAATTGAAAGGAAATGTTGTCAAGTGGTAGCATAATGATACCTACCGATAAAAATTATGCTACTATATGATATAATAATGTTATCGGTTGGTATCATAATGCTTTTGGATGACAATAATATGTTATCGGTCAGTTTCATAATAATACCATTTCGTAACATAATGTTCTCAGACAATAGAAAATTTATCTTTTGTGAACATGGTAAAGGTGATTTGAATATTAAATTTTGGTTGTTACGGTAAACGCTAAGCGAATCAACCCAAAAAATTAATTTGTACCCAAAAACTTTAGGAGGAATAGTAACTAACCTAACACCTCAAAATTAGCCAAATCCAAATTTTAAAACCCAAATATTCATGAATTAATAAATATTTTCCACTAAAATTTACACTACTTTTATGATTTGTAGTTTCCCCCTCGAAGTGGATAAGTCATTCTACTTGTATATTGTGATCATTTATCTATATTTTGGCGTTCCTTGGTGTTTTATTGATGTTGATATTTTGATATATAGAAGTAAATTCATTACACATTTATGACTCTTCAACTTAGTGAATGTTCCTTTCAAATTTCTTTCTTTCTCTAGGAGTGTTACATTGTTCATTGTCTTTTCTTACACATATATTCACTTACAAACTTATATATACTATAGGATTTACAATATCATATCATATTATACTTTTATGATATACATCCTAATGAAACTCCAACAAAGGTCATAAGATAATATGATCATCTACTTATATGTATAACGAATGTTATATCTATCATTTTGAGTTTGGTTTTTTCATTTGTCATAGATTTTACATGTTAAATTAAAATATCCAATATATTTATGCTATATACATTGCATTTCTATGTTACATATCTTTTGGATAGTAGTTTGAAATACAAATACAATCACAAGGAAATCAAACATATCAATAAAAAATGTAATATAAGTATAAAAATGCTACCTTATATGTGTGTTCGTGTGTACACACACACACACACACACACACACACACACACACACACACACACACACACACACACACACACACACACATGCGCGATTGTGAGCACATGCACACACACACGTGTATGTGTATAGTAAAAAAATATAAGTCCAAATATATCTAAATACATCAAAAAATGGCTACATATCAAAGTTAATACACCACTCTTTCTCTCTCGAGAGTGTTGGTCAAATATATCTATATTTAACTCTATATCCCTAATTAAATGTTTAATAAAGGCCTATTACATATCACTCATGTTACAATATCTAGATCTATATCTCACTTTCATATGATGATGATCCTCTAAATGAGACATATTCATGCAATATTATATACATCACTTCTATAGTTATACATACTATGAAAAAATAACATCACAAAGCCGGCTTGTAGTTACCAATGGAAACATATCCCTTACCATGATATCTATTCATAAAACTCTAACATTTTAATCAAGGTTATCCATTTGGTTGGCATAATTTATGTATATTTTAAAGCATGTGAGATAGGAAAAAAATAGGTACATATATGGTATTTCCTAAACTGAAAATTCTCTAGTATATCTTCTACATTGGGTATAATATTACTCAATCATAATGAATCCTCTATCATCATAACCCCACAAAAAATATATATTATACATAAAGTTCAACATTTCATATGATATATTAAAAAATACATCTATAAAATCAAGATACTAATAAAATAAATTATATACCTTAATTAACCATTGGAGCTACATGCTGGACCGAAGAAATGACTAAGTATGAATACATGCAGGAAGGAATAAGGATGCACGAGGGTGCGCGTGGAAGCATGAAAGAAGGATTTGTAAAATTTAAAGGAGTGCACAAAGGTGCACATGGAGTCATGAAGAAATAACGAGCAAATGTCCTTGCACATGAGAAACAAAAATAGAAGTTAGCTAGATTTCCAAGGAAGGATAAAAATAGGAAAAAGCACAGGTTGGCATGGTCAAAAAAAGAAGTTATAAATAGAAAAAAGAATGGATAAAGCATGGCCAGAAAAGGATAAATCACATGTAAGGCTAAGAATAGATATGAACTATGCATGGATAGGGACAATTCTAGTTATAGTACATGTAGCATGACTAAAGTAGAAGCTATTTATAGCTCACAGGATAAATATGGAACTTCTATATTAAAGAAGGATACACATGTAGAACCACAAGATGATGCCTAATTATAGGAAAGTATTTAAGTTATGTGTTGGTTTCTTATACTTGGACCTGCATCTCGAATCTCGAAAGGGATGAGGTGTCTAAGACCACAATGGAACCATCCCCAAGTTGTGGGATCTTGCGAGGTTGGGACGGATCTCCAGAGAAGGATGATTCCTCTATCTATTTCCACTGCTATTGCTACTCCTAGTGCTGGAAGGGGAAACTAAGCTAAGAATTCCAAGGGACCAAGGAAAGAAGGATAACATGAAGTAAACTACACTAAAAGGTGATAACACCAAAATGATAGGGAATGCGTGAAATGAGGCTAGGCACGAGTAGCACAGTGAAATACGCATTCAAAAATCACTCTCATGGAACACAACTAAGTATGGAACTGCATGGGACTTGAAGTAGCACAACAATACACAATACAAGAGAAGAGGAAATAAAAATAAATGTAAACATGTTAGGACAGAGAATAGTCACAAAACGATGTTATTATTACTTCCAGAAATACACAGAACTGTTACAATGATAAGGAGGCTGATATCCACATGCAAGAGCCAAACATAGAGGCCTGAAACTCAAAATACAGAAAATATGGATTCCTTAGTAACATGTGTAAGGATCTAGAGTGTCTAACCCTTTACAATGAACCCTGACCCTATTCTTTATAGATTCATCCTAGAGGGAAGAAGGAAAGAGAGTAGCGAGAAAAATAATTCAAAGATCAACCACCATTGTCAATGCATCCTACAAATCCTCCCCAAATCTATCATGTCTATTTCCATGTTTTCTTGGTATGTTGAAGAAGGAAGAACGATGGATCGAATTGAATCAGATCTGGTGGTTAAAGAAATCCAATTCTACTTTAATGGCCTAATAGACGTTTTCCCATTTTTCACCCACCAAAACCTATTAAGAATGACATTTTATGTTTCCATGGTGTGTAGGGTGTCAAGAAATTTCCAAAAAGTCTTCTCTCGTCCAAATCCAAGTTTCCAGTCAAAAGATATGGCCATTTGAATATTAGGGTTGCGAGAGTGCAATATTTAAAGATTTGTCCATACAGGGTCCACATACCGGCCTTGCGCTTCTTGGAGATTGAGCCCCTTCCTTATGCTCTTGAAATCATGCTGGACTAACACGTGGTGGCTTCCGCGGGTTCCTCAGGCTCCTCGGGCTTCTTTGTATTTTCCTAAGTTTCTTTGCTTGGCGGGGCCAAAAGTCTGACCGTGGACACGTGGTGGCTTGGCGCTTGTTTGGAAACCCACCCCAAATTTTATCTTTGAAATAGCACCATGATGAAGCATGGAACTCTCTACTATACTACCTCTACTTTGAATATTTAACCCTCAACTCTATCCCTTTTGGGCTATGGGACACGTGGAAGGCCCACACTCATTTAAAAACCCACTCAGGATTTTACCCTTGAAGGAGCATCGTTAAGACACATGGTGCCTTCCGCCTGCACTCTATACTTAATTGTTTTGGGCTCACCCTCATTTTTGACCTCTGTTGACCATTTTCTATGTGGAGGGATGGCACAATTTTGAGTCTCTTCCTTGAGCTCCCATCTTGGAATTGCACCAAGATGACACTTGGCACCTTCCCCCTGAGTCGAAGACTTTTCAACGGCCGGTGCAACTTTTTGGGCCCTAAACATGTGGTGAGCTAGCTAGAAAGAATGTGAACACATGGAGTGAAAGAAAGTGCATGTGATGTGTGGGAGTGAGAAGCAAGTGTGTGAAAGGGAAACAGAGGGGAGGTGTCTGCGCGAGAGGAAGGTGTACTTACATAACGCAAGTATGAAAACAAGACTCAGGAATTCAACTAAAGGAAGGTGTGTGGAGGAAGAAATAAAAGAGGATGCGCAAAAGAACTGAGTTTGGGTAAGCATGCAAGAGAAATGTCATGGAATTAGCTGATTAGAAGGTAAGTTTGCAAGGGTTCACGTAAGGAGTGCACGATGGGATAGGAGAGAAAGTGGGTACGTAGGAGGAAGGTGCGTGAGGGAAAATGGAAGGAGATAGAAGAATGCAAAAAGGAAAAGGAAGGCATGCAAGGGCACGTAGAGGAACTACATATGTGATAAGGTGTCAAAAGAACAATCTTGAGTTTGTGTAACCTGAAATGTGCAACATCAGAGTTAGGATGAAAATATAAGTTTTCTAGATAACTAGGAGATTTATTTGGATAACAGGTTTGAGAATCATATATTTTGTTGGGTCCATCTACTTGGTCATGTGATGCAGGTTGCTAGTAGCCCTCTCTGAACTGTGGAAAGAAGTTTGGCAAACTTTTGGATTCTTAGTTGTTTTTTTTGAAGATCTATTCTGCTACTTGAAGTTTCACTCTCTAGGAGTTCAGTTGAAGCATTGTCTAAGAGTCTAAGTTGAATTGTTAACTCATTTTCTGAAGATATTCTAAATTGGTTTGGTAACACCTGTCGGTTTTCTCCTTTTTTTCACTGACTCGTTGGAATTGGCCCCTGGGAGTCAATCCCTATTTTTTGCCTATCATCCCAGGATAGCAAAAATATATTTTGGGGTGAGTGGGCATGATAGTTGATCAAGGAAAGTTTACCCAGAGGGATCGTGCCAAAACATAAATTTCAAACCAATGTCCAAAAGTTTAAAATGCTTACATGTCCCATTTAATGGAAAATGCAAAGTTTGCAAAAAAACTTGGATTGGTTTCTAAGATGTAAGCTTGACTAACCTATGCTAACCAATGGATATGTTAGGTGTATTAAGTAAAACTTACTTCAGGTAGGGACAAGTAAATGTACCCTGAAATCCTCACCAAACTATGTGTCCTAAATATCATTCATGTTGATTTTTACAACTTCATTTAAGTCGAGGGCTTAGAATATTTTTGTTTGAAAAACCACATAGGTGAAAAAGTAGTGTTATGTGGACCCTCCATATCATAGTGTTCCATGTGTTTAATATATAGCTCCTGGAAAAAAGTTGTTATGTATTTGGATACTATGTGGAGGCACTGCTACGTGTTCCATAGAGTTTAAATTAACATCTTTACCTCTTTCATGGAAATGAGCATAGGTTAGTCACAACTCATAAAGTTGGCTCTAGGGTAGCCAGATATCTGATTGGGCATGGTCTGATCCTTGTGATTTTCCCATTACTTTTAAGCTCAATCTTGTAGATGGGATCTTCTTGCAAAATTTCCTGGGTGGATGGTGTGAGAGAGATGATGACATCCTCTTACCCTTTTCCTTCCTTCTCTTGTGAAGAACTTGGAAGACTATGATCCTCTAATCTTGGTTCCTGAGGGCTATCATGAAGTGCAGGTTGTTGTCCTTGAATGCTCTCCTTCATGGCAGTAGGCTCGTGTTCTTGGAAGGTGGATGATGGAGGAGAAAATGATGTGATCTCCATGGGATCCTCTCCATCAAAACAATCTTCCAAGTCAAACAGATAATTTGTCTCCTTGTTGTCTTGCTGCATGTGTTTGACCTCCTCCATGGTGTCCTTCAGATCTGTAATTTTCTCACCATGGTCCCCCCATCTTCAAACATGAAGTTTGAAATCTAAAAATCTTCTTTAACATTATATTTTGAAGGGGATGAAGTGGGAGGAAGAATTGAAGGTTCTCTTGTGGCCTGATCCGCATTTGGAGCCTCTGAAACTATATGGTCCTCCTTTGGAATTGTGCCCTCTACAGCTAACTGATTCTCCTTTGGAACAGGTTCCCGTATGATTTCCTCTTCCCAGTCGGAGTCGCATGAATCACACCATTCTTCAAATTTCTTGCAGTCATTGAACATGATGACGTTGGCTGGGAAAGGTGCATTGGTAGGGGGTTGATCATTTATGGTATAGCTAGACAGAGGAGACTCGGAAGAAAATGGGAGGATGGAAATAGAAGGGATGGAAGGTACATGTGCAAGAGGATTAGAGGCGTGTGTAGGAAGGAGAATGGAATATAAATGAAGGTGAGATGAAAGCAAGGGAGAAGGGATGGAATTCTCAATGGGGGCATCATGCAAGAAGCTAGGAACACACGGAGCGGGCTGAGATGATGTAATTTGGTGTAGAGGAGTGGGAGAGTTATAGGATGGTAGTGCAGGGTAGCCGCATTGACAGGGTTTTTGCATGCTAGATTCTTGAGCCTCCAACATTTCTTCAACCAAATCTATAATCCGGGGCAGCATATGTTTGATGAAGTGCAGCTTTTGTTGGGTGTTAAACTAGCCTGGTACAGGGCTAACCCATGGACAAGGGACCTTGTAGTCAACTTCAGTTTCCTTTATGGATCACTTGATTGTGAGTTGTATCATGTCCATCTCCATCTCTAGCACCTACCTCTCAAAATCAGCTTCGGCCAAAGAGTTGCCACCATCATCTATATAAACATGTTCTTCATAAACTTTTCCCTTGTTAGTAAATAAGGTGGGTATCTTAGGCAGTATTTTTAATGTGGCTTAGAATAATTATTTGGAGGTAGGATTTGAATCCATCCTTCTGGGGATGGAGGGAAATAGTTCTACTATTGTAAATGATCAAGTCCCATGGCATTGAGATAAGGCATGATCCCATAACTTCAAAAGAGGAATGCTGGAATCCTTTTAGAGTTTCAATGAATGGAGTGTAACTTTAGGTGAAACTGGTCTGCACAAAAGAGACATGGTTGCATTGAATCAGTGGTGTCACCAGACTGTGTTGAACATATGACCTCCATTCAGGACTGGATCTCAACGATAGCACATCAAACTTGCTGAGATAATTTCTTTCAAATAGCTTCACTTTGATTCTAGTTTGCATGCCATAAACTATTGGTTGAGGGATCAAAAATAAATCCGCGTCTATAGGGTTTTGAAAGGGATGATTATGTCTGACATAATCAGATCGGAATGGTCATCCAAGTCACTTTGTAGATAATTTGCGAATGATTGGGACAGATCTCTTATAGAAGATATATTTGTTTATCTATTTGCCACTTCTATTGCTCCTCCTAGTGTTGGAATGGGAAACTAAGCTAAGAATGCCAAGAGAATCCAAGGAAAGAAGGAAGAAAATGAAGTAAACTGTTTTCAAAGGAAATAGCACTAGTTTAAAATAATTTTTGAACATTATCTTTTGTCAGTGCATAATGATAGGGAATGTGTAATAAGGATTCTAGGCATTAAATAGTACAGTGAAATACACATTCACCAGATTGCTCTCATGTAATACAACTAAGTATGTGAAAATGCTAAAGTACAATATGACAAAAGCACAACAATAGCATGTAAAGTATGTAACCCTAAGAAGAGAATGAGAGGTAAGAAGGACTTAGATGGTTTCCAACATGGATAGGAAGTTATCTAGACATGCGTGACTAATGAAAATGAATGCTAAATAGGGTACATCACTGAGATGCACTGAAAAATATGACAGTGATAAGGAGGCGGATATCGGACACGTAAGAGCCAAATATAGTAGGATAGGGGCACCTCAGGCATATGGAGACCAAATACTAGAGTCGCTACTAACTATATATATGCGTCAGGATCTAGAGTGTCCAACCCTATATCAATAGGGTTTCGACAGTTTCTCTTTATAGATTCATCACCTTATTTTCGCATTATGATCATTGATAGATACCTGTAACTTGGAAAATATAAGTTCGACATGCACAAGCCCACAAAACACATCAATTCCTCCTACAAATCTGCCCCAAATGTAGAATGGGGGAGTTCAGACTAACAATGATGTGTTGACCCCGAGAGTGCATTTACAACAGCAGAGCGATTAGAATGCTACATCTGGTGGTTGAAGAAATCCAACTGTACTTTCTTGGCTCTAGTGTAATGTAAGGATGATTTCACCTAGGAAATCCCTTGTGAGAATGTTTCACTTTATATCGGGTTGTAGCTAGAATATAGAGGCGTGTATAGACATGTGTCCAATGGAATAGGATAGACTTCACCTTCCTAAATGTGAGTGTCCATGTCAAAAGATATGAAGCCCTTGTCCCTTGATTAGGATGTTGCGATGAATGCAATATTTGAAGTTACTTAGTTCCTTACAGAATGCAAGATTACATGCCTGATAGTAATGTCTTAGTGCTTTAGTCCCTTGATTCTCTGAATATCATAACGGACTGACATTTGGTATGACTTCCGCTTGTTCCTCGAATTCCTCAGGCTACTTTGAAAATTCCTAAGGCCTACCCATAAGTGAAAAATATGGCGGGGCCAAAAGTATAACCTTGAGACCCAAAAATATTGAGCTAAGGTAAAGCACAGTAGTCAAGGAATCCCATTGAGAGATAGGAGTTCTTGGGAACTTATTTTCTTGTTGAAGAAATCCAGTGTTTGATCAGCATATGAACCCACCCTAAACAAGTAATGCCTTGCAATTGGGCTACTAGGGAATCAGATGTAATACCAAATAGAGGATCACTAGAGTGACAAAGAACAAGAAGGCACATAGATAGTTTTCAACCACTAGTTGGGTCTTGCTTAAGATATCATGTAAATGCTAGTATGATTTTAGGACCTATAAATGTACACAGAGGAGTAATAGATTTTGTGAAACTCATAGGGATTCTCCCCCATTTTATGTTTTTGAGTGGAATACTCGATAACATAAAGTAGATAAGAGATGCGTACCTTATGATTAGTGTTGGAAATTTTAGGCACTAAAAGGAGGGTGACTCATTGACTAATTAAAAATTTGAAAGATATATTGCAACTTGATTTACTTTTTTATGATGGAAAAACTACACCAAAATTCATAATAAATCAATATAATAACATATAGCATAGACAAGATTTAATGTGGGAAACTCTTGAAGGGAGATAAAAGCTTGACCGAAACCAATGCACTATCTTGGACAAAAAATTGTCCTATAAAATGTTATAAATGATTTCACTATTGAGCATCTACTCAACTTGAAGCTACAAATCCAAAACTTATTCAAGCTACAAATTGAATTTCTACAAGCTAATATTCTACTTGCATGGAAGCTTCAACTCCCAAAATTATCTAATCAATCTTTTACGTGATTCTTATGTAAGCTATAACTTACAAGGAAGCTTCAACTCCCTGTTTGTTAAGCCACCACTTATTATTCTACAAAATGGTTTGGTCACTCTTACTTAGTTGTCCTAACACAAGCATATTATGATTTCTAAATCAGCTCCTCTAGCTTTTCTTTGCACATTTTCTCTCACCTTGATTCATCTCCTTTCTTCTTCTCTCTGTCTGTTACAAACACTACCGTCATACATGGATTATCTCATAAACTTACATTCTTGTCATGATTCTTCCCTTGAAATACCTCTCAAGCACTCACTCTCTGAAGTACTCATCTTGCTACAAAATTGCATTCATGAAGGAATTACATACACTCTCTAATATATATTTTTCTTTACATGTCATTTTACTCCTTCAAAGAATGGTCATCAACCAAAATCTCATCCACACTCTTGCATAAACCTTCACCTAGTATTCATGCATGGTATCTCCTTTGTCAACAACAATAACATTGATTCATGCTCAAATATTTTTTTATTACATCAAGGTGGACATTATCACATACCTTTTACACTTCATCTACCAAAAAAATATTAAACTACTCACTCTCCAACTCGTACAAGGAGATATAATGACTTCAAACAAAATTTCCATTTTTCAATCATTTCTTCTAAACTTTGATGTCAGTTTCGACCTTAGAACTTACAGGTTATTATATTCCCTAAAGTAAATGATGATGAAATAAGGATTCTAAAGTCCATGATCTTATGAATTCTCTTGACAATATTCCTTTATGATATATGTACATACTTGCATGTAATGGTCAAAATTATTTTGTCCTCTTATTTGGTGAGAAAACTTTTCATGTAACTCATGAAGGACTTAATGCCAGATGTTACCAACATGAAAATCTATTTCCTAGCTTTCATTTTTCTTCATTTATTATTTATAACTCACAATTTTATTGTCATGAATACATTTGAACTCAACTGAATGGCTAGGAGAAAGAACATCAAGAATACTGACTTGATCTTGTTGAGAGATAAGCCTCATACTTTTGTGTTACACAATGTACTTGTAGACACCAAAAATCTACACTTTGTCATCTTTTTCCAAATCATTAATTAAACACATGACATTCCACAAGAAACGACCTTTATCTCTAATTAATTAATTAATTAATTAGATTAATTAAATACATACCTTAAACCACACTACATTTTTTATATTTCATAACATGTACACCATTTGATCAAATTAATATATCCACCTATGAAAATCATTATTTTCTTAACCTAACCAAATAATTTTCCTAACTATCCAAATATTTCCTAAAAATAATTTTTAGCCTATACCCTAACATCCTTATCTTAGGGTATAGGCTAATTATCATCTATAAACCTATTAAAATTATCCATAAACCTATATTAGGCTAATTCATAACCTAATCTAGCCAAAATTAATTTATTCCTTCATTTTTACTACTAACCCGACACATTTTGAACCACTTGACAATTCATCTCCTCAAAATCCAGAACAAGATCCTTGAATTAGCAAGTAGTTTCAACCATTTTCTAAACAAGCCTAAACATGCTGAAATTTTTTTTTGGCAATTTGGTCAATCGTCAGTGATTACTTATGCCAATTTTACATTATCTTTTTGGGATCATCCACTAACATTTTCAAACATCCAGCTTTCTACTTCAATCTATAGCATTAATATGCACACAACTATCTGGTTTATTGTCCAGTTACCCTTCCAATTTCTCTCAGACATTCACTAGTCATCATTCAAGCTCTTGTAGACCAACATTCCATCACCAGTTGTAGATTTCCGTCTAGCTGCTTGCACCATTTATTTTCAAGGTTTGATTATCTCCTCTACGATATAATAAAGGTATTTATATTTTCTCATTTATCTATTTCAAATTGTTTCCATCATTGATATATCTCGAATACTATATTATTCATTCAAAAATGTCCATTTTATAAGTCTGTCTCCTTTCTCCAGAATCTCCAATGATTATAGTAATCATCAGTGATTATTGGAATTTCCTACAATTCATGTCTATTTTGTTCTCCTACAGACTAAATCATATTCCATTCAATAATTCACATCAATTACATACTATATATTTTTGTTTCTAACATTTTGTCTAGAATAAATTCTATTAGATGGCAATAGGTGGCCCAGAGTCACAAAACTACCAATATTCACTCTCTTCTTATTGTTCGTCACTCATTACATTGGGAGATATTACAACATTCTACATGACCTTGAGATGTGTGTCATCCATTCTCACCCCTTTAGATCATTTACAAACCATCTTTGAGTCTACTCAACGAATACTGTGAAGCTACAAAGGAATTATGCGAAGCTTAATTTGCGGTCCTATGCATCCGAGCTGATTTAGCTTAGTTCAAATATCAATACGAATCTGAATTAGGAAGATTCAATTCCTGAGTTTGAATCTAAAAACCAAACTGATTTTGAGAACTCAAATTCTGATTATGAGTACCAACATGACATGGAAGAAGAAGATCCATGGAATACATTTCTAGAATTATTGTAAGGAAGAATACACCAAGGATGAGAATTTATATTTCTCTTAAGGAGAATACTTTGGAGTCCACTGGATAAGAGAGTTCACCTTCCTCTAAGAATTTAGATATTGATTTAGATTCCAATTTTTGAATCATAGTTCATATCTGTCATTTATTATCATTTATCATTCCTATATTTGTAATAATGTAACAATTTGTCAAAACGTTATTATTAAAATTTATCGTATTTCATTTATTATTCATGTACCCACTTGATTGTAAAAGTGGATTTGACATCCTTGTTAGGAAGTTCTTTGATTTCCAGTGGACTAACCTTTTCCAGGAAATCCACCTCATATTTTATTAATCATGTATTGTTTAGTGTCTGTGATCTGCAGGTATTCTCACAGAAAAGGAGCTTACATCATTTCTTATATGAAGCACAACCATCAAGTATCATTGACCCACATTCGCAGGTATCTCTAAACCCCATCATTTTGAGGTTAGGTAAGTCTTATTATCTTGCTTATTCATTTTAAGTTGAAGAGATAGGATTTATTCTATACATCTTGGCATACTTGGTGGGACACTGTCCCTCATTTCATTATTTATTTTATTAAAAATAGCATCTATTTTTCATTTTTTTGGTTCTTCGCATAGTAATCACCAGTGATTTAGGTAATTACTCGTAATTCAGCCAATTTCTGAAGATTTCCTGAATGTTTTTTCTTACTTTACATTTTTCCCTTATTATTTTTTGGTTATTTCTTTATTTATTGTTAAATAAATATTTTAGATTTCTATCTTTGATTTTTTATTGTGAAAATCTAAACTAAAAAATATTTCTTTCATCTGAAAAATCAAATTTCTCTATATCCAATTTATTGTTTAATAATTACCAGCGATTTTTGCAATCGCTAGCGATTCCTTCTCTTTTTGATCACTTTATAAGTTTCTTGTTAATATTTATTTTTTTTGTTTTTTGTTGCTTTTGTTAACCTAATTTTTTAGGTGGTTATTGCTATAGCTAATTTTACTTGTTAGATTGCTGGATTGTTTTCTCAAAAATTGCTAAAAATAGTTTTAAAAATTAGGAAGTGTTTATCACGATAAGTCCAAAATCCATCTTTTCTCTTTCAGTATTGCATTATTTGTTTGACTATCTTCATCGAAAAAAATATTTCGGTGTAGGTTTTAAAATGAACCGTTCATCCTTCTTGTTTCACATAGTATTAGTTAGGAAGTTAATCTGTTACATTCACTTTCCTTTCCCCCACACACAACCAAACCACTTAAACATCAAAACACATTTAAACAATTCCTACCCAGGTGGATACCTACTTGGATTTGATCACCAAGAGGAGAAATCAAATCAGTGTTTTGGCTGAGTATAATCACCTGTCTTCTGGTATATTGGTAAAGCACCCGACACCCTTAACATTGTGGGACCATGAAGTGAGGGGGTAGGCCCCAATACCACACATGTATTGGCAACAATACAGAGTTAGGCCTCAAGTACCTTTGGGTATATCAAGGAATCTGTATGTAAACACACCTGAAACCAGCCATAACTTGCCATTTCCTAAGACATTCGTTAATTATTTTACACATTTCACTCTTTTTAATTAAATGAAAAAAAATGCAGAAAACAAATCATCTTGCTTGCTTTTGTTTCTTACTTGTAACCAACTCGTTTAGTTGATTTTTAGGTGAGTGTTTCTTGTTCATTATGGTACAAACTAGGAAACAATCCCACAATCAAACCTCTAAAAACATGTTTCAACCACTATCCACACCCTTGCAGAAACAAATCCCACTATCTATTCCATTGTCTACCCCTTTATCTAATTTTGTATCTATACCATTATTTACCATGCCATTATAACAACAAAACCCATTCCATCAACCAATTACTTATACTCCTCTATTTGATGCTCAATGAACTTGGAATGAAATAGAGGAGGAATATAACAAATAAATGAGACAACTTCTCTTAAAATATTCACATCAGATTCATAGCCAAATTTTCCATACATATGAACAAGAAGAAACTAAACAACCATACTCCCCTAGTTCACAATCATAATCTTCTAAACCCACTTTCTTTGAAAGAGGAGACCCTATTTTCGAAGAAATGTTAGATTCAAACCCCATTGCTCTCAACACTTATCTAGAAACTAGGGGTGTTCAACTCCATCCATTCAGACCTGAACCATCCTTAAATATTCCTGATCCTTTATCCAGTTCTTCACAACAATTTGAAACCAAATCATTTTAAATTATTCCTCATTCTTCACATACCATTGATTCAAATCAATAATCTATACCCAAACCACCACCTCCATATGATCATTCATCTAGTATTACAAGTCTTATTGATTCAAATCAGGAACTTTTTGTTCAACAAATATACTCATACCTGCCTCTAATTCAACTTGAAACATTAGAAGTTTCATCTTCCATTCCTATTATTAGTCTTCATATGGTTTCCTCTCAAGACACAACTACCCAACAACATACATCGTCACCTAAACATTCTACTGGATCAACACCTCAACAAAGAAATACTAGTACTTCATTATCTACCCCTCCAAAATCCTCAGTTACTCAAAAACATCCAATGACTTGTGTTTCCACTTCTATTGTTATATCTAAACCAATTAATAGTATTCATAATATCACTATGTCCATTCCGACATCTATTGCTTTAATGAATACTAGTACTATCGCCACCACTCACCTTGTTTCACAATAAATACCACAACCATCATAGCCATCAATCTCCATACCATAATCTGCTCCTACTCAAAGCATTCCACAAAAATACCATCTTTTTCTACCTCTACTATACCCTTTCAACAACCACCTCCTTATTCACAACTGTTTACTACTACATCTATCCAGCACCCTTACACATATATACAACCTTTATCATCTCCATAGTATATTCCTCAACAAAACATCCTACAAAAAAATATCCCATAGTAAAGCATTCCTTCTCAACAATATATTCCTCAACAAAACATTCCACTTACTTATAAAATTCCTCAACAAAATATTCCTCATAAAAATATTCCACAACAGAGTATTCCTTCTCAACACTATATTCCTCAACAAAGCATTCCTCAGCAGAATATTCCACTTCCACAAAACATTCCACTCACTTATAATGTACCACAAAAAATATCCCACAGAAAAATATACCACAACAAAATGTTCTTTATCAACAAAATGTTCTTCAACAAAACATTCCTTACCAGCAGAACATCCCTCAATAGTACCAGATGTACTCACAACCTAGCTAGTTTGCATTTCAACCTAGCTCATCCTTGCAGAAATATGCACAAACTAACCCCCTTATAGATCTCATGAATCATATATCTAGTCTAGAATCCTCCTCAGCTGCACCCAAAAATGTGCTCTCTTATGATCAAGTTTGAAATAAACCTATTCATCCCTTAGTCCCATATAAATCATATCCACCTCATTTGGAACTTCCAAAATTTATTAAATTCTATAGCAAGGAACTTGTGTTTTTTTCCACACCTGTCATCTAATAGCCCATGACCAAGACCTTATGTTGAGGACTTTTCCCATGTCCCTCATTGGTCCTGCTTTGGACTGGTACAATAGCATTCCGCAATAATCCCTTTTCTCCTTCACACAATTATTCTTAGAACATTTTCCATAAACATAGCCCACAAAGTCACTATTAATGACCTTTATGCTATCAAACAATTTGAGGATGAATCCATTGTTGATTTTTTTGCTAGCTAGAGGGATCCAATAAATCAACTATCCTTTTCATTACCAAAAACTGAATTGATTGAATTTTTCTGTTGATCATGCACCAAACATATTTTGTCGACATTACAAATTCAATCATTCCAGACCTTTGATGAAGTTTTTACTATGGCCCGTAAATTGGAACTGTAAGCTCTAGAAGATAGTCAAGTTAAGCTTCATCCTAAGAAACCATGAAGTGAGTTTCCATCCAAGTCATCCTCTAACCCCGAAAAATCCAAATCTTATGCCAACGCTATAGTACTTAAATCCTCTCCCAAGGAAAATCCCCCTACCGAACGTTCTCTTCCACAACGTAGTTACACACCAATAGGAGAGACTTATAGTGCGGTCTTTGATAAGTTACTCACTGTAAATATGATAACTCTCCCACCCATCCAACCTATCAATACATCTATATCTAAGCCCTCTTGGTATCTAGATAATTACTATTGTAAATACCATAGGGTCAAAGGACATGTCATTGAAAGGTGTCATATGTTCCGCAATGTTCTTCAAGACTTGATTGATAAGGGTGAACTTCACTTCAATAATCTAAATGCACCCCAAAATCAAAACCTTGAAATATTCAAACCGACCTTTCCAAATTATCCCCCATCCACCGATCAACCACAAACTAATGTTGTTCATGCTCACCACACCATTAACACTATTACTAAAACATTACCAATTCCTGAACCAATATCCACACCTACTGAACCAACATCCATACCTACTAAAAAAGCATCTACATTTACTGAACCAACATCCACATCCACATAACCAACAACAATACCCACTAAACCTAACCTGAATCTACCGAATTCCCATTTGTCAAAAATACTATTGAAAATATTCTCCCATCTTTGTCATCTACTAAATCTACACTCATGTCTATGCCATGATTTTTAAACATAACTATTATACCCAATGAAACATTTATGGCACAAAATCATCCACCAAATGTAGCTAAGAATCATATTCGTGCCCCATCTAAAAAATCAAGTATCTCTACATCAACCAATCCCAAAACTACAAAATCCAAAACTCATTGGGATCTCATCAATCATATCATTCAAACCCCCCTTCTCTCAGCAACAATTGCCTCTACATTCATATCCAGATCATCCAAAACCATGAAAGGACCTCATAAACAAGGTATTGTCAAAGTTTTAAAAGGTCCTTCTTAAAATTTTCCCTAATCATATTGATTCCATGGTGCTCAGAATTTTTCCCCACCTCCTCCTAGAAGGGTCATTTCAACTCCTGGTAATCATCCTACCATTACATGTCCAAGGTCTACTTATCAATATTCCCCACTAGGTCCTCGCCCTCTATTTACTATATTATATAGAACTCATCAACAAAAAACAACTCAACAACCTAAAATCAATGTCTTATTTCCACTAGAAGATAAGATACCTAAAGATTCATTACCATCCACATCAACACCTAAAGGGTGTTACATGATGTGGGAGCATAACTTGCAGAGGCCATAACTTTTGATCCGACCGTTGGATTGTCCTGAAATTTTATAGGGTGGTAGATATACATTAGTACTATGTTGGGGTCAACTTTGCTTGCAAGGTTGTGCTCATTTTGGCACATTTTTGGGCTCGGATTCCGTCATCTAGTGGCCTAAAATTGGCTCCGAATGTTTTTTTCCGCTTTTGACTAGGTCTTAGAACTTTAATAACTTTTGTTGTGCTTGTCAGAATAAGTCCAAATTTTGCGTGAGCCCTAATTTATGAATGCATATTTGGCATGCAAATTTTGGGGTCAATCCAAGTTGTTTTGAATTTTAGGGTTTTTTGGCATTTTAGGGTTTTTGGCATTTTAAGGTTTTAGAGTAGTCTTGAAATAAAAGGTGAATTGTAATGATGTAATAGATCGGTGTGAATTCCAGAGTGAGAAGTAAGCTATTGTGAAACTCCTGGTTTTATTTGCAAAGCTATTTATGTGTGTTTTTGGAGGTATTTCAACCTCTTGCAGCTGGATTCACATCATTACACAACCATTCTATATGACCTTATCCAAAAATCACTCATAACATTGCCACCACCAAAACCATTGGATCCATGAGGGTGGAAACATGTTTGGTATAATTTCAATGTCTCGTGTGATTATCATAGAACACGAATTCATTCCATTGAGAATTGTAAAGCCTTCAACCTGATTGCATAGAAGCTGGGAAATTTGGCTTCCCTTCCTGCTAAATAACATACAATATCAACATCAACATTAACATTATCGTCATCTAATTCCAAGCATCCCATGTCTAAAACTCCTTCCCATCAGGTCGATGTTGTACATATCACTACTCGTTCACAGGACTATGACACATACCAGTCTAAGCCTCAGCAAGGAAAAACTTTCATAGCCATACTTGTAATGCCTCTATCATAGTTCATATCTATGTTGACTTATGTACTCAAAGTTGCAAATGTTGATATGTAATTCTAGTTTGAAGATGGTGTACTCTTGTAAACTAAGTAATCATGTTTGTTGTAGATGATATGTTATCTTTTGAAAATAGATACAATCCTTCCATGTCTACTCTGAATTTAAAATGAAGTATTTAATTCCTTCTTATGTTGAATGTTCATGGTATGTGGATAGAGGAAAATAATTCAGCCTAAACTCGTTCATAGTCTTTATTGCATTTGAACTTGTGCTTCAGTATTTATGATTTCTGTAGCAGGATATCTATACCTTAGATCAATTTTAGTGATCCAAGGCATGCTTTCAATTTTCTGACGTCAAGGTCATCTTGACTGAGCTGGGAAGAAGGTTGGATTTCTGAACCCAGGCTTCCATAGGATCACTGGTGATCTCTTATGCTTACGTCCTTCTTAAGTGATCCAAGAACTTCATTTTGATTCTTCATTCAGTAATTTTGAATTGGTAATTTAAATGATTATTAGGGGGGCCTAATTAAATATAAGTTCCTAATTTTTTATCTTATCCTAAGTTTATGCAAGATGATTTTATTAAAGTGGTTGTTTATTAGATGAAGGTAATCCTAATTCATGTAACTAGGATAATCTAAAACTAAACTAATAAACTAACCTAAGGACCTAAGTTGGTTTCTAATCTAATGTTTATGAACCTAACCTAAAGGCATGTACTAGCCTAAAGGGGATGGTGTGGATGACATAAGGAGGGGTGTCAGTGGCACCAATTTCTAAGGTATTATAGGGTTGGATGTGGCATTAAATACTTTGTTAGCACCAATTTTGAAGAGTTCATGGAAATTTGGTGGAGGATTAGTTGTCAAATCTACTAAAATTTAGTTACATGGAGTTTTAAACCTTGATTATAGCCAACAAGGAGTTGGCGAAGGCTTGAAATAAGGTATGGACTCTATAAGTCCTACTAGCATTTATTGATCTTGGCCATTACTAAAACAACCTAGGAAATATGAGAAGTTGGTGGGATATATGGTTTTCAGTTTTCACTATTTCATTTGGTTTTTGGATTTTTGTAGCTATGCATGTGGTTTTTCATCTTCAAACCTCCAGTTCAAATCTATGGATGCTTATTTTCTCCTTGCATGGTGGTGATCATAATGGAAAATAAGCAAGGAAGTTATAAGAGGAAGGAAATGAAAGTTTTAGAGCCTGGTTTTTGACGTTTTTTGTGGAAATATTGTTGTTGAGGTTCTATTTGAATATTTAAAACAAGGAAAAGAGGACAGGAGCACTATTAGACATGATAGGCCCTATCTCTTTAAATCTTCTACTTTTATTTAAGTGTTTTCATTAAAATAACTCTACTCTTTATGGAATAATTCTTGTTCTGGTGTTTGTGTTACTTCTTCTTGCTTGAATGGTGTTCCTCATTTTGTTTCTTATGAAAGCTTTGAGACGTTGTATAATCGTTGATTAATGTGTTTCTAGGTTATATTGATTTGAAGGAAGATGTATATATCTTTTTATTTTTGGGATTCATTGAATATGGATGCAAGTCTATGTTAAATCTTTGTTGAATGGTTTACCTTGTCTGGGTAACTTGTGAGCTTGAATAGTTGCCAGTGTTTTGGTGAAATCCTTTTGTTCTTTTGTATTGGTCAGTTTCCGTTAACCATACTTAGAGACCAGCTTTATGTGGTCAAATTTGGTCGAAACTGTTGAAACTCCTGTTGTTTTTGAAGTGAATATTTAGGGGGGGATTTTTAATGATTGTACCTTTACTTTCTTGGAATACCTAGCTTGTATCAAACTGGGTTATGCTTATTTTGGGTTATCATTGTATAAAACTGCAATGAATCTGGTGTTTTCTTTTGTTAACCATTGTTTCGGAGAAAATAAATTTCGTTGAAGGTTGTATTGGGAATATTTTTCTATTGAAAGTATTTGGTTTCAACTCTTTCTAGATGATAATTATATTTGTTAACCATTATGGGTTATGATTGTCATTGTATTTAAGTTTTTTTTGATCTTTAGTGGTGATTTGAAGTTTTTCTAGCACTAGAAGTGTGTTCATCTTTAAGGGAGACTGTTTCAAATTATTTGTCTTCTTTGTTTGTCATATTTTCAATACTTCTCAATTGGACCAGTTGTTGCAAAGACTAGTATGTTCTTCCTTTTCATTTTTAGATAACTTGGAATGAAAACCATCACGGGTTAACCTAGGAAACAGGTAACAATAGTATGGAATGTTTAAAGTTGAGGTTTAACGTATAAATGTTTTAATACGAGTTTGAGGTTTGAATAAACCCTGTTATTCTTCTTGAGATGATATAAATCCATTTATTTGATACTCTCTTCGATTCGGTTCCAACCTTTGAGTTACTAAGCCTTTTGGGAAGTCCTGGGTTTTCTTCCATTTTTATATATTTTGTTCTCGCATGGAATTTTGACTTCCAAAGGGAGGTTTGTTCTTCTTTTATTATGGAAGATCTTACTATCTTGGATATTTTTTTATCATGGCATTTTATTAATCTTTATTCAAATTAATTTGGGTGTATGATTGTTCCTTGATTAGGAATTGGTTAGTTTTGAGCTTGTGTTTTGTTTAAAATGATTTGATCGTTCTTCTTTGGTAGCTTATGAAATCAAAGAACATGCACATGTGGATGTTTTAGAAGCATGGTTTGTGTTTAATGTCTTTTTCTTTTGTGATCCTAACTCTAAATGGAATACAAACCCACACAAATCTATTACCATGAGCTATGTTGTTTTGTTAGGCTTGCACCAAATCTATTATGTGGTTAAAATTTTATTACCTGTAATGTTGGGTCTTGATATTGATCAATCTAATCCTTAAACTATGATCTGAGCCTGAGTTAGGTAATATTTTTTGATGGAATGATATTCAGATTCTTGTTTGATCATTCAATCATAATACAAGTTGTTAACTTTTTGAATAAATAAAATAACATACTTAATATAGAAAGGTATTTTTTATATCATTGTACTTATTCTTGAATAATCAATAGGTTGATTTGTTGAACTTAAGTTGAAAGCTTGATTGAGAAGTTAAGATTAAGTTAGAAAGATGAATTACTTCTTTCTTAATTATTGTTGTTTAGATGACTAGCAGGTTGTTATATATTTTTGTTTGATTAGTTCTTACTTAACATTTCTTCTTGTAAATTCTATGATATTTATCTCTCCATATTGGTTTTGTAATATTTTGAGAAAGTCCTTTTGTTAATCTTATTTGTGATTTTGGAACCGTTTCATTAACAACAGGGTTCCTTTTTTGAAAAAGTTACATAAAATCATATTGTTTTAACATTATAGCATTTATCATGCTCAGTTCATATGAACTAACTCATGCTAACAATTTTGCATATGGAATTCATAAAAGATGAAAGGAGAAAGACTTATAGAAAGTTACATTTGTTTTACTAAATAAATTGTCTCTTTATTATGAATTCTATTTACGACATTTACTTGAAATGTAATTTTGTTGGGAAAAGAAGATGTATTCAAACTAGTTTTATATTGATGCAATGACATTTTTGTAAACCTTGAAATATTTCCTAAGTTCAAAGAATGGAGAACTCTCTTTTTGATAAATGAATTGCTTTGGTGAATGTTGATTGTTGATTTACTTATAAGACCTTCATGACTTAAGTTTGTGTAATATGGGATTACACAACTTAGAAAACTATGTGATATATAAAAGCTTCTAGGATTAAGGATCTACACTTTTAGTTTATTTCATTTTGTGTGAAAGAGCACAACTAAGTTGATAATCTTGGGTAGATCTTTACGTAGTAAAAAAGGAATATGGTTAGATCTTATAAATGTGTATGAATTATTCATTATTCTAAATCATATGAGATCCGTTTTCATAAATAGGAAATTATTCCTTTATAAGGAAAAAGGATATTTTCCTTGTAATTAAATGAAGAGCTTTATTTGAAGTCTTGTTAGGTGTTATGATTAAATTACGAGGATGATTGGTTGTGTTTCCTTAAGTAGATTTCTATAATTGAAACATGAATATTTAAAAGGGATAATAAAAAGGATTCAGACTTTCAAAATTATGAATTATGAAGTAAAAGTTTCAATAATCTTGTTACAAGTTAAAACCGAAGTAAAAAGATTTAATGATCTCACTTTCTTAACATAAAATTCAGACACATCGATATATGGAAATAAAAAACTAAGATTAAGATAAACATAAGCATGAATTATAAATGTTTAGGAAAGAATATTTTATTTTCATACCTACCTCTCATGTAATTACACCTCGTAATCTTTTCATGTTAATTGATGCTTAGTAGACCCTTAAAAGCGTTGGTATCGTTAATCTATAAGATAATAATTAATTGGGTTAATAAACTAATATTCTTAAGCATGTTAATATAGTTGAGGAAAATCAGTTGGATGTTATAACATAGCACCTGCAATAGATTACCTTCATAATGACATGTGTCATTACGAGGATACTATGATCCAACTTGTTATGCCTCAGCACCCAACTTAGTTTAATTAACTCGATTGACATAAGTGGAAGTATGGATCATGGTTCCACCCTAATCAAAGATAGAGACATGAGCTAATGTATTGGTCAACTCATGTTTACTTAGGGTGACTAGACACACCCAATCGATGTAAGTCGATTGAGTATGTATATGTATCCTTAGTCACCATGAGTAGTCTTCCACACTAATGCATGTAAGCTGCCCTTATTTAGTGTGAGACTTTGACTCAGATTGGGTTGACAGAAGTCAAGAAAGACCATTCTAGATAACAGAGAAAGTGTGGTGAAGAAAATATTCCTTTCGACAAGTATGCCCTCTTAGAATGTAAACATGGTAAACATGTTTAGAAACTTTGGCCAAAGTATCACAAGCTGTTGGTTGCGTTGTCCTATGTCACCTAGTCTAAGATATAGGATTTTAGATGAATATCAATAACAACTATTCAGATAGGCTTCTTAGAAAAAACACTTGAGTGCCCCTAAAATGGTAAAGGATCCAAGTATACATAGTATACACATTATTAAGTTAACATGAGAGATCAGTTTAATACTGATTCATGGAATGAGAGATCGGTGTTTCACCGAGTCATTACAGATGCATATGGTTTTTTTTATTATGAGATGGATTGGCAATGGAATGTGTATTTTGAATTATATTAATTTAGAATAGATAACATTATGTTAAAAAAATTCCTTGTTTCTAAAGTCTTAAAAAGAGGATGTTACAATACGTCCACTACCAGAAGTATCTTTCCCGTTAATTACACCCAAAGTGTCCATCTCCATAACTCCCGAAACATCTAATCAAACAATGTAACCCATAACTAAAGTTTTCATCCTCGCTGCACCTCCTTCACCATCCACCGTGATGCAAAAGGTTTTCATTAAACAATTACACCAAGCTCTCGTTAAAATGACATTATACAAATTTATACAAACATCACCTCTCCATAAAAAAGCCATGATTGAATCCCTCCAATCAATAACAATACCTTCAAATGATCCTTCATCCTTTAAAAACTTTGTAGGATCCCTAAAATATTCTACCACCATATTATTTGAACCATCTGAAATACCTTCTCTTAAACTAGAAGATCGCGACTTACCACTTTTCATTACTACCCAAATTAATGACATCTGTATCAAAAGGGTCATGATTAATAGTGGTGCCACTATTAACATTATATCCTCCCTCTCTTTTGATCAAATTAATCTTTCTAACACTATTATCACTCAAACTCCAGTCTTACTACGATCTTTCAATGACATTATTGCACCCACATTATGTACCATCATTATACCACTTAAAGTCAATGTTAAAACCTTACCATAACTCTTCTAGATCATAGAAGGAGATTTCCAATATAATATGTTATTAGGAAACCCATGGATATGCACCATATGTTGCATTCTGTCAACTCTCCATCATTTTCTTAAATATGAACATGAAGATCAGAAATTCACCATTCCTGCAGATCCAAATCCTTTTGTTGATTGTTACATGATGTATCATCCGAACAACATACTTGTTCCCAAATCCACATTTGAATCATCTATTGAAGAATTTTACTATAACATCCATACCTTCCTTTAAACTACCAGATGATTCCTCCCTTAATGAATTTTTACAATGCCTCACATTGGGGGAATATCATCTCCTCATGCTTAATCACATTCCTTCACCGAAGACTTACAACCACCCTAACAAATAACCCACATATGACCCTAATGTAGGAGATGTTATCTCTTACGGTCCCTCTTATATCAAAACAAATCTTGTCTATAGGGTTCTTGATCATCCTTCATCCCATATTATTGATCAAAACTATGGCATGCCTATCACATCAAACTTTAAATCTTTAGATAATCCAAATTTCACTCGTATGTATCTTCACCGTTGGGCATGGAGAGGTTTTGGCCTTGGACATTATGAAAAGGGAATACATGATTTAGTTATCCAATGTTCCCTTAAAACTTATGAAAAATATGTTTTAGGATATAAGAAATCTGACTCCAAAACATTCGAAACCACTACACACAAACCTGATACATCCATCCTAATTACTGAATTAGAACCATCATCACCCACGATTGTTGAAGATCCTATGGATGTATATGACATTGTATCCATCCCACATAAATTTTTGTACTCAATACCATATCCTTAGTACCTCTCACTTATCAATCCAACCATGTCATTAAACAACTTCCTCTTACTTGGAAAGAAATGGTTAAAGAAGATTTACGCACAATAGATATCCGTCAATGTCATGATGACCAGGACATCATTTCCCATATGGGATCTAAGTATCACTTCTTCCAAAAATCCTACCATCGGATACACCAAATCTTCTTAAAAAATCCATCATCGACGTAAAATTAGGAACCCCTCAGTATCCTCACATAGTTAAGGTTGGTCAATCATTAAATCCATAGTATTTAGATGAATTCACCTCATTTTTAGAAAAATATTATCAATATTTCTCCTGTTCATATAGTGATATGCCCAAAATTGATCCTAAAATTTTCATACATAATATTGTCACATATCCAAATGTTAATCATGTTAAACAAAAGCTCCACGAAATACATCCACACGTAGTTCTCCTTGTTAAAGAAGAGTTACAAGATCTTTTATCCTCTAATTTCATTATACCCATTGATTATCCATAATGGGTCTCTAATATCATCCATGTAACCAAATCCTCAGGAAAGTTACGTATCTGCATAGAAATTAGGAATCTCAATCGGCTCGTTGACCTAACAATTGGCCATAAAATGCTTTCCCTTATAGATATTGTTTTTGGTTATAATTAAATTCTCATCGCCACCAATGATCAACATAAAACCTCTTTCATTAATCCTTGGCGAACCTTATATTATCATGTCATGCCATTCGGTCTTAAAAATGCAAGAGCTACTTATCAGTGTGTCATGACCTACATTTTTCATGACCTCATTCATAAAAAAGCTGAAGATTACATTGATGACATTTTAGGAAAGTCCAAAAAATGCTAATATCATCTTACCATCCATGAATCAATCTTTACTCATCTTATTTAGTATTGTCTTCATCTTAATCCTACAAAATGTGTTTTTGGTGTTCTCATAGGAAAAAATTTAGTATTCATCATATCTATCTGAGGTATTAAAGTTGACCCAGCAAAGGTTAAGGCCATAACTGAAATGCCGCTGTCATCCAATCTTACAAAATTATGTAGTCTTCAGGGTAAGTTACAGTCTATCTGATGTTTTATATCACAAATTTTAGATCATTGTCAACCATTTCATCATCTTCTCCATAAGGATATAGACTTTTGTTGGGATTTTGATTGTCAAAAATCCTTTGATGAAATTAAAAAATATCTTCTATCATCACCTGTGTTCACTCCAACTCATAAAGGAGATCCATTTACCTATATACATTCTTCAATACATGCTCTTGGATCCATTCTCACTCACCGTGATAATTAGGGTCGTGAACAGGTTGTATAGTATATCAGCTACACACTCCATGAATATGAAACCCGTTACACTGAAGTTGAAAAGCTATGTTGTGCTTTATACTTTGCCACTTCCAAGTTACGACATTATCTTCTTAATCACAAAACATATGTTGTCACTAGCTTTAATCCACTCTAAACCATATCATAGCGATTGTATCACTCAATGGCTTATGCTTATGATTGAGTTTTATCTTGAATTCATATCAAAAAATCTATTAAGGTCCAAGCCATTGTAGACCAGCACGTTGATGCTCCCTTACCTGAGAATCAACCTCCTCATGAATACTTTTCAGACGAATCCATCAGTAATGTCGACGAATATGAATTTTTCCCTATCAATATGACTCTCTTCTTTGATGGATCTAAATTCCAACAAGGGGGAGGAGTTGGTGTTTTTATCATAAGTCCTTGGGTTATTCTACTTCTTTTATCATTCAAACTCAAATTTGAATACACTAATAATATGGCATAATATGAGGCTTTAATCATGTGAATTACGACCACTATTCTCCTAGGTGTTCATATCTTAGACATCTATGGAGATTCACAACCTGTTATCAGTCAAGTCAAAGGAGAATATCGGTGTAAAAACAAAAATTTACAAAAATACAAAGCTAACATTGACTTTATCCTCGACACCTTTGACCATTACACCATCCAAACCATCCCACAATCGTCTAACAAGTTTGTAGATACAATGGCTTCTTTAGGATCCCTCATCCCATTAGAAATTGAAGAGTCTAAAGATAACCCTAAAGTATCTGTCATTGTTCAAAGATTGGATCATCCTTCTCATAAAAATGATCTCCCTCCTATTAATATCATTTAAAATAATCCAACTGACTTGTGGTATACTTATATTTATGAATATATTTTTGAATCAAAATTTTTGTCTAACTTATCATGTAACATTAAACGATCATTTATTCAACGCGCCAATCACTTTTTCATTATCATTGGTATAATTTACAAATTAGTTTTGATGGTATCCTATTAAGGTGCCTCAAATCACATGAGTCAAATAAAGCAATTGAATAATTCCATGATGGAGTATGTGGAGGATATTTCAGTGGAAATTCCATCACCAAACGTGTCATATGGTTAAGGTACTATTGGCCTACTATCACCAAGGATTTTTTTGAATATGTCAAGAAATGTGTTAAATGTCAATTTCATTCAGATCTCATCCATGTCCCCAGTTAGTGACTACAACCATCTCAGGACCTATGGCCTTTCTCTCAGTGGGGGTTAGACCTTATTAGTGTTATTAATCCTAAATAATCTCAACAACATCACTATATTATCATAGATATTGAATACTTTACTAAATAGGTTAAATATATCCCTTTAACATACATTAAATCAGGACTTATTATCAATTTCATATATCAATACATTATATATCGCTTCGACATACCATATAAAATTCTCATAAATAATGGAAAATGATTTAAAAATAAAGAAGTTCACAAACTCTATGATACATTTAACATCAATATTAGTTTTTCATTGCCATATATATCCCCAAGAAAATGGACATGTTGAAGCCTCACATAAATCACTTAATAAAATCCTTATGAAAACAATAAATGATGCAAGAAGGAATTGGAATCTCCAAATCCCATTTTCTCTTTGGGCTTATCAAACTATAATCCATACTACTATGGGAGCTACACCCTATTCACTTGTCTATGACTTCAAATCCATCTTACCTCTTGAAATTCAAATTCCATCACTCTGTGTATCCCTTAAGGACTTTATCCTAGATGAAAAATATCGACAAGACCTTCTAACACAACTTGAACTGTTAGATGAAAAACATCTAATGGCCCTTGAACATCATTAGGTTTATCAAGAACACATTAAACAAGCATATAAAAAACATGTCAAATAACGTGACTTTAAAATTGGTGATCTTGTGCTTAAAGAAAATCAAAATGTCACTCAATTAGAATAGATTAAACATGGAAATTATTCCCCTAATTAAATCAATCCATATGTCATCACTCACAAGTATGGGTCAGGAGCATATCATTTTTCTTCTCTTGATGGTGAACCTAAAAAGGAACCTTTGAATTCCTTGCACTTGTGGCCTTTCTATTGTTAAAATATTTTCACTCCATCAAAACATCCATCTTGTCATAGTAATGATTTGAAAGCATGTGGTTATCCGTCAATATCCTAAATATACCTCTAAGATGACCACCACGGCTCTGTTCATCGCATATTTCACTTTGGACAAGTTCCTCTTCTATGGTAACTCCTTAATCATTACACCCACCTACCATTTAAAATACATGACATGGGGCATGAATGTGTACATCATATACAGCATATCCCCTCCTTGAAACAACCTACTAGGGATTTGCCTTCAACCAAAAAAACATGTATTGAAATCATTTAGATGTATAAATGATAGCCCGATCCCTTGAAGGAAAGCTATTCAAAATATAAAATCATTGTAAAAATTGAAAAAAATAGACTGATCCCTCAAATGATAGCTACCCATCAAAGTCATAGACCGATCTCTCAAAGGATGGCTATCTGTAAAATCAAAATTCAAAAATCAAAATTGTAGACCAGACACTTAAAGGATGGCTACCCATGAAAAAGGATTCCCACATTGATATGTCCTAAAAAAATACATCAATATTAAAATAATCTGGGAAAGCTTCCCGCATTGATCATCTTTCCCCTCATAGAAAACTTCCCGCATTGATTAGTTTGATTTAAAATAAAAGATGTGTACAACAGGGGCATTTCTCTATAAGCCCATGGAAAAGGAGAACCTTATTCCTATCTTGACCTACACATGTTCAAACTCCTATTATGTCTGAGAAGGGAACATTCATTTAATCCCACATTCTACTAAGTTTGTGTGTAACTACCCATTGATGATCTCATTCGACATTCATTAAGGCTATTAGTGCAAGTGTGTTCATACTTTTAAAACTCATCACATATGTAGCAAATCCATCATGGGGCAATCATTTCATTTTATTTACTCATATTTCTGATACAATTCATTTCAAATCAAATTTTAAACTCATTTGATTAATTAAACAATTCAACATTTTATCAAACATATTCATAAACCATAATATCACAACTAATGCATCCATAAAAATCCATCTAACACTAATACATTCAAAATAAAAGCATACATTAAACATATATTAAAACATGAAAGTCAAAAAACATAAGTAATAAACCTCATCATCATCATCATATAACTCAAGTCCATATACATCATGATCATCACCATATCAATGTCATAAAAAAATGGGCTTCTATGAGCCGTATATCAAATACATCAAAAATGTCATCAGCTAGTAAACTAATAACCTCCAAGGAACCCACTAGGAGGGGTAGTATTGTCCTCTCCTCCTTGATCATCGGCACCACCAATGGCTCCAACATCTCCACCAGTTCCCCTCTTGCTATCACCTCCTCACTTTGGGCTCTAAGGTGGGTGATCCACACTCGTTGTATTGGTACTAGAACCTGCCACCTTAGCAACTATATGGTCAACATAAAATATCGTGTCTAGAAAATTGTGAGTCACCATATCAATGTAGTACTATAACTTGGACCTCAATGACTGATAATGTGCCGCAGAGACCATCCTAGGTACTGCATGTGCTCTCCTCGATCCACTAGCCTCTAGGCTATGTCCACTAGCTTGTCTGCTAGCATGTTCTCTCTATCTACTGGCTTGTGCCATCTCTGCCAACTCTACACCAGAAATAGAAGGCCCAATAATCCCTAAGGCCTTCCTTAGGCCCTCTCTCTACTCATGATATCTATCCCTATTTGTAATGGCCTAAGGCAGTTGTACTCTGAGTCCATCTCACTCAATAATCAAAATGTCCCACTCAACAATCAATGTATCCCGAACTCCTAAGAGGTCATCCCTCTCTCTCCTAACCACATCTCTCTCCCCCTCTACTATGGCCTTTTCGGTTGTCACCACTACAATAGTTGTAGCTAAATCATCATCACCCTCCTCCTCATTGTCATCATCTAAACCTTACACTACCTCTTTTGCTAGTGCTCCTCCCTCCTCCCAAGAATGTACCCATCTAACTCTTTTTACTTCTCTCTAGGCTACTCGAGTCCTGTAAAAACCCCTCAAGGCTTGGGTCCACCATGTTGTATACTTAGGATTCACCCCCACATACTCAAGTGGCACAATATCACCATCCTCGTTGGGACCCATAGCCCCCCACTGATCCATGATAATCTTAGGCTCTGTCAACACTGCCCTCGGAGTCTCGGTATCTTTCCTCCCGTCCTCCTCAGGAAATCTGTACCAATCTATATGGGTTCCTCGGTGAGCACACATCCCTGTAAACCAATAAACCATAAAAATAAGCAAATCAGGTAATGCTTCCATACACCTCTGAAATCCAGATAATAACTCTCAATAAAATATTATGCTCCTCATCTTCCCCATATGAACCGTGTCTGATCTCCACCTCATAAATCCAGGATATGCTCATCATCAATCATCCATGACAACCCCACTATTCAAGCAATTGTAATGTGCTCAAAGATCCAAGCCTATAATAAGAACCCAATATCAATACCATACCGCTTATGGGCCTTCAAGGCCCACAAATCTCTAAATTTTTGTGCAAGTAGGGTAGTACCCCACTCAAAAAGTATATGATGCTTCATCATATCGGCCATAAAACCAATCATCATACATGGGAAATGACCACTTCCAAAATCTGGAATCACGTAACAAATGATGGCCATCATCATCATGGTCATCCAGGTACAAACCTCTCTCTTAGCTGAATATAATTTTCCATAAGAAAAATCCCCTGACTCTAATCTGACATCCTCTGCATCCACTCCATATAACCTAGTCATCACACTGGCCCTCTCTTCCTTAGTAATGATATATACATCCTCTCCTCAGATAAGCATTCTCAAGATGTGGTGTACATCCTCCACAGTAATCATGATCTCCCCAGTAGGTAACCAAAAAGTACAGGTGGAAGGATTCCACCTCTCTAACAAATCCAACATCAAACTCTGACATTTGTGTATCCATTGATAATGTCTCATGGCACCAAAACCAACAGCCTCAACATGTTCCTAATTGTCTTCTATCATATCATCCTGCACCTCATCTAAAATTAGTGGTATATGATTGTAGATATTCAACTGAGCATCTACCTACAAACACAAAATATAAGAACAAATATTAGTATCATCACCAAAAATATCAAAAACATCATCCAAAACATATCAAAACTTCTTTACATCAACATCAACATCATCACCCAAACAAATACCAACAACATCTAAAACATCAAATAGTTGTGATGGCACATCATTGTCCAAAATCAAAATTTTCCATTCGTGAAGAAAAGTAACTATACAAGATTACCTAAACATCAACATTGACATCATCACACAATATAAACAATATCGACATCAATTACATCAATACATTCAACACCAATGACTAGATTGGAACCACAAACACCATACAAAGCTAGAAACATCTCTTAAAAATAATATCAATAATAAAAAATACAAATTGTCCACATTACAAGTGAATCACCGGTGATTCACTTCAATCATTGCACGATTACATGAATCATCAGTGATTCCTACGATTCAAAACTAGGGCATCCATATGCCCCCAAAATGGTAAAAAAACCCTAAAAACTACAAAAAAAATTTTTAAAAAACCAACAAAAAAGTTTTAAATTACCTACCTCAACCATTGTGGGCTCGTGTTGCCTGCTCAAGGATGCCATTTTGGCCAAATCTTCACTCATTTTCCCAAAACCATGTTTTTCACTCATTGTTTTCTTTCCCAAACCATTTTTAGCACCGGTAATAATGAGCCAAATGACCCTTCCATCGACTATTTATATCCCAAATTTTACCTTGGGGCAATCACCGATGATTTCCATAATCATCGGTGATTTTGTCAATCACTAGCGATTAGCCCTTTTTTAAGCCATTATTCCCTCCTTTTCCCTAAATCATGTCAATCATTACTCTTTTTCACAAAAGTGTCCCTTTCAAAGGAACCTAGTCCTTAAAACATTAATCGAACAAACAAAATATTGGGATTCGTCATTCTTCTATGGGTTGTGTGCCTTTGGTGCCCATCACTTGACTTTCCCCATCTATTTATCCTACCTTCTTGAATCATGTCTATAGGTCTCGAACCCCTTGATTCCCCTATCATTTGATTCCTAAGTAGCACATCTTGTTTCGGTATCCTCTGGATTGGGAAAATTTTCACAAAAGAAATCATATACAAACACTAGTGTTCCCTATATTGCGTTGCAGTTGGAACACCCATTCAAACCAACTTTTCGTCATTTCTTTCTGATGCATTGACGTTAAAAATGCCAGGCAAAAAGGGGAAAATGTAGACAGCAAAAATCTACACTTCCTCATCTGTATCCAAATCATTAATTAAATACATGACATTCCATAAGAAACACCCTTTATCTCTATTTAATTAATTAATTAATTTGATTAATTAAATACATACCTTAGACCACATACTACATTTTTTTAATATTTCATAACATGTACACCATTTAATCAAATTAATATATCCACCTATGAAAATCATTATTTTCTTAACCTAACCTAATCATTTTCCTAACTATCCAAATATTCCCTAAAAACCATTTTTAACCTATTCCCTAACATCCTTATCTTGTAAAACTTATCATTATAGTCTATAAACCTATTAAAATTATCCATAAACCTAGATTAGGCTCATTCATAACCTAATCTAGCCAAAATTAGTTTATTCCTTCGTTATCACTACCAACTCGACACATTTCGAACCACTTGACAATTCATCTCCTCAAAATCCAAAACAAGATCCTTGAATTAGCAAGCAGTTTCAACCATTTTCTATACAAGCCTAAACAGAATGAAATTTCCAACAATTTGGTCAATCGCCAGTGATTACTTAAGCCAATTTTGCAGTCTCTTTTTGGGATCATCCACTAGAATTTTTGAACATCCAACTTCCTACTTCAATCTATAACATTATTTTGCACACAACTTTCTAGTTTATTGTCTAGTTACCCTTCCAATATCTCTCAATCATCCTCTAATCATCGTTGAAGCTCTTGCAGACCAAAATTCCATCATTAGTTGCAGATTTCCATCCAGCTAATTGCACCATTTCTTTTCAAGGTCTGATTATCTCCTCTATGATATTATCAAGGTATTTATATTTTCTCATTTATCTATTTCAAATTGTTTCCATCATTGATAAATCCTGAATAATAGATTAGTCAGTCAAAAACATCCATTTTATAAGTTAGTGGCCATTCTCTAGAATCCAATGATTATAGTAATCACCAGCGATTACTGGAATCACCTGTGATTCTTGTCTATTATGTTCTCCTACAAACTAAATCATATTCCATTCAATAATTCACATCAATTACATACTATCTCTTTTTTTCTTAACATTTTGTCTAGAATGGCTTCTATTAGATGGAAATAGGTGGCCTGAGTCATGAAACTACCAGTATCCACTCTCTTCCTATTTTTTGTCACCCATTGCATTTAGAGAAATATGACATTCTACATGACCTTGAGTTTTGTGCCATCTATTCCACCCCTTAGGATCATTTACAAACCATCATTGAGTCTACTCAGCAAATCCGCCAAGCTACAGAGGAATTTTGGGAAGCTTATTTTGAGGTCTTGCACATCCGAGCTGGTTTATCTTGGTTCAAATATCAATACGTAGATGAATTAGAAGATTCAATTCCTGAGTCTGAATCTGAAGACCAAATTGATTCCAAACATTTAGATTTTGATTCTGAGTACTAGTACGACATGGAAGAAGAAGACCCGGAATACATTTCAGACTTCTTTAAGGAATAATACATCAAGGATGAGAATTTAGATTTCTCTGAAGAAGAAGACTCAGAGTCCACTAAAGAAGAGATTTCACCTTCCTCTATGAATTTGGCTACTGATTTAGATTTATATTTTGAACCATAGTTCATATCTGTCATTTCTTATCATTTATTAGCCCTATATTTGTAATAACATAACATTTTTCAAAACATTAATATTACCATTTATCGTATATCATTTATTGTTTCTGTACCCACTTGATTGTAAAAGTGGATTAACATCCTTGTCGGGCATTCATTTGATTTTCAGGGACTGGCCTTTGCCAGGAAATCTGCCTCATATTTTATTAATCATATCTTATTTAGTGTTTGTGATCTTTAGTTATTCTTAAATAAAATGATCTTACATCATTTCTTATACAGAGTGCAACCATCAACTATCATTCACCCACATCCGAGGGTATCTCTAAACCCTGCAATTCTGAGGTTAGGTAAGTATTAATTTCTTTCTTATTCAATTTAAGTTGAAGAGGAAGGATTTATTCTATATAATACTCAAGATAAATGAGCATGCAGGAGGTATTCATCATCATAAGGATCCTTAGAGACACTAGAACAAACCATGAAGCCTTCCTTATCTAATTCTTCTTCAGACCTTTATGTGCATAGTCATGGAGGATTCAGACCTAGTAAAATAAATTATTTAACAACTTACTGTATGGCTCTTCATAGCTTCTCAAATAATGATGATATAGTGTGGGATATTTAGATCAACTTCACATTACTAGGATGGGTATTAACATCCTTATCTCATTCTTGTAACACAAACTGAAACAGGGTACTAGCATATATGCATGCACAGGGAGACCTCTTCAAAGAATGATAAAACTCACTCACTTACTCAGCTATTCATGACATCATAGATGTGTTTCAAGGAGGTTATGGATGATATTCAGTTCACCAGGTCCTTATCTTGTTTCATTCCATGGAAAATAGATCAAACTTGTATTATTTCCTAGGCACACTCAGACAAGTTTTGGGCTTCAAGACCCAATCTTGATTTTACTTGCATTTCACATACAAAAATTCTCTTTTATAGAAACCCTTATACACACATTTAAAAAAAAGGTATAATCCATGATCAAATATTATTCTACATGGATTGGATGAGAAAAATCAAGTTTTCATGCTCAAAAAAACATAACTTCTTGATTGTCTTGAAATTAGGGTTTTGGTCCTTCTGTTGTAACATACAAAAGTAATTCACCACATCATGTCATGAGCTCGATAAAGTTTTATATGACCTATTTCACATGTACATGATCACATATCACTTAAACTAATGCTAATTTATCAGTAAAATCTTATGCTCTCTTGATTGGTTTTGGCATGTTTTAGCTATAGTAGGTAATGCTAAAGTAGCATTCACAGATATGGCCAGGGGCATAGAGGTAGGCATAGCAAACAACAACTGGCCCGATGATTCACGGGAAGAATTAGCGAGGTAGTTTTGTAAGGCTATTACATTATGATCGAGGAATTTAGCGAATTCCTCATCACCTGTAGGTATAGTTACAAGAACGGTGGGGTCCATTGGTGAAGAAATAGACATCAATGAAGGAGAAGTAGGTAGCAGTACGTGAATAATGTGAAAGGTAAAAGCTCGCACCTAGTGTCGAGTCCAAATCATAAAAAAGCTAGAAGATAGTTGTTCTAGGCTCTTCAAAACTGACAGAACTCAGAAACAGATGTTTGGTGAAGTATGGAAGATATAAATAGGTTGTTGTTTCTGATAAAAATAAAAAACACAGATACCAACGACTAGTAAACTGGTGCTAGTTAGGTAGAAATACTGATGCCATTCATTGGACCGATGTTGATAGGAAGGTAACTGATGCCAGTTATTGTGAAAATGAAGAAATTTGAAGATTTGGTGATGAAAAATGAAAAATGGGTATTTTGGGCTCTATTAAGGGTGAGAGAAACTTAGAAACTGGTTAATAGAAAGAATTAGAAACATAGAAAGATGGTATGTAAGAATAGATTAATGTATTGATAGAAAATAAAAAACACAGAGTGACCGATACCAGTTAGTTAACTAGTGTCGATAGGATGAAATAACTGATTTCGGTCACTAGAACGATGTCAACTATTGATAAAAAATTGGAATAATGAAGAAAATATAATTTTTTGAGTTAAATTTGATGAAAATAAGCACCGAAAGAGGTTGTGTATGACAAAGATGATTTAACACGCCAAAGAAAAACTAGAATTAACCAGTTGTGATGGTTGAGTGTGGAAAAGAAGAAAAATTGGTGAATATGTGATCAAGGGATATTTTTCCCGGTCAAAGTTCAATCAACATGGAAGTCAACTTTGGTCAACATGTCAACAAGTGGACCAATGGAAAGGTGACACATGGCAATTGGCGACAAGGCAAAATTTATGGTCTTGTAATTTTTTAAAAATCAGTTCCATGGTATAGAGCTCGTCACAAGCTTTCTGATGCATTTTGAACGGATCAAATTGATGACACGACATACTCTAACATAGACAAATGGCATATTATGGGCATGATACTTGGTAGGTTTTAAGTGGATTTAGATTTAAAATAATAATATTATTATTTTATTTAATCCATTCCACGAGAATAAGCCTAATCCCATGGGATAAGGAGGATTTTGTGGACAAAAAGCTATTTAAAGGCTTATCCTATCCCTTTCCCACCAAATGTGGGGTCAATGGCTAAATTGGGTGCCTAAACCTATGGAAGGGGGATTTGAACCCAGTACCTCATCTAAAAAGATAATCAGCCTTACCAACCCGCCACCCTCTTGTAAGTGGTATAAATAAAGCTCACTTGTATTTGTAATAGACAAGTGTCAGGTCTGTGTAAAGAATAAGGAGGCAGTTTTGGAAAAAAGTAATTTTGGGGCAATATTGCTCACTTCCAGATCTCAAGTTATATATGAAAGTTGCTCAAAATTTTGAGATGATCGCGATGGTGTGATCATTTATCCAATTTTGGGCTTTTGTGATAGATTTATGTTCTGTTAAAGTCACACAAAGGCATAGAACCAAAGGGAGACACTGCTGCAAGTGGATCAGGAAGGTGAAGGACATAGGCTGAGCTCCATTAACATCCTTCGAAGGTCTGAAACACAGTTTTTGTAGGTTTTTGATTCATTATTGGTTAATGTAAAGTTATTGTATTTACATTTTTTAACATTATTAATGGATCAGTTCACCACGAACCCGGGGACGTAGGAATTCCAAACCCCGTAAACAATCTGGTGTTGTGTTCTAATTTTTATTTTCAGTTTCTGATATTTGCAAGTAATTTAAATTCAAAATATGAATATGGATGCAACTATAATCAGTAATTGATAAAATTGGGAAATCAATTAAATCTGAAACAATGATTTTTGGGGCTTTGATCAAACAGTGAAATTTTGAGTAAAATTACAAACTTAATTTCAGTTTGAATTCAGTCCTAAATCAGATTTTAATCAGTTTTTGGAAGTCTAAAATCCTTTTAAGTTGATTAAAATTGAAGATCCTTTAAAACGATTAAAAGTGTTAATTTCAAGCACCCGTTTTCAGATCAAGTTTGGTATCAGAGCAGTTAGATTAGATTGCTTGATTAGCTTCTAATTGTGTTTGAAAATTTGGCTTCAGTTTCAGTATTGATTTCAGTTTTCAATGTGCAGACATTTTGGGGCTTGTTAATCTTCTTTTGCAGTGTGTAATTTTGGAAGTACAGGTTGTGTTTACAGGAATAGGGAATCATGGGCAAGTCATCCAAACAGGAGCAATCTAGATGAGCTTGAAGCCATTAACCGCCAAATCCGGGAAGAAAACTCTTTCCTGAGAGCTAATTTTTATTCCTTGGAAGAGGAAATAGTACAGTTAAAATCTAAGCCACAATCCTCTATAACCAAGAAAGAGGAGTATGTCAACGAAGATGCTTGCACAGAGCAAGAAGTTGATGGGCTTTGTTAAAGAGTTGCAGGAAGAAATACGGACCAAGGATGCCCTCTTGGAAAAGCTGCAACAAGGTGAACACAAGAAGGAAATTCCTTCCAAATCAGATGCAGGTACTATGACAGAATGCACTGTAAGTTGTTCACATGAAAACACTTCCTCTCATTTAGTTTCAGATATTCCTTTGGGTCAGTTTGAAAAACACACTAAGGGAATTGGGTCTAAGCTAATGGTTAAAATGGGATATAATGGAAAGGGCCTTGGTAAAAATGGACAAGGTGATGCTAACCCAATACAGGTAGAGGATCAGCCTCGATTTGTAGGTTTGGGTTATTCTAGTGGGCAAATGGAAATTGGAGAAAGTTCCAAAGCAGCTGAAGGAAGACAAGCTTCCAATAGCCAAGGATCTACGCCTCTAGAATTGCAGGATTCTGCCATCAAGAGGAACAATGAAAGGTGTAAGAAAATAGGTAAACAAGGTAATGAAATTCCACCTCCTCCCACTTACACTAAAAATAGCACTAAGGGGAAATTAAATCCTAAGACTTCTAAAACACTCTTTCAGTTTGAACAATATAGCTTTGGTAGACAAAAGTATGGTTTTCCTTGCACATTTTGTGAAGGTACTAATCATTCTGTAGCATATTGTTGGAAGAGGAAAAATATGATAAAGAAGTTAATGCCTTTTGTGAATGATAAGGTAGGTGCTAAAGACCAATCTCTCCCTGGTAAGGTGAGAAATGGAAAAAAGGTTACCTCTCCTAAACAAAGGAATCATTCTCCTAGACAGAGTTCAGGAAATGGTAAAATGGGTAAGACTCCTAAAAACAAGGAAGTTAAATTTTGTTCCCATTGTAAAAGGAATGGTCATGATGTTAAGATGTGTTGGTATGTTCCTTCAGTGCAACATTGGAAAGTTGTTAAAAAGGAAAATAATGTCAAACCAAAATTTGTTGATCTAACTCATGTAAATGCTCATTTTGGTACTGGGGAAATAAAACCACCTAAATGGAGAAATCCAAGTAATTGGATGGGTAAAACATTCCTCAACTTTATGTTTGCATTGCAGTAACTGGTGATAGTATGCAAACATTTTCAAAGCTATATTTTAGGGATTTGATCCTATGTTTATATTTAGCTTTGAAATAATTTGGAAGTAGCCGTAGAGAATATTTGAGTGATAGGTTCATCATACTCATATTCATCTTCTCACATTTTGGTTGGTTATTCCATTTCTGACAACAGTATGCAGGGATATGGGCATCATCAGAATGTCTATTTTGAAACTTGCAGTTTTATAGTGTTGTCATTTGTGTAAATATTATGGATGCTTATAAGACCCATTCGGGCACCTGTTTGATATTGTAATAAATAGACAAACTTGTTGTATCCACATGTGTTATTTGCACTAATTTATAAGACCCTCATTTTGGGAAAATTTGATTTTTGTAACTATCAGATGTGGTTGCAATTAGGGTGTAAATTTATTACACTAACAAACTGGTTTGCAAAGGTACCAGGTGATCATTTTGCAGATTATGGCAGTTCACCAATTTGGGTAAGCATACAGTTTATAATCTATCCCTTTACAGTTCAGTGTATGGATAGAATATTTGCATATTCACGTTGATTCAGATTTTGACTATAGCCATTTTGGGCATTGATGGTTTAATTATTCTGGATAGTGAATATTTGTAGTTGTAATCAACATAATCACAAAGTGTCAGTTGAACACTAGCTTCCATTATAGATGGGTGTTATTATCTGACTTATTATTTGTGATGGCGATACAATGTTTTGGCAGATTCACGTGGATTCAGTTGTTGACTATAGCTATTTTTGGGCGTTGATAGTCTATTTTATTCTGGATAGTGAATACTTGCAGTTGTTACAGTTTCAGATGGACAGTGGGCACTAGCCTAATTGTGGGTAGTTTAGATGTCTGGTATACTGATCTGTGTTATGAAATTGTAATTTAAGTAATCGGCCGTATCACAAAGTGACAGTTGAACACTAGCTTTCCGTAATAGAATGGGTGTTATTATCTGGTCAATTATTTGTGATGGCATTACAGTGGGGTATGACAGTTCACAGTTGTGTGCAGAGTTGACAGGGTTGCAGCGTTTCAGTTGAACACTAGCTTAATTGGGTGTTATTATCTGATCGGTTATGTAATTAGCTAATCAACTATTTGCATTTTATTAACCTATAATGTTATTTTGGGTTCTTGTATGTGTTTTTGCAATGCAGGAAGAGATAGCATGTTTTGTGGGTTGATACATAGCTTTTTGTGGACAAAAAGCCTTCTCAGTAGGGAGGAGTGATCAGGGGATATTTTTCAGTGTCAAAAGTTCCCTAAACTTCCCTAAACCATGTCCAGTGTAGTAGAGATTTCAGAGATCTTTCTGACACACTGTAAGAACGTGAAAAACTGACACTCTGAGCTCAAGTTATGTCTGGTCAAAGTTTAGTCAAAAGGGAAGTCAACTTTGGTCAACAGGTCAACAAGTGGACCAATGGCAAGGTGACACATGACAATTGGCGACAAGGAAAAATTAATGGTCCTGTAATTTTTTAAAAAATTAGTTCCATGGTATAGAGCTTGTCGCACGCTTTTTGACGCATTTTGAACGGACCAAACCTGAGTTCATATGCGAAAGATATGCATAGTCAAAGTTATGGTCAAATGATGATGTGGCACACTTTGACATGGACAAATGGCATATTATGGGTGACACTTGGTAGGTTTTTAGTGGTTTTGGATTTAAAATAATAATAATAATATTTTATTTAATCCATTCCATGGGAATAAGCCTAATCCCATGGGATAAGGAGGATTTTGTGGACAAAAAGCTATTTAAAGGCTTATCCTATCCCTTTCCCACCAAATGTGGGGTCAATGGCTAAATTGGGCACCTAAACCTATGGAAGGGGGATTTGAACCCATCACCTCATCTAAAAAGATAAGAGGCCTTACCAACCTACCACCTTCTTGTAAGTGGTATAAATAAAGCTCACTTGTATTTGTAATGGACAAGTGTCAGGTCTGTGTAAGGTATAAGGGGGTTTTGGAAAAATGCAATTTTGGGGCACTTCTGTTCACATCCAAGGCTTGAGTTACATATGAAAGTTCCTCATAATTTTGAGACAATCATGATGGCATGATCATTTATATAATTTGGAGATTTTGTGATAGAGTTATTTTCTGTTAAAGTCACACAAAGGCATAGAACCAAAGGGAGACACTGCTGCAAGTGGATCAGGAAGGTGAAGGACATAGGCTGAGCTCCATTAACATCCTTCGAAGGTCTGAAACATAGTTTTGTAGGTTTTTGATTCATTATTGGTTAATGTAAAGGTTATTGTATTTACATATTTAACATTATTAATGGATCGGTTCACCACGAACTCGGGGACGTAGGAATTCCGAACCCCGTAAACAATCTGGTGTTGTGTTCTAATTTTATTTTCAGTTTCTGATATTTGCAAGTAATTTAAATTCATGAAAATATGAATATGGATGCAACTATAATCAGTAATTTGATAAAATTGGAAAATGAAAAATTGATTTTTGGGGCTTTGATCAAATGAAATTTTGAGTAAAATTGACAAACTTAATTTCAGTTGGCTTTCAGTCAAATCAATTTTAATTATTTTTGGAAGTAAAATTTTTAAGTTGATTAAAATTGAAGATCCTTTGAAATTTAAAAGTGTTAATTTCAATCATATTTTTAATCAATAATTTGGGGTATTAATACCTCTTAATTTGATTAGATTTAATGATCCTTTCAAACGATTAAAAGTGTTAATTTCAAACACCCATTTTCGGATCAAGAATGATCAGCAACTTGTTAATTTTTTACAAGAAGAAGTTGAGTTCTCTGCCAGAAACCAAGACAAGATGGAACAGCAGTATGGTGACCAACTGGTATAGCTGAGAACCAACAAATTACCAAAGGTCCTTGTAACCTTGGAGTTAGTCTTCAACTGGAATGATTAGTTTCAGAAAGAGAAGGCAAACATGCAGGTAAAGGGTGAAGATTCGAAGCCCGTTCTAATAGCTGAAGGCCCACATTACAAATTGGTTTTTAAGTACCCAACAGGAAAAATTTGAATTCATTCATCTTTGTCAAGAATTCTTAGATGTCATTTCTTGGGGCTATGAGGACCTACGTGGGTTCAATCCGAAGCTGGCACAACATACCATAGAACTAGATCTAGATGCTAAGCCTATCAGGAAGAAGCAAAGTCCAGTCAACCCACACATTGAGCCTCTTATGAAGAAAGAGATAAACAAGCTAATAGAGGAAAGCAAGTTATATTTACAATCAAGCACTCAAGCTGGGTTGCCAACTTGGTCCCGGTCAGAAAGAAGAATGGAGAAATTAGGTTGTGCGTGGACTTCTAAGACTTAAATAGGGCATCTCTCAAAAACCACTACCCACTCTATTTAATGGAACAAATCCTACAAGTAGTGGATAGTTCAGAAAGATTCTCTTTCATGGATGGCTACTTAGGGTACAATTAGATAATGGTGAAAGAAGACGATCAGTTCAAAATGGCTTTCACCACCAAGTGGGGCACCTGTGCCTACAGGATGATGACATTTGGATTGTCTAATGCTAGGTAACATTGCAAAGGGCGATGGACATGGCATTCAAGGGGTTGATCAAAAAAATAGTATTGATATATCTTGATGATATCATTGTGTTCTCCAAAAACACAGCAGATCACCTCTTTAATCTGAGACAAGTATTTCAAAGATGTTGGAGATTTGGGGTAGATTTGGGAAGTGTGAAACCAAAAAATGCATATTCCTGGCTCATGAAGGCAAGATTCTAGGCCATATTGTGTCAAAGGAGGGATTGACAATCTACCCAGAAAGACTTGAATAATTCAAGCATTTCCATTGCCAAATGATAAGAAGGCTCTTCAGAGTTTTCTAGGAAGAATCAATTTTTTCCGTAGGTTTGTGCCAAAATTTTTTGCTCTTGTGAAGCCAATAACACTGATGTTGAAGAAGATCATGGAATTTAGGTGGACAACTGAGGGGAAAGAAAGTTTTGAAGCTATCAACGAAGCCATATCCCAAGCTCCAACTCTTGTCAATCCAGACTTCTCCAAGGACTTTATGCTCTATACCTTTGGTGGTGGGGACACAATTTTTGCAATTCTAGTGCAACAAAACAAAGAGGGATCCGAACATTCAGTTGCCTTCTTCAGTCAAGGTTTGGACTATGAGGTGAGATACTCCTTCATCGATGAAACATGTCCTTGCAGATCAGAATTTTGAAGAAGTTCAAGCACCTAGTTTCAAATAAAAGATCCAACTGCTAGTCTCTCATGTGGGAGTCAAAGACTTTATTTTGAACAAGGATCTAAATGAGAAACGTGCAGGATGGATCACTCAAGTCATGGAATATGAAATTGAAATCAGAGTGACCAAGTTGGTTCATGGCAAAGGCTTGTGTGAGCAGATCTCTTACAAACAACAAGCTGAGTCAACAGATGCATAAGAGGTTGTCCTGTTACTACAAAATGAGCAAGAACAGCCAACGGATAATGCTCCCATTCCATGTTGGACTCAAGAATTTGCATTATCTACAAACAATGCTTGTGCCCTCCAGAATGGAACAAAGCTAAGAGAAGGTATTTTAGATTGCAAGCCATTCCATATGTGCTTATTGTTGGTGTTTCGTTCAAGAAGGACATCCATCGCATTTTACTAAGATGTATTGGAACAAACAAAATTGATAAATCGCTACAGGAGTTTCACAATGGAGAGGTCGGAGATCATTTTTTCCCAAAAGTAACATCCCTAAAGATAATGAAGGTGGGTTATTATTGGCCCACGGTGTTCAATGACTGTACACATGGATCAAAAAGTGTAAGAAATGTGGGATTCTTTGTAGGAACGGAAAGACTAGTTAGTGTTTCCATTGCACCCAATTTCAGTCGAGCAACCGTTCGTGCAATGGGGATTGGACTTCATCGGGGTCATCAATCCAAACTCAAGCCAAGGTCACAAGTGGATTCTCATAGCTACAGACTATTTCACCAAATGGACCGAGGCAGTAGTGCTCAAAGAGGCCAATGAGTCTAGCATACTAGACTTCTATGAAGGAATAGTGACTAGGTTTGGTGTACCGGCCACTATCGTATCAAACAATGCATTAGCGTTCCTAGGTTCCAAGATTATAGAATGGGCCGTCAAGAATGGAATCTACTTGAGCACCTCTTCAAACTATTTATAGAAAAGAGGCCAGACTTCCTTTGTCACATGAATTGGCCTAGCAATTGTAGTTTGACAGCGAAGAACAAAGAGACGAATTTGCTAAGAATGGCATAAAATCAATGGACATGGCATACCAAGCTAAAATCAGCATTATGGGTTGACAGGATCACGTCAAAGAGGTCAACAGGTAATTCCCCTTAGAAATTAGTTTATGGGAAAGAGGCAGTGTTGCCTATATCATAGAGCTACCTACATTGGAGCTCATGAAGTAGTTGGAGTTGTCTAAATTTGAACCAATGCAGGCTAGGTATGCAGAGTTGATGGAACTAGAAGAGATCAGAGAATATGCAGTTCAAATGATAGATGAAAGATCAAGCCTTAGAGTAAAAGATGGTATGATATGAAAGAAAGAGCAATTTACCTTTCAGGAAGGGGACCTAGTTCTGAAATGGGATGCAAATTGGGAAAAATCGGGCAGCCATTCTAAGTTTGATGCAATTTGCAGTGGCCCCTACATGGTCATAGGATGTAAAAGTAGCAATGCCTTCCACATTGTCTACCTTGGAGGGAGAGGAACTTCTTTTTGCACATAGTTTTGTGCCTTGTTTTGGTTTCATGTTTCAATTCAAATAAAGTTTTGTAAGGAAAATTATCTAGGATTTTAGTTCCTCTAAGTGCATGTGCACATTGTCTTATTGTAGTGTATGCAGTGTTAATTTCCCTAGTGCTTCGGCACAAGTTTTGTTGCTACAAGGTTATATCACTATGTTCAAAATTCAGTGTGCCTCCAATGAACATTGTAACAGTGCATGCTCTAGAAACAGGTTAAAGTATTTATGGTCAATACAATTTTCTACTCTCAAAAATATCACCTTCAAGATTTTCATTATGAGAATTGCAATGAGTGCAAGTAAGTAGGAACAAGTTTAGGATTAGCAAGTGCAAGTAGTCGAGGAGAATTTTCAAAGAAAAATATCAGTATCAGGTTATCATTCATGACTCTATGCCCAATGGATGCTTCATTTAGGCTATTGATCATTTAATCTAGCAGGAATATTACCCTTGAAAGTCGCCAACACTATTATCCAATTCTTCATCCCTGCAAAATTGGACAAGTAAAAAATGGACTTAGTCATTTTAACAAACTTGGGACATCTATTTGACCATTAAATTCTCTTTCCTAAATGCACTGACCATTGGCATTTGAAAACTCATGGGATACTAAGGTTTAATTCATTGACATGTTATATATATTTAAAATCCACAAAATAAAGGTGCATCAGTATAAGACTTAGGTGGGTTTAATAAAACTCATGGGAAACAAGGAAACCCACACAACAAACAAATGCCTCAGCCAATGTGATACCAATGCATGGCATATGAGGGAAATGACAAGTGGCAGGAGATCAATGACTAGTGGGGACACGTGTCATCATTCCAGGCAGCTTAAAGTAGATAGGCTTCCATAGACCTCAAGTCTATAGAATACACCTAAGTTAATATTTTACTGGGTATGAGAAATAGCTAGGTCAAAAATTCAGCGATGCGAGCAAAAAGGAAAAAGGAGGACATGTGGTGACATTTTTTTGAAGAGATTTTTTTTCTAAGTTCTCAAGAAAATGCATGACCAATAAAATGCAAGCAAGTGCTCAAGAAAGACTGAAATTACAAAGTACGTGGAGCCTTTCTATTGGCTCCTGTTTTGCAAGTATTAGTCAAGTTTATCAAAAGGATGACACAGGAAAGGTGTGTGGAGCTTTCTCATTGGCTCCCACTTTGCACTTGTGAGTAGAGATCAAGGAGAAATGCTACATGAAAAAAAAAGTGGAAAATCCTTATTAGTCGGTATTTCACAGTATTACAAGGTCTTATATATTAAGAGTGAATTACGAAGGTACATGATAGTATTCTATTAGCTCACAATTCTAAGGAGACTAACAAGGTCTAAGGATAGTTTGACACTGCGAAGGTGCGTGGTTGTTTCTTATTGGCTCGTACTATCATAAGGATAAAGGCAGAGGAAATTTTAAAAAAGTTAAGGGAAGCAAATCCTAATACCGTGATATAATGGGTGAATGACACATGTAAAATAAAAAAGTGGTGCACACATGGGTGAAGGCTGATTCTTGAACCAATCAGGGGATGCCATATGTCGTATTTCTATGCTTCCTGACAGGTCAAAACTTCAAATGGCCATATCTTTTGCTATAGAGATCCAAATCTTGCAAAAAATTTCTTGTTGGAAATCTCTCCTCTAGACCTTTAAGTTGACATCATCAAAATATGGTTTTTCTTGATAGGAAAAAAGGGGAAAAAACTATTTTGGCCATTAATGAATAATTACAAGTAGTTCAACTACCTATATTAATTGAGTATGGGTGTCATTTTTCATTTCAAATCTTTGATAACGTGCTCTAGAGCATGTCGTCTACCCATTCCTTCTCTACAGATTGTTCCTTTGCATACGAGGGTAGTTGAAATCATTAAAACACTGTCTATGACCTCTCTCTCTCTCTCTCTCTCTCTCTCTCCATAAAGCTATAAATGTAAGTATTAGGCACTTTGTAAAGAGATATACTTTTTTTTAAAGTAAAAGAACTCTGTCAAAATTGTTCCAGAGCTTTGTGAATTCTAAGATTGAGTATTTGATGTTTTTCAAGTGGATTCTTTCCTTATTTATTTCATTATAATGAATTGTGCATCCATCAAGCAATAAAATTCATGTTTTTGGCTCATGTCTTCCCTAGCTTGTGTTGTATTGCATTTCTTTCCTTTTTTTACAACTTTGGGTGTATTGTGCATATTTTTTTCTTCTTTAAGGGGTCAAATCTGTTGTGCTCCATGAAAATTGTCATTTGAATGTTGTTTTGGATTGTGTTGCTTCTATCTTCCCTTCATTCCTCCATTTTTCCTCTCATTTTCACTCATTGAAATGTCTTCACGTCCTATTATTGGTTTCATCACCTCTCTTAGCTTAGGATTTAGAGTTTATGCATCTCTCTCTTTCCCTGGTCTCTTAGAGTTTTAGGTTAGTGTTAGTGTTGGCTAGATTTTCTACATAGCTGAAAATCTAGGAAGTCATGAGATAAATCTCCCTCATTTACGGGTGAGGCTCCCGTGTAAGATTTGTTAATTAAAATATGCTAGTATCTATATGGGGTTTTACTTTAGCCATGTAGCTCATGAACCATATCTGTATAGTTTTGTAGCAAGTAAGCAACTGTTAAAGAAATGAAATATCTAAAGAAGGAAATAATAATAAAAACACAGGGAAAAAAAAGTGAATATGTGCAACCCAATCAATAGATTACAGAGTTGATTGCATGCACATAGACAGAAAAAATAGATATTAACACACAGAGAATTATAAGCAAAGGAAGCCTTCAGATCTAGATCTAAAATAACACAAAGCTTATAAATAGATTTGAGATAAAAAGCTAGAAGCAAAATGCACCGTGACACAAACTTCTCCGAAAATTTACTCCTTTTTATTCCTTTGCTTCAAATAGCTATCAAGGGTTTCAGCACAAAGTCTGGAACATAAGAATGTTGCTTACAAATTCTAATGTTTTAACCATAGGTTCTTCCTCTACTTATAGCATGTAGAGGGGAAATTACAAATAGGAATCTCTTAGTGAACTGGCACATGTGGAAGTTGTAAAGGAAACAACTGGAAATATCCCTCCTGGAATTCCTCTTTGCATGACATGCATGATTTGCAACTTAAGATAGAACCTTCCATTTTGCATGTCTATCACCTATCTCTAAGTAGTTGACTTCTTCAAGTAATGGATTTTAAACCAATCACTTAAGTTTTATAATTTAATTGATCACTCAATTACTTTGTCAGAGGAAATAAGAGAAAGAAGAAGAAAGAGGAAAGCTGCAATCTTGTCCTTTTTCATATTCTGCATGTAACTAATTCTTTTGCCTTTGATTCACACCAAATTAGATTTGGAACCTACTGGATTTGGAAGCGGCTGGATCTGGAAGCAATTGAATGTGATTTTCTTGCGGGTATTGCCTTTGACTTTTCTTCCTTCTTATCCTTGAAGCTTTTGTAGTTCTTTTCCAGTACATGCATCAGTGCAATGTTTTCCGTAAATAACTCATCATTTTTATTTTTAATTACATATGAGCCATTAAAAATTCTAGAAAGCACTCCAAGTGAATGAAAATTCAATGAAGGCTTCAACTGGAAGATTGGGAGAACATGCACAAGGTCCTAGAAAGAATTCTCCATGCACTGACTTCTTCACGGGCTGCATTCAAAACAAGAGGATGAATCCTTTGCAATTATGGATCTGGATCTGGATTTGGATCTAAATCTGGAAGTTATGCATGATTCTACTGAACCTTTTCTTTCATCATGCTTCGCCATGGACAGAGCAATCTTTTTCTGAGCAACTCGTTTTCTTTTTATTCGGCCGAAATTCTAAACAATCAGTGCAGATATGGAGATTTCTTCATATTCAGAGGATATGTTCAATGTATTGGACATTGATTTAAGCTCCCTTTCAATTATATAAGCACCTGTAATGAATACCTGTAATTAATTCAGAAAAAGAAGGAATCCGGAGCATTACCACTTGATTTTTATCATAAAAATCTACATATAAAGCCTGCTGCCCTAAAATTTGAGGCTTTTCTTGCATGCAAAGCAAGCATAAATATTTGTAACTTCACCTGGGCACATATAATACTATGCAAACAATTAATTAGACTTAAATCAAGCTCCTTCAAACCTAGGCACCAAACTTTGAAGCTTTCTATCAATGAAAACACCTTCCTCTGAGCAAAATTCCTCCTTCTTTGGGTGCCAAAATTGCCTGGGCTGCACTTTCTTGCTAAAGAATTAATAACTCCATTAATATGGCAGCCCATGATTATATAACCTTCATCATTCTATAATTAATAATTGCCCTTCCTATTTTTGGCAATTAATTAATTAAAAATCATGTTTTTCTCTTCAATTTGGGCGCCAATTTTGTGCATACTCATGGCTGTCATTAAATAAATTAAATTTATTTAATTTTAGCATGCTACATTCAGTTCACTTTGGCTTGTCTTCATGCATTGAATTTCCTTCTATTTATGGCGCCAAATTGGGTGAATAAACATTAATAAATATTATTAAATGCATTGATTATTCATCCAAGGTGGGCCACATTTTTTGGCAAGGGTGAATTCTAAAAATAAGAAGTCAACTTCTGATGGGAATTATCACCTTGCACTGCAGCTCTAAAAATCCCTTCTTCCACTTAAGTGATTTGAATTTCATCATGGGAATTTTTACCTTGCAAGGCAGGTAAGAAATTCTTAACGGTGCTTTAAGTGATTTTCTTTTATAATGGGAATTTTTACCCTGCAAGGCAGGTAAGAATTTCACGCCTTCCTACAACATCTAATATTCCCATTGTAGCTTAAGTGACTTTGACTTCATGGGAAAAATTACCCTACAAGGTAGGTAAGAAATTCCCGCCTTCTGCCACTGCTAAAATTCCCACTGGTAGCTTAAAGTCTTCCTTCAGAAAAATGTGACTTACATGAAAGATAGCTCTTTTCCAAAAGTGTGAATTGCATTATGAATTTTGCCTTTAAAATTGCGTGAGAATTCGTCACTTAGGGCAGCGTGGAAATTGGACGCGGAAGGTAGCCTTGAAAATTACGACTGGCATAAAAACAACATTTCTTTCCTTTTTTGAATTTTTGGTGAAGAAAACACAAGGAAAAATTTGCCAATTTTGGAAAGGGTCCGAGAAGATGTAGTAGCAAAAAAATGCATGTGCTGTAACTTTCATTTCGTGGCTTTGTTTTAGGTGTGGTTTTCTCTAAAAGTGCATATCTTCTCTAGCTCTACGCATTGATGGCAATATTTTTTTTATTTCCATAAAATCCATTTATTCCAAAAAATGCGACTTGCCTGGGAGAGGCTTTTTTTTGTGCACGAATTCATGTTTTTAGAGAGAACCAAACCCCCTATGAAAAATTCCTTCTGGCATGACATCCATAGATGATCTCCAAATACTTGAGGTAAGAAAACAGACTGAATCGGAAAAGGAATTGACCTAGATAAATTTCACAGAAAACAAAACGGGAAAACACCAAAAATGCAAAACGTTGCCAGAAGTCACAGATAAAGCCCATGATTCATTTCTGGTTAAAACCCTACTGGTATATGGGAATATTGACATGTAAGACCACAATAGGGTTAAACCGGAGCATAATTTGCCTTAAACGGGGCTCAGAATAATTAAATAAAAATTTCCCGTAGGCAAACCCTGGCGAAGGGATAAAATGTGTTTGGGCATCTGGGTATTTGTCGAAATTGGCTCATATGACTCTTTGGGAATATCTTGACGCAATACATATATTTTTTGGCAATAAACACACTAAACGACCCATTATTTTAAAAGTATGAAATTTTTTACATGGGGTAGTCTCAAATTTCAGGGTGAAATCTGGGGACACCAGTTAGGTAACTACATTTCCTTTTCTAGGAGTAGTTTTAGAATTAGGAATAGGTAGAGGAAGCAAGCCTTCTCCAAAATTCTATCTCAAATCCAGTCCCACAACTTGGAGATAGTTTCATGTTATCTCAAGGCCCAATTTAATCTGATTTAGGATGGGTGTATATTTGAGCTCCAACAGTTTTTGCACGCCCAGTGGGACAATGAAAAATATTTATCTACATTATTGACGAGTCTTGGTGTGTGACTTAGTAATTTCTAGCCTTTAGAGGATTTCTTCTACACATCTGGCGACTCTAAGCAAAAAATATGCTGGTTTCAGCAGTCTAGGTTTCTCATTCCATGAGAAGAATCCACACAAGTTCTAGAACATTAGGATTTTTTTAGTACCTGAAACTATCACCGGAGAGGAGAATAAGAGGAAGAACAGTTCAAAGGTCACCATCACCTTCTAATAGAACTCTTTCCACACCACCACCTGGTAGATATTTCTTGCAGTCTACCTAACTTCTTAGACCTATCATTATGACAGCACAACAGGAAAATCAAGGATTTATTGACTTTAGTGGTTGCATTCCTCTTGACCTTAATCCTCATAATCCCATTCCAACATCTACACTTAAGAGCATCCCTTTCTTCAATGGAGAAATACATACCACTCTAGCTAACCATATACAAGACATTTCTAATGTGTGTGTTATTCATCAAATTTTGGAATAAAATGTGGCTATTAAGTTATTAGCTTCTTCATTCAAGGGAAGAGCTTTGCAATAGTTCAGGAGTTTGGCAGCATGATCAATCACTAATTGGATTCATTTGGGGATAGCTATTTGAAATCAGTTTGGAGAGAAGGTAGATAATCTCTCCTTGCTATAAAAACAACCAACTATAAAGAGAGATCCCAATGAGCTCATGGTAGACTTCAATTTTAGATTTCAAAACACATGAAAGAGAATTCTAGCCCTAGTAAGATGAACTCAAGAAGGTGATTTTCTTTACTATTTAAGAGCTTTAAATTCTAATATTGTTGTCATGATCCAATCTAGCAGGTGCAACATTGCCTAGGGCCTATGCATTAGCTATTAGGGCTGAAAATATTTTATTACAAGATGGAAAACTAGATCCTAAACCACTCATGCCATTATATCCTGAATTACCCCAAGTTGTTGAGCCTTCTATTACCCTTATTCCTGAGAAAAATCCCCAACCTATTGCCTCTACATCTTGATCTCCTACATAGAAAAAGGAGGATGAAGACATGAAATATTTAATTAGAACTTTGACCAACAAATTCATATCCCTGGAAAAATAACAAGCCCAATCCTATAGAAATTATCAAAATCAAGGGCAATATTCAAATCAAGGATTTATCCAAGGATATCAGCCATATAGAAACCAACAACCTAATCAAAGATATGGCCAAAATAAATAAAAAACAAAATAGGAGACACGGTTAAAATTCACCTCTCCCATTGGAAACAGTAGCTCCTCTCCAATCACTTCCTACTCTTAGCTCAATGCAAGCATTGGTTCTAGTGCAGAATAATGTAATATAGGAAACTAAATGGTGTTTTCCATGTAATTAGCCACATAATCAACTCATTTTTGAAAGAGAATTACATCTTTAAGACTACATGGTTCAAGGTTCTTCCAATCAACATGAGATACTTCTAGAAGTGCCTAATACTAATGTGGAAGGAGTCCAAGAAGTCAATCTTGATATCAATCTCATGTTCTTTGGAGATGATGAATTTTGTGAAGTAAATAAAGTGGTGGATAGTTCTATCAGACCTCTAATTAATATTGCTAATAATACGATGTAAAAGAAAAGGATGTTGGAATCACAACCCTCATCTTCTTTTGATCAAGGAAAAATTTTCAACAAAGAGAAATAATGTTAAGTAGAGAAGAACAAATTTCCTCAAGTTCTTGTCATGCCTATTTCAGACAAAGGGTTTGCTCCTCAACCAAAGCTACTTATCCCAACATTGCAGCAGCAAAAAAGGGAGAATAGTATGCCATAGATGCATAAATCCATGGGCCTTCCTTTTAATATTGTTGAGCAAATGAAAAGGATCAATTTTAATGTAACAATTTGGGATGATTTCATCATTCCATCACAAAGGGACCTCTTATGTGAAGCTCTCAAGAATCTTTCCATGCTAATCCAATGGTGGAGAATAACCATACTGTTGCTAACATATGTCAAGCAAAGGAAGAGCAAGTAAGTAAACTTGTTAAGACCCCACCATTCTATATTTCATTAATTATGGGAAAGCACTAGGTACATAACTGCATGATTGATTCAAGGGGCTAACACCTTTGTAATGATGAAGAAAATTGTTAATATCTGGGTCATAAATACAATCATGTTTCTAAGGGAGTTTTGCAACTTGATGGGTCAATCGTTGGTGTATTAGGAGCAATCAAATATCTTGAGCTAACCCTTCATGCTTGCCAAAGTCTCACTATAACCCATGACATATTTGTAATTGACTTGCCTCCCATGTTTGTTAAGATATTTTACAGCCAAAGTAGGTGGTTATTTGTCTTAAAATTAGACCCATATGCTATTAATAACTAGGTATGACACTAGATTTACCATGCAAGGTGAGCCCATATTTTCCTATCACATTGAGTCATATAATTCCACCCCTAGTTAATCAAATGTCCTAATACCATAAGAACATGACCATGAATAAGTTTCATAAGAGAATCTTATCACTTTTCATATGCCTAATCTCATACTAGATGAATGGGCCAAATGCTAAGAATGGGATCCTTATGATGAAATTTTAATCATTGGTCTCGGTAATTATTGCATTCCTAAAGAAGGATCTATTCAACCTGCACCATTTAAGAAATAAAAGGATAGTGTTTCAGGACTATGGAAGATGTTATTTGATGGTTCTAGGAGAAGAAATGGAGCAGGAGTAGGTGTTTTGCTAATTTCTCCAATGAATGAGAAAATTTTCTTTGCTCATAGATTGTAGTTTGCCTGCTCTAACAATGTAGCAGAGTATGAAGCATTGGTGCATGATCTTCTAATTGCAGAAAAGAGGAACATAAAGGAATTACATATTTTTGGGGAAACCTAACCGGTTATCCTCTAAGTGAAGGGGAAGTGTTCCACAAAGAATAAGCTTTTAAAATCTTATAAACATAGATTCTAGGACCATTTGGAGAGTTTTGATGCTCTCAATCTGCATGTAATGCCAAGAAATTTGAATAAAGAAGCAAACCAGATGGCATCCCTTGGTTCACAATTATCACTTGTTGAGGATTTGATTAAAGGAAAAATGCAACACATTAAGATGGTGATGAGGCCTTCCATTCCAGATAATGAGACAAGTTGGCAAGTATTCAATAGTGATGAAAAATTTGTGTAATTTATCCAAAACGAGTCTAAGTTTCCTTCGAATATGCAATCTGATTTGCATAATATTTATGGTGATCAAATTATATAGGTAAATACTAACAAATTTCCAAAAGGATTAGTCATTTTGGAGCATATTTTCAGTCCTGATGGCGAGTTCAAAATAAAATAAAAGAATATAAAAAAAAGGCAAGAAGACTGTCAATCAGTAACTATTGCACAAGGTAAAGAACTTCTGCTTGGAAAGGTACATGATGAAAATGAGAAAAAGGATTTTATTTCTTTGTGCCAATAGCTCAATGTTGTGTTTTCATGGGATTGTAAGGATATAAAAGGGTTTATTATAGACATTTTGTAACACTCTATTGATCTTGATCCTAGTGTAAATTCAATTAGAAAAAAACAAAGGCCAGTTAATCCTAGGATATAGCTCCTCATGAGGAAGGAGTTATACAAACTCATTGAGAAAAAAATAATATTTCTTATCAAATATTCTACCTAGGTGATAACTCTTGTTCCAGCTAGAAATCAGAATGGGGAAATCAGACTTTGCGTTCATTTCATCAATTTGAACAAATATTCCATAAAGGAACATTATCCTTTACCTTCTATGGAGCAGATTCTACAGACAATAGCAAGAGATGAAATGTTTTCCATTCTTGATGGTTATTATGATTTTAATCAGATAAAGGTTAAGGAGGAAGATCAATATAAGACTGCATTTACAACCAAATGGGGAATATATGCATATCAGAAAATGCCCTTTGGTTTATCAAATGCAAGTGCCACATACCAAAGGGAAATGGACATTTCCTTTAAAGGGTATATTAATGAATTTATCCTTATTTATCTTGATGACATTAATATTTTCTAAAAATAAAGGATCATATAAGCCATCTTAAGAAAGTATTTGAGAGATGTAGGGAATTTGGGGTGTCTCTTAATCCCAAGAAATGTATGTTTGAAGTCCCTAGGGAAAATATTTTGGGGCACATTGTTTCTAAGGAGGGAATTTCCATTGATCTAGAAATAATCTCAATCATTCCCTCTCTCTCTCTCTCTCTCTCTCTCTCTCTCTCTCTCTCTCTTCCAACCAACAAGATGTCCTTGCAGTCATTCTTGGAGAAGATCAAATTTGTTAGGATATTCATTCCTAGTTTTGTAGACTTAGTTAGACCCATTACTCTCATGCTTAATAAGGATTCTTCTTTCAAATGGACAGATAAAAGGAATGAGATCTTTACCAAGATCAAACTGGATATTACTCAAACTCCAACACTTATTAACCCTGACTATGCCAATGATTTTATTTTATATGATTATGGAGCTGAATCCAGTATTACTGTTGTTTTAACTCAACAAAATGATCAAGGAATGGAGCAACCAATGGCCTTTTTCATTCAAATGTAGAAGGACTATGAGCTCAAGTACTATCACATTAAAAAATAGGTTTTTTCCATCATGAGGGCTCAAAAGAAATTTAAAAGTATGATCTCCACTAGTCATATAAGAGTTTTAGGCTCACATTCTAGTGTAAGAGACTTCATTATGGGAGAAAATATCAGTGAGAAAAGAGTTGGATGGGTGAATAAAATAATGAAGTATGATGTGACTATTAAGGCAACAAAAATTGTGAGAGGTTGAGGACTCTGTGAGCAAATTGCTTCAGATGATCAAAATTATCAAGAAGTTTCCTCCATGAATGAAGAAGTTCCATATAATGTTGAAATCCAGAAAGATGAAGGAGATGCTTAATAACTCCACAGTTGGATGGTGATCTGGCATTCGTCAATAGCCTTTACTTGATTGGCTTGCATATTCCATTTCCTACATAAAATGTATCACTCACCTACGCTGAAATGGGCTGAACGAGATGATTTAGCAACCTTGGCTATGATCTCACATAATTGAGATACTTGCTTCTGCAGTCTCTTCTTTCTCCGCCTTTTCACTGTCAAGCCTAAGGAACAAAGCATCCAGCAACGTCTGCGTGTCCTACTTACAATCCTTCAGTGGTAGCTTGACCGAGTGGTATTTTGGTCACCGTCAACATCTTCTGCCCGTCGAGCTCCTCTTCTACCTTTCCTTCCGCTGAAATTGATATCTCAACAAACTTCTCTCCCAAATCCGTGATGATCAACCTAGAAGTTGCTTTAGCAACTTTAGGCTTTTTGTCTCTTCTGCTCAGATCCTGAAGTAGCTGCAAGTCATGTTCCTCTAAGTTCATCTCTACTCTTGCTTCCGGAACCAACTGCATAGCTAACACATTCCAGAGAAATTACTTCTCGGGAGAGTGAGAAGTCGCTGAGTGCACTACCATCTCCTGCTCTGCATCCTCGCCATCAGAAAGTGCCACAGTATCATGGCTGCCATCTTCTGAAACATCCAAGGACAAAGCTCTTTCAAAGTCCGTCATCTGCAGCTTTAACATCTCCTCTGGAACGGGTGCTGAACGAAGTGGCTGCGGAGAGAAGACGATCGGTCACTGGTTTCAATGAAGGCATGGAAACATCCTACTGCTGTGGTGCAATAGTTAGTGATCCTCTAGAAACTGGAGAAGTCCGAGTCAAAGCTATGGTCGTAGAAGTGGTCTTCTCTTTCTCTTGAGATCTTCTGTGTCTTTTCAACTTCTCGGACCTTCTGCTGCTTTCTCCTTCATGCTTTCGTTTGAGGGAATCTCTTGCGCCGAAGTTGCCCATGATTTGATTCATCAATACTTCATCAAGGCAGTGTATCCCTTCGTTAGCAGCCAGCTCGAAGTACTCACCAACACAGCTCCGGATCTCTCTTCTATTGTGTTGCAGCCGCCATTGCTATCTTGCAATATAGCTTTATCTCCTCCCATTTGATGGTAAGCTGTCAAATACCACGTTCCCATCATCTTTAAGATCCGCAGGTATCCGTGCTAGTCCAAAAGTCAAATACTTGCTTTGCCGATAGCCTGCTGAAATCTTTCTTTCTAACCGCGTACTCACTTCTGCACTTCATCCAGAAAATCTTCTAACGAAGGCACATGTGCGTAATCCTAGGAGATTGTCTTCCTGGCTATTCCAAATGGATCAAAATTAAGCCGCGTAGGGAAGAACTCTTGCTCATACTCGGACAACATTTGTGTTTCCATCCCTCGAGCTCTGTGAATGCTGATGCAACTATCATATCCCATAGTGAGTGGGAAGAAGCCCGTAGGACTTGTGCCGCTTCGACTGAAGGTCGTTGTAACTCCACAAGTTGCCTACTTAGCTCCATGGTGATCAATCTGTCACTCTGGTACCTTGGCATCTTTATTGGTTCACTTGAAAAGATCGTAACCCTGAGGTATGTGAAATCTACAAACTGGATGAATACACTGCCAATCTTGGACACTGCTTCCCATGCTTCCTTGCTTACCCTGTGAGTCTTCAAGTCTTTTTCTAACCTGCAAATGAAATCGTTAGAAGAAGTCATCGTTGATCACTTTGAAATCCTTCTCGCACGCAGGTACAGTAAGTTGTGGGGTAGCACTCGAAAATGGGATCCTTGGAAAGAATACCATATCTATTCATCCAGCTTTGAAAAGACACCCTGTGAAGCTGCAGGCATACACCAAGTATGAAGTCATCTTGAAGTTGAAGGTACGCTTCACGTTCTCGCAGTTGCTCACCGATGTTGCTGCTAATACTTTTTGACCAATTGATTATAGAATCAACCTTGTTGATTTCAATGGTCCTGATGAAAGCATACATCCATGTCTGGAAAGTGTAGGCATTCGCTTCACCATTCAACCTGCATAGCAATTTGACGATATCATCTGCCTCCTGCACCAAATTGGATCGTGGATGAGTTCTCAGGAACTTGGAAGGGGATCTAGGCTTCTTCATGAACCGGCTATTCATGATGCTCACACAATCAGCTCTGTGCTTTTCCCAACCTACTGTCAGCATCCTGAATGCTAATAGAATTCACCACCTTTCGCACTGGAATCTTCAGACAATAATTGAAGAATTCTGCATCCAAACGAATTATTGTCTTTCCCACAACATCACGCACTGATCTGGATGAAGGATGATAAGATCTAGCACACTCCATCACAAACTCTGGCAATTGGGCTGTACACGGGAAAGCTGCAGCTCGAATAATTCCACTACTTTTGACCGCACGCATGAGTGAAGTCTTTCCAGCTCTGGATCTATCAATCAAATCAGAAAGAGGTTCTGGGCCTAGATCTGTGTCTCCTATGTCTGAAAGTTTGGAAGCAATGCATGAATCCATCATGCTCTCTTTTTCATCTCCTTTCGCCATGGCTTTATCAATCTTTGTCCCGAATAATTCTTTTTCTTCTAACTTGGCCAGATTTCTTCAATACTGGTGCAAATCTGAACAATTCTTTAGATTCGGAGGATATTTGCAATGTATTGGACATTGATAAAAAATCCTTTTCTTTTATAAAGCACCTGTAATGAGTTCCTGTAATTTATTCAGACAAAAATGGCCACCGGTGCATGAATAGTGAATTTAAATTATAAAAATCTGCACTTTTCAAGCCTGCTGCCCCAAAAATTGGTGTTTAATTTGCACAATAAAGAGAGCATGAATCCTTTCAATCAACACCTGAGCTCCTGTAACACCTGTGAAAACAACTATGCAGACGAAGATCAACCTTCTTCAAAGCATGCGCCAAATCTGGAAGTTTTTAGCCTTTGTTAGCACTTTGTCTGAGCAAAATCCTTCCTCTAATGGGGGCGCACTTTTCCTTCTTGCTGCAATTCTTAACTTGTGAATTAAATAATTCATCCATATGGCTGCCCATGCTTATATAACCTTCACAATTCTATAATTAATAATTGCCCTAACAATTAAAGACAATTAATTAATTAAAAATCATGCTTTTTTCTTTTAAAAATAGCATGTTTAAGGACAACCATCCAATAAATTAAATTAATCCAATTTAATCCTTCACACAGCACTTCACTCAAGCCCCACAGTGTGCTTTGACCATAGCCACTGAAAATAGAAATTAATTTAATGTTTTAATGCTTCAAAAAACATTAAATAATGCCCAAATGGGGCGCACTTTTTGAGAGGAAGGGGGCAGCCACTAAATAAACTAAATTTAATTAATTTAATTCCTTTCTTTTATTCCTTCTTTGACTTTTTGAACCTCCTCAAGCTTGGGCGCACTTTTTTAAGGAAGAAAGATTATTAAAAATAATCAATTTAATCATTTTAATCTCTCATCAAAGGGGGCGCACTTTTTTGCACATGTAATTCTATTTTTAAGAATTTTTCCATTATGGGATTCTTTACCCTGCCAGGCAGGCACCAAAATTCTCGTGATCCACTTAAGTGATTTGACCTTTGACAATGGGATTCTTTACCCTGCAAGGCAGAACACTAAAATCCTATGATTTCACTTAAAGTCACTTTCCTTTTATTATATCATGGGAATTTTTACCCTGCAAGGCAGGCAATAAATTCCCACCTGCCTGCAGCCTCTATTTTTTCCACTGTAGCTTAAGTGACTTTTATAACATGGGAAAAAAGTACCTTGCCAGGCAGGTATAAAATTCCCACCCTGCCTGTGGCTTATATTTTTCCCATCGCAGCTTAAATCCTTTGTTTTCCAAAAATGCGCCCATCCCCGTAGGGGCTTTTCTGTGCATGACTTCGCTTTTTCCCAGTGATCCAGACCTCCGATGACGACTTCCTTTGGGTAAAATGTGCGTGTATGTTTTCCAGCTGCTCCAGGCCAAAAATCGGGCTTACCCGGCGAAGGAGTTGTTCCAGAGAAATTTTACAAAAAACAGAACGGGACACCACAAAAACACGAAAAATTGCCAAAAGTTACAAATAAAGCCCAAAACTTAAAATAAGTTAAAATCCTTCTGGTATATAGGAATAATAACATATTCGCTCATAACAGAGTTGAAACGGAGCGCAAATAGCCTCATACGGGGCTCAAAATAATTAAATACAAATTTCCCGCAGACAAATCCCGACGACATAATAAAACAATTTTGGGCATCTGGGTATTTGGCGAAAAGGGCTAATATGGCTCTTTGGGATTATCTTGACGAAATACAAGAACTTTTAGGCAATAAAAACAACAAATGACCCATTATTTTAAAAGTACGAAAAATTTTCAGATTGGGTAGTCGCAGATTTCAGGGTGAAATCTGAGTGACACCACCTTGGATTCATACTGATGCAGAGGAAGAGAAAACTCACACAAACAAACCAACAGTTAGATTCATCATCAACTCATAATGCAAGTTTTCTTGTCATTCATTGTACTCCTAGGCCCAAAAGGTCAAAATCATGAAAATATAGATTCAAAGGCTACTCAGACTTTCCAAGCTTCCTTCATACTTTAATACCTACTACAAACTCACCCAATAATCTTCATTAGTACATCAAACCTTCAATTTGTTCAATTTCACTTTTGACCTCAAAATAAGACTATTAGCCCTCAAAATACAAGCAAAGATTATTGTCTGGAACCATATACAAGCATTCAAAATATTGTGAAAACATTTTTGAGTACCCTTTATGGGCCTTATGCTTCTCACACAGTTTCAAACCATGTCTTTGCTCCCATCTCTTTCTATGCCCTTAAAACTGTCTCTAATTAGATCTCTTCTTGTAGCCTTGTTTTTGTCAAAAGCTAGCTTATTTTTATAACCAAATGACACCTCTTCATAAAAAACCAATGACCCTTTATTAAATTTTCACTTATCCCTAAGTTTCAAGGTTCAACTCTCAAGATAAGTTCATTAACTAGACAAACACGATTTGAATTAGGTCTCCTCTAGGTCTCTCAAGATCTTAAAACTAAAGTTTGATCATATATTTCTCCCACATGTGAATTTACTGATAAAAATTTACACACATATTTCTTAGTAGTATAAAGACACTCCAATCCAAGATTTACAGTAACATAGTTGATAAAACACAAATTATGATGTTTTTAGAAATTTGTCCGAGATAGGGACTATCACAGGGCAACAAGCTACATAAATTCATATTATCAAGTTTTATAAACTTTCAAAACCTCATACCACTTGAAAAAATTATATTTTTATGAGAATTAAATTTCCTCTTCAGTGATTTTTTGAGAGAATATCCCTTCATTAACTGGATTCATAATATTTCGTGACTGGTTTGTTACACAAAACAAAGTTCTTGACTGTTATTTCAAGTTTTCTTCCCTAAATACCTTATGACCTCTTATTTAAACCTTGTTTACACCTACATTAGATCTCCATTCATCATACTAGACAAGTCTCTCGATAAGTGATAAAGATTATTCCTTGCAATATTTTCACTTTTCTATATTTAAACTCTCAAAGCTGGGTTAATCCGCATAATCACTTTGAGATCTTCATGTTTGTCCTATCAAAAACTTCTTAATTTTCCCCTAAAAATTCTTGAGACTCTTTATTATCCTTAACTCCACCTCCATACGAAAATCTATCCCTTTTCACCTATCACAAATGCAAGATATGTTTGTTTCTTTCCTTCAACTCAACAAGAAAATATTACAAACAATTTTGCTTACATCCTCCAAATGACCTGTTTTAGCCTTCCATAGGTCCTTCATTCTTAAAACCATACTTTTATTTATTGAAATTTCCACTATACTATCTCTATAACCTGTTCAATCATCATATACACCAAAAATACAAAGTTTCTTCTCTAAACATGAGAATTGTCTTCCAAATGCCACCTAGTTTCAATCACTCAAGAATAACCATGTCATACCATTAGTTTACCATTCATTCACATCTCTCATAGCTAATGACACCACCACATCATACAAATTGATAGGAATATTAACACACAAAACTATACTATCATTCATTTATATATTTAACTCATATGACAAGAAGTCACATCTTTATTCATTACAAAAACCTATCATATCAGATTCTCATATGCATAGACAAATATTCCCAAACTATGATGGCTCTCTAACACCTTCCTCCACATGTTTTCTCATCTTTCCAAAACCTCAAACTCTTCACCATTATAATACCTCCTTTTGAATGCCCTAAAAGAGGTAGTTTCACAAGTTTAATTAATCTAAACCACGGTGAGAAGTGACCATAGTTTTTGAAACATTACAAGAAGGGTGTACACATATGATTTTATCCATTTTAAAATCTTGTGTCTTCTTCATCATATTCGAAATAGGACGGGTTAGCTGAGGCAAAGTCAGGAATGAATCTTCTGAGAAAATCAACTTTTTTTTCCAAAGAAAGAGTGAACTCCCCTTTTTTTGATGTGGCAAAGGTAATGTCTGAATGGATTTGACAAAAAAGCACGCTCGGATCTATCTTTGTTCCTTCCTTTGGAAACAATGTGCCCAAGCACAGCTTTCCTTAGGTTACGCCAAAGGAGGATTTCTTAGATTCAAGAAATACCATGCTTGCGGCATGTACTGAGACCTCTTCCAAGTTTTGAAATATGGTGTGTTTTTTTATCTTATCTTTGGAACAGACTGTCAAATCATCCAGGTAGCACAACTATGCTTATTCTTTGAGATGAGCAAAGCCTAAGATCCATAGCTCTTTGAATGTAAGCCCCTGCATTATCAGGCCAAAAGGCATCTTCTGGTACAATGCGAAGGTTCCCATGTGTGATGAAACGCCGTTTGGTAATTGGATCGTCCTCGCACCTTGACTTGATTGTATCCTGAGAAGGCGTCAAGCATGGAGCCCCACCCAAAAAAAAAAAACCAAATCTTTTTTCAGATCAGATCCAGTAACCCCTGTATATGGTGTGATCCATGATGGGAAGGTAGTTATCCTTTAATGAAGCTTGATTAAGGTTCGGAAATCCAATCCACTCACAACTAATTTCAACCACTTTTTTCTTTCTTACAGGGACTATGTTGGCCAACCCTCGCAAATGGTGTATGGGATAGATAATCTTTGCATCTCCACGTCTAGATGTCTGCATAAGAGGGTTCCGGAATGGTAGGATTGTGCCGCCACGTCTTCTGCTTGAAAGGCTTCTGTTCTAGTTTCAGTTGGAATTAGTGTTGACTTCCGCCGGCGATATGTTGTCTAGATCTTGATAGGGACTAGGCAAATATGCATGTAATTTCTTAAGAAGCTAGTGAAAGCTTCCTTTTCAGCTTCTGAACAACACTTACCCAGATTTATTAATTTTGGATCATTGCCGGCTGCCCAAATTTAGTAGGGTGTTTGGGGAGAGCCTTCCCATTTTCTTCATTTTTCTTAGCATACTGATCATGCTTATCAAACTTTCCTCAAAGATACCAAGCCTTTGGAATTTTTTTCCTTTAGCTGTATAATCTCCTAGACCAACTCCTTAACCGTCAGCATCCATTTCTCCGACAGGTGGTCTGCCTAGAGTTTATTGCTTCCCTCATATGTAATTTCAGTCAAACAGGGTCTTTCGTTGGAGAACTGCCAATCCGTGTATCATCGTTGAAAACCTGCCATTGCTTGAACGTTGTTCAGGAGCCTTTGGGCGAAAAACCATTTCACACTGTATCTCCGTCTAAAGAATGCAGGGGGCTGATCCGGATCACAGTCCTGCGGTACGCAGCGATCAGCTCTTGAATTACCTTTTCTCCTCAGAATGTAAGATAACCAGAAAGCGAAAAATCCAGGATAGGCAGAGCAACCCGATCCTGTAGTGCTGGCATTTTTGTCTTTTTTGACTTGGTAGAGGCCCCTTATCTGCTTCCCATCAGCTCAACTTCTCCTCTTGCTTGTCTCAACTTTGATTCCATTGGTCTCGCCTGCTCCATGCCTACCATGCTTCACTCACCGATTGTTAGGTATTTTTCGACATCAATTTGAAGGAGTGCGGCATGCAACTTCCCTTCAGGAGAGAATAGACCAACGGCCGTGCCGGTCCAAATGACCTCGCTACCACAAATTCCAGAGTCCAAATCGTGTTATCAATTTGAGTGTTAGTCTCGCATCACCATTTAATTTCCTTCCTTTATACCTTTCTAGATATAACATCCGGTGATCGCCGATTCCTAAACAATATCTGAGCTCTAGGATCCTCAGTTTTGATACTGTGGAAATTGGGATTTTTCTTCAGTTTCCAGCTCTGTTTACTCCTATTAATTGGTATGTTGCGCATAAACAAATCAGCTCACTTCGTCCCCACCCCGCTCCTTGCAAAATTTCTTCTACGCAATAGCTTCCATAAGAGAATGGAATTGTCTGATACAGAAAAGTCATTTTCAATCAGTTTTTTATCCCCTTCTTGGGAAAAGCAAGTACTTTAGGCTTGCCATCGTTTGATTTGCCCACAAAGGGGACTTGCCTTTCCTAATACAGTCTTCCAATTGTTTTGTCAATGTAAGACCCAAGGCATCATCAACTTGGCAGGCATGACGTTGTCGGAAGATCCAGAATCCAAGATGCAATTGCTTAGCTTATGTCCGTTGATGAGCAAAGACACATAGAATGGCTCAATCCTTTCTGATGTAGCAGGAGAAGGGGTGGAAGGAGAAGAACTGGCAGCAGCATTATTTGAAGGTGGAGTACTCTTTGGACTTGACAAGATACCCCGTGAATTATTGTTGTTGGGCTGGGACCATTACTTTGCACATATTTGACCAATCTACTCAGCTGATCAGGAAATGCCTCAATACTTAGCTTCTGACATTGGACCTTGTTTATCTTGATGTGATCAATTATGTCAAAATCTTGACTTGCTTCAGCAGGATGTGCATTTGGTTCTTTGCTGTGAATTGAAAGAATTTGAATATTTATCCTTGGGCGCTAATGAAGAAGGAAGAATGCTACCTCTTTTCAAGATAGTAACATCCGGGCCAGGATCTTCTCTCTCTTTCTGGCCGCTTTTGGATGCTTCGGCATTTTGGCGCGTTTGAGACCTTGTAAATACCGCAAAAGTGTGACCATCAGAATCTTCAAAAGATTCATAATATCCCTCATCAGATTCGTAGTCCAGGTAACCAATATTGGAGTCGCCAGCGGGATCTGTAAAGTCTTCATCATCAAATGATTCATCAATGCCGAGATCTTCTTCATTAGTTTCCAAGTTATTCCTTGGAGCAACTTCTATTGCCAAACGCTGTGGTGCAGTAGCAAGTCTGTTTCGATTTTGATTTTGATTTTGACCATTGAAGGTCCGGGTAGGAGTTATTCTTGAGGGGGGTGCGTTCCCTGCTTGAGAGATCTGCTTCTTGATCTGCAACATGTCATTAGCCAATCTCTGCAACAAAGGACCAGAAGTACTAGAAGAAGCACCATCACCTTTGTGAGATGGTTTGTTTAAGTTTTCCAGCCATGATCAAGTCGTCCTCAACCTCCACGGCAGCATTTTGCGCGTCCAGCAAAATTTGCAGGTCTTGCCCTTCTTAGCTGATATCCAACTTCAGGCAATAGAGCGTTATAAAAAACGTCTTTTGATTTTCGTTCGCTCAATGCAGCAGAAGTGGGGATTTTATACAAAATCCTTTGGAACTTTGCAATAAAGTCCCGCATGTTCTCGTTTGGCTCTTTTCTTCAACTGCTGTCAGTTGAGTGATCATCGTGCTCGCGTCCTCTGCAGGCTTGAATCTCTTCAGAAATTGCTCACGCATAGTCGTCCAGTTGGTTACGGTGCCAAGAGCCAGCCGATAGAACCATTCTCTAGCCAAGTCGTGTAGTGTCTCAATTAATCGCCTGACTGAGACATCTTCCATGCTCCACTGCAAGCACACCCACAAGATATGAAGAATGCTGCCAAATGATCATCCGGGTTTTTGCTTTCCATCTCCAAAGAATTTTGGGAAAATTCTTTCCTGGATCCCTTTGGCAGCTCGTGCATAGGTGGAGCCAAGTTGAGAGTGTCCAAAAGCCCGCTCCCCAATGGAACAGGTACAATTTGGTGCGCCATGTTAGCTTGAGCATGTCTCCTCCTTGTGTAGACTTGATAGACTTGATGGATAATTCCAGCCGTCGGGTTATGCTGAATACGATCCAGATCTGGATGGGTGTGTACTCTCCTTCCTGGTGAAAGACTAGATCTGCGGCTTCTAATTTGAGGAGGATGATTGAAATTGAATTGCTCTTGTAGTCGGAAGAAATGATCAGTTCTTCCTTGCGCCTTCACGGATCGGGTGAATGGACGTTCAGCCAGTTTGAGATTTGTATGGAAAACACTCTAATCTTCAATAGAAAAGCTTTGATCTGCAAAGATAGTTGTTCCCCAGCGGAGTCGCCAAAAAATGTTAGCTAGATTTTCTGCATAGCATCAAACCTTTAGGCGGGCTGGCACTTCCCCAAGTTGCACAGAAGCTTGACGAATAATCAGATCCTTCCATTCGTCAATAGCCTTTACTTGATTGCTTGCATCTTCTAATAAGTGACAAACCTAATACAAACTGATTTTTCTAAAACTTGAAGATTTGAATGGTTGTGATCTAATGGAAATGATAAAGCATTGATAAGGTGCAGTCACGGGAAAAGTTCTCCGTTAAGGAAATCCCTAACCTAATGTGTAAGATAACATACAATATACACAAACAAATAAACTCAAAAACTAACTCTACAATATTAATGAACATATCGGGTTACATACACAGTCTACATTAGCTACAAGCCACGCCATCATTGGAGCTGCAATAGTAAACTCTTTCTCACTGCAATAATGAAGTCTCGTAGACATCCACTTTCCTCTCTGTAATCTGGCAAAATCCTCCCAAAGTTTAGACTTTTAGCCTTGAATCTTGAATTCGATAAAGCTTCCTCAACATCTTCTAGATTGCAAAATTACTTGCTCAACACTCCATATACATTTCAAAGAGTGCTACGTGTCGTTTTAGATGTATACAACTACTTATAAGTTGAAACTTGTATCCTGCATTTATCTCCTAGGGTTATGGAGTTGTTTGCAAGGTTCTTGGTTCAATTTCATGATCCTTGGATCCTTAATTAGCAAAACCCTAACTTTGAAGAAGTTTTGTGTATGCATGCATTTTTCCTTTCTTTGTGCACAACTCCACTCTCTGCATGCCCCATTGGGATAGATCCTTCAATGTTTTGTAGATGATGGCTTCTTCACGTATTTCGTCGAATGATGCAAGGAATCTAGGTACCCATCTTCAATAAATAGATGAATATTCGAACCAGCACTGTTATGCGTAATCTCCATTAATAAGTTTTATGCAATGAACACTTGGTTCTCATGTCCTCGTTCCTCTCACATCATTTTGATGTTTTTGCACATAATGTTTGCGCCTTCACATGTGTTGGTCCTGCCTTTGTCAATTTTTTGGCCTCCACTATGTCTTCTAAATTCTCGCGTTTGCGCTTTGTAGGCCTTAACCAAAATTGTGAAGTTAACCTCCAAATTCCTCTCTTCTTCAAACTTCTTTCTTGTGTAGGTTTCATGTAGCACATTAAATTGCTTCAAGATATTTTACTCCATGACTGATGTGCACAACGAGAGTTGAGCATATTCGAAATAATTGACTTATTTATAGTAGATGCAAGATTGTCTATCCTCCTGGGATGCTCCTGCATTTGACTCTCGATGTAAAGAAATTTTTGATCGCTTGGTCAAATGTTGAAATCTGTGAGAGTATGGCTAGAGCAACTAATCTTTGTGTGATCCAACCATGTCATGTCTTCTTATGCTCCAGTCTTCCATTTTACTAAATACTACTTGTATTCTTAGCTATGCTTTCTTTTTATAACTCTAGATTCTAAAATAACCTCTATGTCCGCTTTCACCTTCTCTGATATTTGTTGTCTGCAATCAAGTACCTAGATTCCTAATTGTCCTTCATCTCCTTCCATCCATTCATCGTATGCATACAAGTCTACCGCATTGAATACGGGTGAATATTCATACCTTTAGGTGATATAATCTCATACACATTTTCCAAAAATTTACATAATTCACGTTGCATAGTCCTATCTTCTTCCATTTCAAATTGTTTTATGTATTGTAGGGGAACCTCTCCTTGCATAAATGTGCCAACACCAAATCTATAACTTTAATTTCTTTATTTCTTCTTTGCATCCATGTGTTCCTTGTATCCTAAGAGACTTTTCTCTTATTTCCTTATCTCCTCTTGTCGTACCTCACATATAAACTCTACACAGTCTTTTACTTTTGTGATCCGTCGTTCTATTAGTGTAACATACCTTAACTTCACAGCTCCTCGTGTGTTGCTTCCATATACAATTTAGAAAGGCGTTTTTCCCAGTGTTGTTCATCTAGTTATTCTACGCAAAATCTGCATGCACCTATATTTTATCCCACTACTTAGGTTTATCACCAACGAAAAATCTTAGAATATTTTCTAGAATAGGTTCCTGGGGATAAAGTTGATCCAAATTGCATCTTTTATTAAACTAATTGAGTAGTTGGTTCAATGAGTGATGAAAGTGGGGCCACCCCAAGTCGCAATGCATTATCGCAAATAGGTTAACAAGACACAAATTGCCCCAAAATGAATCCTTGATTGAATCAATTGTGTAATTAGTCCAATCGATATCGAAATTGTGGCCAATTGAGCGCGAAATCATATTGTATAGTCCCTATTGGGTTCACATTTCCCAAATTACATCCTTGAGTAAACCAATCAATTAATTGGTTCAACTAGTGATGAAATTGGGGTCAATTGATTCCTAAGTCACACGTTATAGTTGCAATTTGGCTCATGGGGTTAAAAATGGTTTAAATTACAGATTTGACTGAATCAATTGAGTAATTGGTTACATAAGTGATGAAATAGGTGTCAAAATTGGGGTCAATTAATCAATTAATTGGTTCAACCAGTGATGAAATTAGGGTCAATTGATTCCTAAGTCACACGTAACAGTTGCAATCAGGCTCATGGGGTTAAAAATGGCTTAAATTACAGATTTTACTGAATCGAGTAATTGGTTCCATAAGTGATGAAATAGGTGTCGATTAAGCTCAAAAACACATCGTAGGGATCAAAGTAACCCAATTTACATCTTTGTTTGAATTAATTGATTTATTGAATCAATAATGATAAAATGGGGCCAATTGAGCCCCAAATCACATAGTTAAAGTTAGGTTCATGAGGATCAATTTGGCCCCAATCGCATCCCTAATTGAACCAATCACATAATTAGTTCAATCTGTGATGAAATTTAGCCAATTCACATCACATAGTGGAAATTTGGTTCGTAGGTATAAAATTAGCCCAAACTATGTCCATGATTACACCAATCGAGTAATTTGTTCAATCATCAACTCAATTATGCCAAATAATACCCAATTCATGATGTATAATCATACTTTTGTTCACACAACAATGTTTGAGTCAATACCCTCGACTAACTGTCATTATCTTTGGGAGATGCGAGGTTTGTAAAATTTAATTTTGACAAATCGAGAACTCCTACAAATGTCATAAAGCAATACTGGAGATCTAAAAACTTGCAAAATGATTATATATTTTCCCAAAATTGACACCGGTTGCAGAAGTTATGCCCTGGAAGCCTCATGTTCAATATTGAAATGCTAAAAATGGTATACTGACTAAATTGAATTTTGAAAAACTATCTTTTAAATTGTAACTTGTTGAGTTGTGAAACTAATTCCAGAAGATGCAGAGTCCTTAATTTCTTATATTTACTAAACTAAATTTAAATTATTTAAGAAATAATTAACATTTATTATAGTTGATACACAACTTGTTTGTCACTTATTCAGCTTGCGACTATTGCAAATTGTAAAGCAACAGTATTGCGTAGATGCTATTGTGTATAACGCTTTATGTTTGGTGATTAATGAAGCTAACAACTGAAACCACGTACATGCTATTTAAATTGCATACGCATTTTTGTCTAAATCATATTTTTATGGGGAAATGTTCTTTTTTTAGCTCCCAACTTCGTTCACTTACCCTGTGAATGGTGATTGTTATATCAATATAATCTTAAAAAAACTCAAGGCATGAAATTTAAACTCATGTTCAGTCACAACACTTTACATTGTTTCTATCACAGTGCATTCCTTTTGTATACGAAACACATGGTTTCCTATTGCTTGCAGTAATTTCGTCTGTGAAACGATACAAAATGAAATACACACCCAAAAATCCATTCCTTGGGATGCAATAAGGGAACAAACTAGCATGATTTTTGGCTGAAGAGGATTTGTCACATGTATAGATACCCATTTTTAGTACAAGTTGTGTTTTAACATTGTTTTTGAGTAATTTTCTATACATTCTCCTTTGATTCGAATTAGTAATTTATTAATGCATCTCCTTTTACTTGGCTTTCAATTTTTATAAGCTTGTAATATGAAATTAGGGGTTAGTACCTAATCTAACATTACTTGTATGTATAAGTTGTTGGAAAAATGCATGCCCATGCATAGTGAATTCCAACTATAACTTTTTTTAGGAATATTAAAAATAGATTTAGTTTTGTTTTAGTTTGCTTTAGTTAACTCAGCTTTATCCTATTTTTAAGATTAGATTTAATTCAAATAATTTTTTTTTAATTCATGCATAGCATACAACTATTTTAAAGCATGAGTTTAAATTTAGAATGCTCAGTTGAAGAGTTGTTAATGGGTGAGTTATTCTATTTAAATAACAACAATTGTAATTGCTTTGTATGCACACACAAAGGTGTGAAATCAGCACAAGCAAGGATGTGCATTGAAAGCACATAGCTGCACGCACAACTTGATTGTAAAGAGGTGAAACTTTGAGTATGATGAAACTTTTATTAATGGAGATTACACACAACAGTGCTGGTTCGAATATTCATCTATTTATGCAAGTTATTTAATTGTTCTGTTTATTTCTTTTATGCTGTTTGCTATATAAGACTGCAGATTTACTACAAATTGGTATCAGAGCAGGTTATTCCAGCAGCTTATTAAATTGGTAGCAAACTATGGCTTCTACATCCGGCATGCAGACACCACAATTTAATGGAAAGAATTACGAATACTGGTCGTTGACCATGAAGGTGCTATTAAGATCTCAAGATGTGTGGGAGATAGTTGAAGATGGTTACACAAAGCCCGCAAATGCAGCAGCGTACACTGCACTTTCTTTGGTAGAGAAAGATACTTTGAAGGAGTTATGAAAGGACGGCAAAGCTCTTTTCTATATTCATCAGGCAATGCATGAAAGCATTCTTCCAAGAGTGGCAGCAGTCAGTCAAGCAAAGACTGCATGAGATACTTTGAAAGTTGCATATCAAGGTAAGGAGAAAGTAAAAACCGCTAAGCTACAGTTACTTCGTAGAGATTTTGAGAATTTAGCAATGAAAGATTCAAATTCTGTAGAATCGTTTTTTACTTATGTAGTTGGGCTTAGTCAAATTCAAATCAAATCCCATGGTGAGGACGCTTGAAGACAGAAGGATTATTGAAAACATTGCTTAGGAGTTTGCCCTATGAACTTTGATCCTTAGTGTGTTTTGCTATGTGAGAACCTAAGATTTGAGTCATTTTTCATTGATGAAGTTGCAT